>OZ007499.1:17539248-17906748 GCA_963931805.1 Microdon myrmicae
TGGTCCGCCATATCAAGTATCCCATATCCGCAGAATTGAGTGCATTCAACGACGTTTCTTACGTTTTGCCCTACGAGGACTGTGTTGGGAAAACCTCCTTACACAAGTCGCCTCAAACTATTTAACCAAACCACTCTAGAAGCCCGAAGAACTTACGCTGACATCCTCTTCATCTACCGTCTTCTCTCAGGATCAATCGATTGTGCAAGCCTTCTCTCCTGCATCTCGTTCTATACCAACCCCGTAACCAGCGAAACCCTGGCCTGTTTCATGTACCAGCCCATCACACGTCGTATGACCTTAAGGAACCGATCTCACGTATGCTACGCAACGTCAACTTTACCCTTTGATTTCAACCTTACCTATCGGGCTCTCAAACACTGTCTCCTTAGTAGCTCCTCTTAGTCCTCAGCCCAACACAGGCACACACTTGCATACATGTCCTTATAATACCCTAGTTCTTAAGTTAGTAGTTAAGATACCAGAATACAGGGGTTTGCAGTTGCTACCTAATATAGAGATTCTGCGCTTTTTTGTATTATATAAGTCCACGTATTCTAAACACTTCAGAAAACCCTACAGATCAAAGTGGGTATGGGATATAAAAATGCCGATATTTGTAATTTATGAGTTATCGAAGCTTGAACGAATCTTTATGCTTTTTCATTTGCCTTCGTGGATTTGCGTCCATTATTATCATTTCTTCTAATCTTTGGGGATATAGGTGTCGTTGGGATTTATCTTCCAGCATTTTTGTGGCTTAACCACTAATGAATATTCTTAGGTTAAATATATCCCACTTTCAAACTTTCCAAAAACTCGAAAATTACCACCAAGTCGACATTCGATTGTCGCACGTACGTAATCAGTGCGCCGCAAGCAGCAACCAGAAAGAATGAATCTTTTTTTAAAATTCCTTTTCAGCACACGAACAATAACACGAGAAACACTTAAGACCGTTTTTTGGCGCGCAAATGAATTTTTTTCCCTTGTTTTTTTAAAAGAGCTCACGACACACCGCCGTCGATTTGTTTGTCAGACGAGTTTGGGCGGCATGTTCTCTATCTTCGGTTGGTCTTGTCATTAATTTTCTTGTTTCGTTTTTCTGAAGTTTAAGTCGAGTCAGATAAAAAAAACTGGACGAGAACAATGGAAAAGCATCCAAAGGCAAGTGAAGAACTTTGAGTCTGAAGATACTTATGAAAGCATTAAATTGGATCGCGATGCCACTTGGGTGAGTACGTTGTTTTGCGTTTCAATTGGGGTGTTAGACAGCGATGTCCGGGTGTTTTAATGTAATCATTTCACTTTTAAGTTTAGATGATGGTCGAAGAAATTAGGTTTCTATTTTGACGCGATTTCACAGTCATTAATAGTGGCTGAAATATTAACTAGATTCTATGTCTCACATAGCGTTCCCATTAACGACACTGAATAGTGATCACCGAATACAGAGGCGTTTTAGGGGCTCGCTATTTTAACTCTAATCAAAAGTGGTAAGCTTAATTGGTCATAGAAACATTTAATCAGTTCAATTAAATGGCGGTTGAACCAAATTGGCTGTCTTTGTTTGGAAGAACCATATTTTTACCATAACTTTACCATTTTAATGGGAGTTCACTAATCCTAATAGCAGTTCTACTCTGATACGTAGGGCTGATTATATACCCTAACAAATCCAGTCATTAAACAGTAATGTTGCGAATATCTCATTGAATAGGGTAAATCAGAATCAAAATGTCGCCAAATAGTTTTGTAGTGCGGTGGAAGAAAAATACATATCGGTTTGCCCCAGTGATTTTTTTCGTTATTTTACTACGTCTAAAAAGAGTCGATCTCGATCAAATAATTTTTCTTTGATTAAAGTGCCCCCGCTTGGTAGAAACCTTGATGTGGTGCGGGGGCTTAAAGCTATAATGAATCACTTACTGCTGACGGAAGCTTACGCTTCCAGTAGGGGCACCCATGTCAGACAGGCTAGCGAGGAGTAACACACAAAGATCTACCACCCCTAATCCAGGGTGTTACGCGCCACCGTGCACATTGGATGGTTTGCAGCCAGGGGTATACCGACGCCTCTCTGACATCGAGTCGAATCAGAGTAGTAAGCAGACCTTACCATATCAAAGAGGGGCTCTGATGTGGCGAACTATTTGAAGCCCCAAGAACCGTGGGATCAAAAATGAATAATCTATCTACAAAAAACAAACCCACGAAAATCCCAGTAGACGTAGGCGTGATGAGCCAACACTCTCATAAGGGAACAAATCATCAAGAAAACACCGACTCGGCAAAAAAAAAGACGTAGGGAAAAACAGAAAAAGCGGGGTATACGCGTCGGCACGTGGAATGTTCGAACGTTATATAAACCAGGCGCGATACGTACGGTCGTAAAAAACGTAAAAATATAAAATGGACATCTTCGCGCTTCAGGAACTCCGACTCCCACATCAAGTAATCGAAACCAATGGGTTTACACTGGCGTGTGGAGGTACCGACACATATAACGTCGGAACTGGCTTCATCATTAGCAAGAAGATTACGCCCCATGTAAAAGATGTGAACTTTATTAATGATCGAATGTCGGTGCTAAAAATACAGGGACTATGGTACAATTATGTATTACCCGAACAGAATCTACCGACGCCGAAACGAAGGACACGTTCTACGAGACCCTAGAGGAGGTATTCGATGGGATCTCACATTCGATGTTAAAATCCTTCTCGGAAACCTCAACGCGAAAATTGGAAAGGAAGATATCTTCCAACCAATTATAGGTAAAGAAAGTCTACACGAGGTTTCAAATGATAATGGAATTCGCATTATCACGTTCGCAGCGTCATAAGATTTAGTAGTGAAAAGCACCATGTTCAAGCACAAGCAAATCCATAAGGCCACATGGGTAACAGCCGATGGCGTAACGCGTAACCAAATAGACCACTTCCTCATAGACAAAAGACACCATTCGAATATCCTTAACGTAAGATCATATAGAGGAGCAGATTGCGACTCTGATTATCTTCTAGTGATAGATCCGTGTCTAATAATTGTATTAATTCGTCCAGGAGAAGTAAATCCAAATGTAGTAGCAAGACTTGGGGAGCGCCTCTCCTTATCTTTAAAAAGACGAGGGTCTCTTTGTTAAACCGCTTCCTAGTTGCTCGTTAGGTGTCGGATCGCAGCAACCCCACATGGTCAGTCACGGGAAACGAGCAAAAAGTTCGACACTGATAAACTAAAAGACCTGGGCAAAAGGGCTGAATATCAAGACGGACTAACGACTAGATTAGCATCCTAGAGAATGGGAGCAGTGAGGAAGACGAAGCCAATAATGTGGACACTAAATGAGCATCGATCAGAGACACAATCAAACAAACAGCCCAAAAGGTATTTGGATTTAAGAAAACAATTAGGTCCAAACCTTGGTTTGACGATGAGTGCAGGGCGAAAATCGAGAAACGCAAACGCCTCAGAGTGATCCACGTAGAAAGATATGTTGAAGTCAACGCAGAAAGATACGCGACAATTCGGAAAGAGACGGCGAGATTTTTCAAACGCAAAAAACGCAAATGGGAGAAGACTAGGATCGATAAAATCTTAGAAAATGCCAGAGCAAAGAATATCAGAGGTATGTATGCCAGCATAAATTCAATTAGAAATGGCTACCGAGGAAGAGCCAAAATAACTATAGACGCAAACGGCTGTCTGGTCACATAAACAAACAATATCGTGACACAATGGAAGCAGTACTTTGAAAACCTGCTCAATGTACGCACCAATCAACCACAAATAAACGCACCAGACCTACATACAGCCGAGCCTCAAATCCCAGAGCCATCTTTCGACGAAGTTGTAGACGCGATAAATCGACTGAAAATCAACAAGGTTCTCGGAGTCGACTGCATACCGACAGAGCTTGTGATGCATGGAGGGGAGGCAATCGCTCGAAAAGATCCACCAGCTCACCAAAACAATATGGGATAAGGAAGTCACTCGGAAGAAGGGAAAACCTCAATAGTCGTTCCCATTTTCAAAAAAGGTGACAATTTTGACTGCGAAACTTACAGAGGAATATCATTGCTCCCAACCACATACAAAATATTAACAAATGTCATACTGACGAGAATCACACCATACGCAGAAGATATACTGCGAGACTACCAATGTGGATTCCGTAGCCACCAAATGTTCACAATAAGGCAACTGCTGGAAAAGAAGTGGGAATACGGAGAGACGGTTCACCAACTGTTCGTTGACTTCAAAAAAGCCTACGACTCAGTCGCAAGGCGACGACTTTAACATATTGTAGTTGAGCTGGGAATCCCGAAAAAATATGCCGCCCTCATTCAAATCTGCATGAACGAAAACAAAGGGCGAGTTAGAATAGAAAACCACTTCTCAGAACAATTTGAAATCCGCGACGGACTAAAACAGGGAGATGGCCTATCACCGTGTCTTTTTAAACCTTATGCTCGAGTATGTCATCAGAAAGGTACAAGACGACAACATGGCCGGATCATCCCTGAACGGGGTTATACAAGTGCTCGCATATGAGGATGACATGGCCGTTTTGGGCGATAATCTAGAAACTGTAAGTAAAAACAGTGAAATCATCATGCAAGCGTCAGAAGAGGCGGGCCTAGAAATAAATGAAGACAAAACAAAATACATGATTACGGCGAAGGCATGTAGACCTCAGAGAACACACATAAACATCAGAGGCAAGATATTTGAAAATGTCAAAGAATTTAAATAAGTGGGAATAATACTGACGGCCAGTAACGAAATGCCGAAGAAAATTAACAAAAGACTACACTCCGGTAACGCTAGTTGGCATGCAATCAGCAAACTGTTGAAATCCAAACTGCTATCACATAATATAAAGCTCCGTGTCTATAGAACCATCGTTCCGCCGATTGTTCTATACGGATGGGAAACATGAGCTCTCACAAAACGGGAAAAAAACAAATTACGCGTATTCGAGAATAAAGTTCTAAGTGGTATCTTTGGCGGCAAATGGAGGAAACTCCACAACCACGAATTGGAAGAGCTATAACGCAAACCTACAATAGTGAGAGTAATCAAGTCGCTAGGATTAAGATGAGCCGAATGGGCAACGATAGGACCGTGCATGGAATTCTTGACGGGAAGCCAACGGGAAAGAGACCGACAGGGCTGCCGCGACGGAGATGGGAGGACGATGTTAGGCTGGACCTCAACGAGATCGGATCGGATGGTCGAACGTGGTAGGAGAGCGCACGGGACAGGGAACGATGGCGGAGTCGAGTCGGTGAGGTCATGAACCTTCGGGTTCCTACAGGCCAATAAATAGAATTGATTAAGGTGCGAGAGTGGCGTGATATTCGTTACATATAGGTTGTGAGCTGATTTTCTGTATCCACTCAGTGGAGTATCTTTCGTAAAAGTATAAGACTCAAGCAGTCGCCTTCACTCATCAATCCTGGACCGTAGCATTAATCTCATACTTAAAAAAAAATCGGTTTTTTGTCAGAAGCCATTGCAATGAAAGGAGAGTTTCGCGTCGTACCCCTTCGATAAGGAAGGGGGATGTATGTGATATCTGCCTACGCACCAGAAGCACATCAACAAAATCTATTTATAGTGGAGCCAGAGACTCTTTTCTGATGCTTACAACTTCATTCGGAAGGGAACTATTACATCGTAGGTGGCGATTTGAATGCTAAACCCCCAGATTGGAGAAATAGCATATCCAACACAAGAGGAAATCAACTACCTGGTTGGCTAGATCAACATCACAGGCTGCTAGCTACAGAACATCCTTCTTTCCCCAGAGGGGGATCCTTCCTAGATATTATGCTTATTGACACACGACTTAAACATACACATACTAACAGACAAAATAGAAACTGCTTACGCACAATTGAGTATGACAGTGATCATTGTGCATTATCAATCGTGATAAGAGCACCAAGCAAAGTTGTGGAACTCGGTGAATGTATTACACCGCAACCCTATAATTATGGGGGTGTGCGATGGACGCGTTTCACGAGAGCCTTACCAAGAGAAATTCACTCAAAAGATACTAACCGTCCTACCTACAGAAACATATCCAACGATGACATCAACAAATACATACAAAAAATGGACGAAACCATAAAACAATTTATGGACAAAACAATACCAAAAATCACACCTACGGACAACATGAGTATGTACCGAAACGCCACAATCAACGCACTCCACAGAAAAAAAGTAGACTGCTGTCCCAACTAAGACTACGGTACAGACGATTTACGGACAGGCACGACCAGGAGATCGAGATAATATCACTGAAATCACTGAAGTCTAGATTAAAAAATCTCCAACAGCTGATAAAAGCCAACTATAGGTTAGCAGAAAATTTGTACTGAAACAACAAAGTTCGGGCGGTATTATCTAACAACCCTAGTCATCATCATCATCGGCACTACAACCGGGACCCGGCCTTGGCCTTATTGAGCAAGTCTCGAGGCTTGTTACATTTTCCATAATAATTTATTTTTACGGGCAAGGTTATTAGCGTTGCGCCAAACCAACCCCAGTATCTTCCCGCAACCTAATAAAATATTTAGGCGGAGTAATGCAAACGAGAGTCAGTGTCTCCAAATACCACGAACTGACCAAAAACCAACGAATCCTGACAAATACGCAGGTGGCTTACAAAGTTTCCGACCTAAACATGAAGATAGTAGCACTCGTCAATAAAAGCTTGTGAATGTTGTTGCGCATCTTTTGACAGTTACTCACCAACATTTCCGCCATTTTGGACGCGTAGTTTTTATTTGACAGTCGTCTGAGTGAGTAGATGTGTGTTTTTATTTGAAAATGGACAAAATTGAGTATCGAGCTGTCATTAAATTTTTGTTTTTGAAAGGCACTACGCCTACTCAAATCAAAGATGAGTTGGACTCTGTGTATGGGGACTCTGCGCTATCATTTACCACAGTGAAATTTTGGGCAGTTGAATTTAAACGTGGCCGTGAGAGCTTGGATGACGATGAACGTTCGGGACGTACAAAATCTGCGACAACTGACGATAACATCGCTAAAGTTCACCAACTGGTGTTAGACGACCACCGAATTATAGCGAGATAACAGAGGCTATGAAAATGTCACAAGGACGTGTTTGTCACATATTAAATCAAGATTTAGGCATGAGAAAGCTGTCCGCGTGTTGAGTGCCACGTTTGCTCACGTTAGACCAAAAACGTGTTCGAATGAACGTTTCCAACGCTCTGTTGGCGCAATTTAGGCGCACTAGATCCAAGTATTGGCGCCGATTAATTACTGTCGATGAAACTTGGATACACCATTTCACATGGAACGTCCGCTCACTATACAGAGCTCGAGCAGCACAGCAGCTAGCCGATGCCCTGTCCGAATATAAGGCTGACATAACAGCATTACAAAAATAAGATGGACGGGGAGTGGTGTTATTCAAAAAAACGAGTACGACATTTATTAAAGCTGTCATGCAAAACATCATGCTTTCTAGTCAGCCAAAAACTTAAGCCTGCCATCATCGGCTTTAATGCAATAGACGAAAGGCTATGCACTCTTCGCGTCCGAGGCAACTTTAAGAACATAAGCCTCATAAACGTTCACTGACCTACAGAAGAGTCCCCTGACGGCGAAAAAGAAGAATTCTATGAGAACGTCGAACGCGCCCTCACTCAATGCCTGCCCAAGATATGATGTGAAAATCTTCCTTGGTGATTTGAATGCGAAAATAGATCGGGAGCCGGTTTTCAGGCAGGTTCCCATAGTTTACATGAAAACACTCATGGCAATGAAGTACGAGTCATCGAACTGGCAGCATCAAAAAACTTGGTGGTTACAAGTACCAGGTTTTCGCATAAAGATATCCACAAAGCCACCTGGGTATCACCTGACGGAGTCAGTGGGAACGAAATTGACCACGTGTTGGTAGCTCGCCACCACTCCTCGAGCCTGATGACGGTACGAACGTACCGAGGTGCCAACGTCAACTCGGATCACTATTGTTGTTGGTATAGTTTTCCGAGCGCGGATGGCCTTACGGAGAAGTATTGCATTCGCGGATTAAATTCGGATCAACACGGCTGCTTTACGCAATGAGAACACTAGCAGTTGCTGCATTTCTCTAACGCTTGTACTAAGTGTAATAAACGAGGGTTCTGCTCTCACTAAACAAGACATTTGGTCATGCGTTAAGACTCGCCCCGGAAAAACTCGATGGAGGGAGAATAAGTCCTGGCGACAGAATGCCGGGCGTAGAAGAGAAATGGACACGCCTTAAGAATGCTGTCACTACTACTGCCAACTTCATATTAGAGATCGAAGCGACTGGTTTGAGGACGAGGGCAAACTAGCGACTGGACGCAAGACTGCTGCATACCGGGCAATGCAGCAGTCTCTTAGGACGCGGGTACGCGAGGAGAAATACAAAGAGCTCATAAGATCTGAAAAAATACTTCGCAGACAGAAGAAAAGTGCCTGGGAAAAAAACTTGGCTGTGAAATAGAGAAAAGTACAGAATGAGGTCCGCACCATGCGCGGAAGTTCTACCACATAATCCACAGTATGACGTGGTACATACCACGCTGCACTTACTGCAAGGATAAAGAGGGTAATCTGATCACCAATCCTGAAGGCACTCTGGAACGATGGGAAGTGCACTGATAAATGGCCAACTCACAGAAGAATTGGAGGCTCCACCAATGCAAGATCAAGACCAAATGCTGCCACCACCAAGCATTGAGGAAACATTTAAAGCCATAAGACAGCTCAAATCAAATAAAACCCCCGGAGCTAATGGCATACCAGCTGAGCTAATCAAACAAGGAGGGACAGCTTTACATCACGCAGTTCATGAGATCCTGGTGCACGTATGTGCGTAAGAGGAGATGCCGGAAGATTGGCGTCGTGGAATAATTTGCCCCATACATAAGAAAGGAGATGTCATAGTGTGCAGCAACTGAGTATCGCCTATAGGATACTCTCCTCTATCCTACAAGATCAGAAAGCCCCATACGCTAAAGTCATCATTGATATTCACCCTTAGGCAGGCGATGGAAAAAGGTCTGGAATTTAAGATTCCATTATATCATCTATTCCTGGCGCAAGGCTAATAACCTTGCCCGGAAAAACAAATTATTAGAGAACATTTAACAAGCCTCAGACTTGTTAATTAAGGATAAAACCGGATCCCGGTTGTAGTGCCGATGATGATGATGTCATCTATTAATAGACTTTAAGGCTGCCTACGACAGCATACCCAGGGTAGAACTATATAATGCCATGAGAGAGTTCGGCATTCCAGACAAATTGATACGACTTTGTAGATTGACCATGACCAACGTAAGTAGTCAAGTAAAAATAGCGAGATTGCTGTCCAAACCAATGAATATGTTTAATGGACTCCGATAAGGGGACGGTCTGGCCATTAATAAGGGGAAAACTAAATAAGTGTTGGAAACTTCTGCGAAGAGAAGACTTAACGTTGATCAAGCTATCGGGGTAGCGGAGCACGAATTTGAAGTAGTGCAATCCTTTAACTACCTTGGGTTAATAGTAGCAACCGGTAACAATATCCAAGAAGAAATACGCGAATGGATGATCAAATCCAACAAAGCCTACTATGGTGTATTACGGCTCTTTAAAGCCCAACATTTATCCGGAACATCCAAGCTACTACTGTACAAGACCATGATCTTACCAATTCTCATGTATGAATCCGAGACCTGGGTGCTCAATAAAAGGCACTCGGTAGACTCCGGTGGGCGGGACACCTACCTCGAATGAGCGAAGAGGAGCCTACCCGGAAAGTCCTTTGTGGCAGGATGTACGGAAGGAGACAGCGTGGCAGACCTTGTCTGCGATGGAGAGATGGCGTTGACTAGAACGCCCAGAGCCTGGGAGTGCCAAACTGGATGACATCGGCTCGAAATCAGGACCGGCGAAGAGACTTGCTAAATAAGACCAGGATCGGATCCCGGTTGTAGTGGCGATGATGATGATGATAGAGTCGTACCCTCCAATCTTTTCGGAGTCATAGCATAAATGTTTCATCTGGTGGTACGTTTGGTAAGTCTACATACCATAGTACCGATATATGGACGCTTGATTTCAATTTTCGGTTAAAAAGGTAGGTCTCGTTTTTGTTTCATAACTTAAAAAGAAATTATATTCAAACAAACGGTTTTGGGAAAATATTCTACATATAATCTACTACAAAATGAGAAAAAATAATCGATTTTTTGGTCGGTACTGACGAGAACCTCCACTTAAGCATTAATAGGGTTTTGGCGGATTTTGTTGCCTTTTAGTTGAATATTGGAGTGTTCCGCCGAACACTGTTCACCACAGAGAAAAATACACAAACCAGAACACAGAGACACTGCCACAATAAAACACTGCGAAATGTTTTTGCTTTAGTTTTTCTTTTATTTTTAAATTTGTTTACAACTCCAGGATTTACTACACTTGCATCGTCTTAATTTTTGATATGTAATTCGTTTCTTTCGTATCACTTAAGTGACTACAGTTTTGCTATTTTTTGTTTTGCTCTTTATTTGTATTTGTCAATATTCCAATTATGTTCGCTAGCCTGTATTTCTACCGTTCGATATTCATATCACTTGTGAAACTAGACTTGCGACTATACTCGCGAAAATCAGAACAACTTTAACAATCGTAATGCGCGGCGCGGACCGACCTTCTCCATGGGTTCCCTGTGGCGATTGTCGTTACTTTTCTCTGGGGATGATTCTATTCACCCCATAGTTGTCTTTTCCCCTTCGCTGGAGGTGACTTTCTTTTTTCGCTTTCCCTGGGTGGTGACTTTCTCTCAGAAAGATCGCGCTCACACATACAGTCGCGGAGGTTGCTGTCCGTGGGTCCACCAGCATTTTCACACTTCTGTTGCATTGATTATGCAAACAATCGAATGTGTGGTTTACATTAGTCGATCCTGGGATCGTGCTTACTTTGCCCTATGGGAGCAGCGTTTTCGTTTATTGCTGTTGCTCAGCAATGGCCTTTGTTTAGGCGAAGTGTATTGCGGCAGGGACAAAGGTTTTGTCGACGGATTGGTTTTCCGGCAATTCGCTTATCGTCGGGAATGTGATGTTTGTCGACATCTGGCGCAGCTGTGCCAACCGTTTGTGTATATCCAGTTGATAGATCGATACACAATTTCTGTGCTGGGTCATGTCCTTCGATCGCCGTGCTGGCGTAGAAAAATTGTTCGGGACTTGTGGCCCGTGTATCTGTGGATACGTGGGGTTGTTGACTCCAGGATGAATGTCACCTTTCGTCAGGTGAACAGGTGGACATCGGAGACACATGTCTGTAGGCACGTGTAGTTGGGCTATAGGTGAGTATGTTCCTTGGTGAAACGACGACATCTCGACCTATAGTGGTTTGTGCCACAGGGTCACTTTACGAAGAATTTTAATCACGATTTACATCTGAAAGCATATACAATTTAACTGACACATAAATTGAAGCTGAACGACTTGTTGAGTAGATGTTCCCTGAGAAGCTAATATCATGAATAGTGAACATTGGACGGATGCCACGGGTCCAGATCTTATTCAGCTTGTCACGTAAGTTAATCCGCAAAACAATAGACCAGTTACAGAAACATTGTACGGGAAATTAAAGCCTTTCCAACAGCAACTTCTCAAGATGCTTGGGAATCCGACTTGAAGAATGTCAACAGGTTAATGGAAGTCAGTTGAACAGAATAATTTTTAGAAATTAGAAGTGTTTGAAATTTCATTACCTTGTAGTTTCTAAAAGTATAAATAAAACCTTTTTGTTTTGTAGTTCTTTTTTCATTGTATATTGAAACTAGGCTTACAGTTAAGATCCACCCTGTATCTGAAGCGAAACAATGAGATATTTACAAAGTCCTCGTCTTTTTATCCGTATAGACAAGCAAATAATTAATATGAAGCAAAATAGTGTCGGTGCCATAATGGCACCTTGAGACACTCGGGAATTAATGGAGAAAAATCCAAAGACACGCAGCATTCTACATCGATTTTCGAAGAACATTTTCATCTAATCGCAAAAAAATGGTTGGGACAACCCATAACAATGAAGCTTACTTAGTATGACTCTATGCGAAACGAGGCCAAAAGGCTTCGGATATTGGAATTGATAACTTTTTCTATCATTTTGGACAACGTGGGCAGCAGGTTTAATGGCCGGTAATTTTGTGGATGTAATTTTTTTGCTTACTTTGGGGTTAGATGACTTCGAGTGGCTATGCAACATGTAGAAAATTTTTTCTGTGCAGAAAACATACGATAGAGTTTGCTAAGGACCTAAGAAAAACGATATCGGTGATTGACACTCGGTAAGCATTAACATTGAAGTTTCTAAAGCGAACCTTTGACCACGGAAAGGACACGAAGAAATCCCGAAGATCCCTCTAATTGGTAGCTTTGTATTTTCATAATTGGCAAAGCTGTTTACGTTGCTTAGTCAATTAAGATTGCAGAACAGATGTCACACAATGGTGGGTGAGATATTTGGCAAAGAGGTGTGCACTTATAGACCAATGGGTACTACATGATGTTCGTCCGATATTATCATCATCATCGGCACTACAACCGGGAACCGGTCTTGGCCTTATTCAGCAAGTCCTGAGGCTTCCTTCCATAATGATTTATTTTTTCTGGACAAGGTCATTAGTCTTGCGCCACGTCCGATATTATACGAGTAGATTTATTCATTTATAAATTGATATGGTCAGAAGGAGCGGAGTTCGATTGACTAAATTGATGGAACGTTACGTTGACAGGGAATGCATAAAAAATGAAAGTTTGGCATCAGAATTTAGTTTATACACATATATAAGATGAGATTTCCAAATATTTGGAGAAGGGAAGTTTCAATAGATATAAATGCGTTTGTCAAGCTGGAAGTTAATACTAAGCATTCTGCCGAATAGTTTGAGAGAAAGCTTGGACTGGCGTAGGCAGTTCTACTCGTGTTTTTCTGATGTATCACGAAATTCTGAGATTTTTCGGTCCACAACTTTTATAATTTGTCGAAGTCAAAGAATTCCTCAAATTATTCTCATTTATTTCCCCCACTAGTCCAATCTAGAGCAACCACATCTTCTTTCCGGGACAATCACAAATGTTGGCGTCGAAATGGAATCGTAAAAAAATATTGAGCAAATCGAATTCCGAACCACCCATGTGATGAGAACCTTTACGGCAAAGAACCCTGTCTCCGAAAGTCTAAACCTAATCCAAACCTTAACGAGAAAACGTGATCGTGGCCTTCATGAACTCGGTTCGTTTTGTTCATTTGCAGGTGACAGAGGTACAAGAAAAGATTGGGTAATGTCGATATGCTGCGCTGCGGACAATAGGATGACAATTATCAGCAAAAGAAATCCAAAGGACTAACTGAAGCAAAAAACTTCAGCCCAAAAAAACTAAAAATAAAGAAAGGACGAAGACTACTCCACAAACAGCTGATTGCTTCAAAATGTTCCCACAATCTCAACAAAACGGTGCGTCAAGTGTTTGGTTAACAGGACACCGGTCCCGCAAAACAAGGACGTCAGTGGGAAATGAGAAGAAAACAAAAGAAAAATCACCTTATTTCCAAACAGGATCAATGTTTACGGTGTGTTCTATAGAGAACAGTCCTCTTTGGCGGGCATCTATTAATTGACCATATCTTGGAAAAGGGACTCCGAGTTATCCTAGACTTTACAGGGTCGTGTTACATGCCGATGAATGGAGTTAGTTAAGTGAAATGTCCTGTTTTGCGGAAAATATCGAATAACCGTCTCCCTATCCTGTCGGTACTTTATGTCTTTCTCGATGGAAGTTTTCAAGTGCGATAATTTGCTTACTGTATGCGATCCAGTGGTGCAATGTAACTGCTACTAGGATGTAGTCAAGTGCTTTCCCAGAAATATAAATTATATTTTACAACAAAGAGGTTGCACAAGTTACAGGACACATCTCAAGGGGTTTCTGAGAATACGGGAACTCCACACTGACCCGCAAAAATGTTAGGATATTTTATTGTGGGAATTTCAAGTGGGATTCAACATGACCTGCTGAATCTTTTATCCTTTATTGATCACAAAAGTTTGTTTGCATCTGGCTGTCATTTCTGTTGGTATAATCCAAAGAAGGAGAATAAAACATTTTTTTTTTTTTTTTTTTTTTTTTTGCGGAATGATGAAAACATCAGCAAATCCTTAAGATTATTGGCACTTAAGGACCAAATCCAAGGACAAACCAAATACACATAGTTCTTCTATACGCAGGCTGCCATTCTCAGGCTACTTGCGGTGAGGACAAGAATACTCTAAGATCCGTAATTCACACAGTAAAGGCAGACACGTCTGTTGAATCGCGAATTCAGTCTCATTCAATCGAACTATGGTTTTGTCTGTCTGTTCTCTGCTGATTTTTTATGTCTAATTCGAGGATGTCCTTCTGCAGTTACGCGGATCATGAGCATGGAATTTTGTGTAGATTTTTTTTAACTCAAGTTTTAGTTGTTATTCAGCGTTTTTTTGATCCTTGCAGCATTCTCATTCATTGATGAGAAATGAAATCCTTTTCGTAAAGTGGTTTTTTTTTTGTTGATTGTGAGAAAAGGAAGCGAACGACAACCGAGGCTGAAGAAGTAGCCAGTGAGCCAGATCAACGGTTGAGTTCTAGGAATTTGGAGCAAATGTGCGGACTCAATATCCTTTTATGATGAAAATTTCCCATGGACCAGGGTATTTTCTTTGCAGTCTATTTCTTGATGTTTTTGGTGGAGATTCTTATAGGATGAAGGGATATGATTGCAGGATATGAATTTCGTAACGAATACCAGTATGTCCTGATTGCGAACATTAATAAGGATAATCGGCATTAAATAGGAATGAAGAGGAAGTCATCTTAACAGGTATATCCTCTTAAAGGCTTTTAACTGATGTATTTTTTTTGAGAAAATAAAAAGGCGATTGAAGGATTTAAATATATGAAAGCAACCAACTACGAACGGCAAAGGGATTGGAGAATTCAATCTTATTGTAAGCCTATAAAATAAAATAATCGTAGAATGACCACTTCAAAGAAAGTCCCGCGTAAAATGCAATTCTTATTAGGGTGAGAGAAGATAACAGAAGTCAGGAGGGTGGATTTTGAAGTATTATTATTATGAATATGTTGTCGCCTTTCCAATAAATGGCGTTACTCATATCAGACGCTAGTTGCTCATTAGTTGATCACATAATTATTTCGAAACGAGTGAACGTTATTTAAAACCAAAGGACATCGCGTGCAACATTATTTGAAGCCAGGGAGAACATATTCAAATCTGTGAGAACTTATTCAAAGTCCTAGTACTTCGAAAGCACTTTCACTTTTTTTTTATCATTCCTAAAGTCTCTAAAAGCTTTAAATCCGTGAAATCGGGAGTTCAGATCGTTGAACTCCATCTTAAAGCTTTTTTTTTAAAGACGATCAGTTTTTGCATAAAAAAATGTACTCGACAACGAAGGCGGCCATTTTTTCATTCAAAATCGAAATATCGTGTACAATTATTATTGTATAGTAATTAAAATCATTTGGTTAATTTACGGTGCAAATAGGAAAGCAATGAAAGGAGTTAGATTGAGGTCCTGAAGGGACGGAGTAAAAATTTGCCATTTTGAAAAGTAGTTCGGTTTTATGACCGTGGATGTTAAAAACATTTTACTTAGTGTCATTGAACTTTAATTGATTATTCTAATAATTCTCAGAACTAAAAGTTTTGTATGAATAAAAAAATAAAGGCAATATCAGCGATCATAGCAAAATCTTATTCGGTCAAGTAAGATTTCGCGGTTGAAGCATAATTTTGTTGGTTTTCAATTAATTTAAATACGTTAAACACTAAATGTAAATGTAGTCTTTAAAGTGTTTTTGTAACTGAATTAAAGTACAGTAAATCTAAGCAGGGTAGTAATTCATTTTCTGCTCAGTGGCTTCGTAAGAAAAATAAACACTAAAAATAATTACAACAAAGAAACCATATTTATGATAACAAATGAAGTGTGTGTGCGTATTGGGATATTTCAACAATATGTTTCAGAAATTGTAATGAATTGAATATATATATATATCCATATAATATATATATATATATATATATATATATATATATATATATATATATATATATATATATATATATATATCTATATATACATATATATATATATATATCTATATATACATATATATATATTGTGGGGGGATGGGTGCGAACATACAGGGCAAAGTCTCTGATTGCTTTCAACCCGGCGAAAGTCAGGACGATCCTTGTCCCTGTTCAATCCAAGTTGACATGCAGTCTCCACGTGACACCCCTGGATAGCTACTCTGGCACCCGCCAAGTAGTGAACCAATGCATGCAGCGACATCTTGAGAAAGGTTGGCGCAAAGCTAATAACCAGGCCCGTAAGAAGCAATTATTATGGCAAATTTGACAAGCCTTGGATATGGACCGGATACACGACGACGACTACGGAAACGAGAATGGCTAAATGATTTAAGAATTTTTACATGGAACGTCCGCTGACTATACAGAGCTCGAGCTGCACAGCAGCTAGCCGATGCCCTGTCCGAATATAAGGCTGACATAACAGCATTGCAAGAAATAAGATGGACGGGGCGTGGTGTTATTCAAAGAAAAAAGTATGACATTTATTACAGCTGTCACGCAAAAGCCAAAAACTGAAGCCTGCCATTATCGGCTTTAATGCAATAAATGAAAGGCTATGCACTCTTCGCGTGCGAGGCAAGTTTAAGAACATAAGCCTCATAAACGTTCACGGACCTACAGAGGAGTCCCCTGACGACGAAAAAGAAGAATACTACGAGAACGTTGAACGGGCCCTCAATGCCTGCCCAAGATACGATGTGAAAATCGTTCCTGGGGATTTGAATGCAAAAATAGGTCGGGAACCGGTTTTCACCCACTACGCAGGTTTCCATAGTTTGCATGAGAACACTAATGACAATGGACTACGAGTCATCGAACTGGCAGCATCGAAAAACTTGGTCGTTGCGAGTACTAGGTTTTCGTGTAAAGATATCCACAAAGCCACCTGGCTATCACCTGATGGAGCCACTCGCAAACAAATTGACCACGTGTTGATAGATCGCCGCCACTCCTCGAGCCTGATGACGGTATGAACGTACCGAGGTGCCAACGTCGACTCGGATCACTATCTTGTTGGTACTGTTCCCCGAGCGCGGATTGCCTTACGGAGACGTATTGCATCCGCGGATCAGGTTCGAATCAACACGGCTGCCTTACGCAATGAGAATACCAGTAACACCTTTGGTCATGCGTTAAGACTCGCCCTCGAAGAGCTCGACGGAGGGAGAGTAAGTCCTCGGGTCAGAAGAGAAATGGACCTTAAGAATACTGTCATTAGTACTGCCAACTCCATCTTAGGCAGTAGTCGTAGAGATCGGAGCGACTGGTTTGATGATGAGCGCAAACTAGCGACTGAACGTAAGAATGCTGCATACCGGGCAATGGAGCCGTCTCATAGGACGCGATCCCACGCGGAGAAATACAAAGAGCTCAGAAGATCTGAAAAAAGACTCCACAGACCAAAGAAAAGTCCCTGGGAAAAAAACATTGTCTGTGAAATATAGAAAAGTAGAGAGCGAGGTCCGCACCAGGCGCGGAAGTTCTACCAAATAATCCGCAATATGGCGCGGTACACACCACGCTACTACTGCAAGGATAAAGAAGGTAATCTGATCACCGATCCCGAAAGCATTCTGGAGCGATGGGAAGTGCACATCAATGAATTGCTAAATAGTTAGCTCACAGAAAAATTTGAGGCTCCACCAATGTAAGATC
The DNA here is from genome assembly GCA_963931805.1 of Microdon myrmicae. Lineage (NCBI taxonomy): Eukaryota > Metazoa > Arthropoda > Insecta > Diptera > Syrphidae > Microdon > Microdon myrmicae. The sequence continues at coordinate 17,557,147 of OZ007499.1, forward strand.
AAGACCAAATGCTGCCGTCGCCAAGCATTGAGGAAATATTAAACCCATAAGATAGCTCAACTCAAATAATGGCCTTGGAGCTGATGGCATACCAGCTCAGCTGATCAAACAAGGAGGGAGTGGGTTACATCACGCAAATTATGAGATTGTGGTGCACGTATGGGCGCAAGAGGAGACGCCGGAGGTATAATTTTCCCCATACATAAGAGGGGAGATATCACACTGTGCAGCAACTATAGGGGTATAAGATTGCTGAGTACCACCTATAAGATACTCTCCACTATCCCACAAGATCGGATAGCCCCATACGCTATAATCATCATTGGTCAATATCAGTGTGCCTTCATCCCAGGCAAATCAGTGATTGATCAGATAATTCACCCTTAAGGAGGCGATGAAAAAACCTCAGGAATTTAAGATTCCATTATATCATCTATTTATAGACTTTAAGGCCGCCTACGACAACATAGCCAGGGTAGAACTATATAATGCCATGAGAGAATTCGGCATTCCAAACAAATTGATACGACTTTGTAGGTTGACCATGACCAACGTAACTAGTCAAGTAAAAATAGCGGGATCCCGGTCCAAACCAATAAACATCTATAATGGACTCCGACAAGGGGACGGTCTGGCCTGCCTCCTCTTCAACCTGGCGTTGGAGAAAGCAATCCGTGACTCTGGCGTTACAACAAGACGGACTATTGTCACCAAGTCCAGCCAGATATTTGCCTACGCAGATGACATCGACATAATCGGTAGATCCGAATCGGCGGTACAGGAATCCTTCACCCAGATCGAGCAGGCAGCAGAAAAACTGGGACTGCACATTGATGAGGGAAAACTTAAGTAAATAGTGGCAACTTCTGCGAAGAGAAGACCTAACGTTGGTCAAACTATCAGTGTAGTGGAGCACGAATTTGAAGTAGTGCAATCCTTTAACTACCTTGGGTCAATAGTATCAGCCGATAACAATATGGAAGAAGAAATACGTGAACGGCTGATCAAATCCAACAAAGCCTACTATGGTCTATCAAGGCTCTTTAAATCCCGAAATTTATCCAGAATATCCAAACTACTTACTGTACAAGACCATGGTCTTACCAGTTCTCATGTATGGATCCGAGACCTGGGTGCTTAATAAAAGGCACTCTGAACTCTTGGCCGCGTTCGAGAGGAAGGTCTTAAGGAGAATTGTTGGCCCCGTATGTGAGAGAGGACAATTCCGGAGACGCTACAACCAGGAGATGTACGCAATCTACCTTGAAGCTTATGTTGTAAGAAAAATCAAGCTCGGTAGACTCTGGTGGGCGGGATACCTAGCTCGAATGAGCGAAGAGGAGCCTGCCCGAAAAGTCCTTTGTGGCAGGATGTATGGAAGGAGACAGCGCGGCAGACCTTGTCTGCGATGGAGGGATGGCGTAGACCAGGATGCCCAAATGTGCCAAACTGGATGACATCGGCTCCAAATCGGGACCGGTGGAGAGATTTGTTAAATGGGGCCAGGATGATGATGATATATTGTACCTGTAATGAATGTGGTTCTATAACTCTTAAATAATGCTACAAATAAATATGGACTTAAATTAAGCTTCAATAAATATTTTGGTTAATATTAAACAATCTTCTTGGCAAGAATGCCTTCTGATACTACCTAGCAAGAGACATATGATAAGAACTTCTTATGTGCATAATGGGAGACCCTTTACCTACTGACGAATCGATTTGGAAAGTGCTTCCAATCGCTCTAAAACAAGCCCCAACATATTTGCTGCGCAAATAGACATCCTTATCAGAAAGTATTAAATTAAAATCACTTGTATAAATTGCGAATACCGCTAACCTGCGAAGGTAAAGGGAAACGATTAAGCAGAAGCAAGCAAATCAATAAATAAATAAATAAATAACTAAATAAATAAGAAAATATGTTTATGTCTAAGGAATCTGTCATATTCAGTTCCCACAGGATGAAATCAAATTAGCATGCGGTTGGCGGTGCCGGAACGGATGAGTTTTTAAAGCTCCCTCAGTGCGACTGGAATTATCACTGTTATGTGCTGCAGGTTCCTTCGTCGTTTTATTCCTTGTTGCTGTCTTATTTTTAGTTTTTGTTTTTTGCCGTGTGTGATTTTTGGAATTTCATTCAACAAAACTTGTGTCGGTGTACCGTGTGTCCTGTCGTGCAGTCTCTCTTTCGGTTGTTATTTATCTTGGAACGTTGTTTGCATGACAATCGGTGGGATATGACAGACGAGGAGGGAGAGAACTTTGTGTAGTGGCGGCTACGGTGTGGTCACTGAATGTCCATTCGTCTGAATGTCTGGTGGGTCCAGAATTGACTCTTGGAATTTGATGATATGATTGCATCTTATTTATCAGAAGAGAACGTCTCGCTTCATTTGTGTATCGCAGATTGCTGTTGATTAATGGACGCAACGAAGAACAAGTGAATTCAGTAAAACCGGGTTTTAATTAGACTTGGCTGATTGATGAGGAAGCTTTTTTCTGCTGTCTTCGTTTTCTAGTCGCTTAGGCCTTGACCGACTCAATTGGGGCTTCAAACCTTGTTGGAATATGACTGTATATATTTTGGATTTTTATAATACGTCCGCATCATTTATAAAAGAAATATAACCTCAACTGTGCTAGAATTTATTTTGATATTCCATAACTTATCCCAATTATTGTTGCGTAAACCTATTTAGACGCATGTCGCAACTTCTTTAGAAATTCAAACTCCGTTCCGGATTGGCGCTCATCATAATATCGGGATATAGCCTGTGGCTTGCTGACGGAGAAAACTAAAGTAGAAGGGATAGTGGAGGAAAAGAACATAGGCGCTACACATTCCTTGTGAATTGTTGCAACTAACAAGCCCGGCCTGGAAGATAAAAGAAGTCGTCCGACCTGGCTTGGCGAATAGATCAAAGTGAAGTGGGGTTTTTTAAAATCAAATGTTGGGGATACAAGTTTGTTACCTTTTCTTTACATTAGTACGCTTTTTACCAGTTAGCCTTCGCCGTTTTCCTATAGATGGCTTTAGTGGTAAGTTGTGGTCGAAATCAATAGACATTGTACAATGTACTTAGACGTCTTTCAACTTGGGTATAACGTCCTAGAATTATTAATGGACTTGTTTCTGCATAATAAATTTATTCTCGATTAAAAAATCACGTCCCTGCTTCAATATGAATAAATCCGGAGCTAAGATTCATTGGATACTATCAAACAAATAGTGCTTAGGGTACTACTATATATTTTGTAAACATCATATCGGCCATGTTTCGTGTCTGATTCTCACCAAAATTGTCACTTGTATTTAGTATTGTTTGGCAAATCACCGTGTAAAGATAAAGAGCTACACAGTACAGCATTTGAAATAATCGTGAAGAAGAACGTGTGGTTCGAACTGACGCAGACAGTTAGAATCACCAAAAATTGAACCTAAGCGTTACCCATCAGGCTACTGGCCGATTTTAGAATTCGATTTTCAAACTCGACTATACTCCACTGATGTGAATTGTTATGTTATCGCTATGGTATACGGCTCTGATGTATTTTCTTATTCGATTTTCATTCGGTGTTGTTCACTATTTTGCTTGCGAATTGTGTGTGTATCTGTTAGAGACGCCACACCACTCCCTACCCAGTAACTTCGTTACGATCAGCTTCGGTGCGAACGACGGAGCGAACGAGAGAATGTCGGAGCAAGCGAGTGTGCCTTGGTGCTCTATGCGGAAGTCATGTTCATGTGTGAAGTTCTGTTTACTACGGGAAGTGTGTGCTGCGTGTACAGATCACGTCGTAGTCACCAATTATAGCGTTTGAAATAATAGTGAAGAAGAACGTGTGATTCGAACTGATGCTATGACAGTTAGAATCACCAACAATTGAACCTAAGCGTTACCCATCAGGCTACTGGCCGATTTTAGAATTCGATTTTCAAACTCGACTATACTCCACTGATGTGAATTGTTATGTTATCGCTATGGTATACGGCTCTGATGTATTTTCTTATTCGATTTTCGTTCGGTGTTCTTCACTATTTGGCTTGTGAATTGCGTGTGTATCTGTTAGAGACGCCACAACAGAATATACAATTATAAAAGTAATTATTCAGTTCAGGTATTGAAGTATACAATATAATTTCATTGGATTTTTTTCCCTGAGCTTATGTTAAAATTCAATAAATCGCAAACAATTAAAAATCTTAAAACCAACATTGTTAAGTTTAGTGGGGGGCTACCACCCTATTTATTGGCTAATTCAAGCAACATAATTACCTACAACTAGAGTATATATCAGTTACATACTAGAGAGCTTAAGAACTGTCTTAACTAAGCTTGACCTAAGGTAGGTAAACCAGGACAAATTAAGAAGGCAGGAGTAGGGGGCGAGAGGTGAGGGCAGGTTATAGTAAAGTGTAGAAGCGCCGCTTAATATTGGTGGTGAGAATGGTTAAGGAGGCGGTGCTTGAGAGTATGGGTAGAGAGGATGAAGTCGAACAAGGTGGAATTGGAGTTGACATTTCTCAGCATCCGCGAAAGGGGTTCACTGAGACCATAAGAGATCCGGTGAAGGGGAATGCGGAGAAGGCGGGGATTACGCGTATTTCGAGAGTTTGTGTTCAGGCGAAATAAGTTAAGGAGCTAGGCGCAGTCCACCGAGCCGGAGAAGACTCGATGAATGAACATTTGTCAGCCACGACCCTGCGCTCCTCAACGGTTTTCAAGGGTTCTGACGTTGATTAATTTGAGACGGTTAATATACGGGGGAAGGATTAAGGGGTTTTCCCATCCTAGCACTCGGAGAGCGAACCGAAGGAAGCGACGTTGAATACTTTCGATTCTACGGATATGGATCTTGTGATAAGGAGACCATACCTGGCTAGCATATTCAGGCAGTGGGCAGACGAAGGTAAGGTAAAGGTACCGGGCAACGTAAGGGTTTCACGTTCGTCCATTCATGAATTTACGTGGAAAACTGGCGAAAAATTAGTGTTGCACGGTGCGTTTACCGTGCCGGGTCTATTCGGAGCGAAACAGGACAACGACAACTAAAACGATACACGATGAAATGATTGTATAAAATTGTCCTTTATTTGCTCTATTATCGGAATCAAAGTAGATGAAACCGAAACGAAATATTAACTATACACATGCGAACGACTACAACAAAAACAGTATGTTTAACGATATAAACAGATATCGTCCTTTTGCTTCATACGACACGATTACACTTGAGCGAACTGCATGATAATATAAAGAAGATGAAAAAGAGGCCACAAACAGAAAACAAATTGCTTTTATAGTCGTTGAAGAGGGCAGTCCTCCTTTACATATTAATACAAAATGGTGGTGGAACTCAGTGGCAACGAAACACTTTACATTACGAGAAAATGGGTGGAGCATGGGTGGCCGCGTGGTTTTACAAGAGGTTAAACGAACGTAACAGAATTTTAACGTGAGGTTACAAAATAAAGGCGATAATGGAGAAACGGCTAGACACACTACACGGAATACAAATTATAACAATAAAGGTGGTAATACAAATGAAGGAAACTCCTAAAATACGTGTGTTCTTCCCAGACCGGCAAAATTTGGCAAAACCAAGCATGCTGCGACAATTAGTGTTACAGTATCGAATTTAAAAAAAGAATCCAGAATGAAGTTATTTTTAAGAGAAGGTCCTCATCAAGAACTTAAAAAAAAAACTTTTTTTTTTCATTTTTTGATAGCCTATAAGTGCGTAGCTCCTTGATAGTATAGTGGTTAGTATACCCGCCTGTCACCCAGGAGACCGGGGTTCGTTTCCCCGTCGGGGAGCCCCTGGCGCAAGACTAATGACCTTGCCCAGAAAAAAAAAATCATTATGGAAAATTTAACAAGCCTCAGGACTTGCTAAAAAGGGTCAAGACCGGCTCCCGGTTGTAGTGCCGATGATGATGATAAGTGCGTAGAATAAGTCCCCAAAACCGTTTTTGCGAAAATAATTTTATAGAAAAATTACAGCATAACAAGGTCAAGTGAGTTGTTAACTAACCGCCGGTCAGCACGTGCATCTCTGCCTCGTGATCCGTACCATCGGATCAATTATGTAATCCACGCGGTTCGGGCGTCAAGTCTTCTGTGGGATCAAAAGTAAACAAACGGATCACCACAAACGCGTCCGAGTGTAGTGCAGTAATATATATGGGATTCCGCGGTAGTGTGAACATTGTGTGCAAGTGTAGAGTGCGAGAAACCTCATACCCTTTCCTTTCCTTGTGTCTGCATTTCCTCTTTTTCGCACCTTTGTTGCGCTCCTCAGGCATCGATACTCTCGATTGGTACATAATCTTTCGAGGGTTTTTGGTGTTTTGAGTGGCGTAATATTCGACACGAAAGGGATGTGACCTGGATTTCGGCACGGATCTAGTGGGGCACCTACTACAAGGGCATAAACCTGTTGTGGTTGCTTTCGCTTATCTATCTCCGAGTCCAACTTGCATCCTTTTCTGAGGCGGTATTGGTCTCCTGTGTCGCCATTTCAATGTAGTGGGAATTTCACGTCGATCTTTGCAACAGCAACGGCCTAAGATACAATTTCTCCTCTGTGTCTGCCCACGTCTGTAACCAGAAACCAACTATCCCTGCACTTAGCGAGACTCAGCTAATAACTGATGCAGATATTACTGATTTTACTATACCCGGTTATAACTTAGTGCCTTTGTTCTTTCCACATCATGGTCTCGCTACATACATACGATGTGATATTGCTTATCAGCTTCTGCCACAATATGGGCTCTGCTCCAATCCAGAATTTAATTTCTCGTGGCTAAAGCTTCACGTTAGTAGGCATATCAGACATTACTGCTTTCTTTACAGAAGCCCAAACTTGGATAGAAATGTATCCTTTAACGAATTTGATGCTCTATCTGATTCTATCGATAGAATCTTGACCCTATATCCGCACTGTAATCGTTATTGCGGGTGATTTCAATATGCACAACTCTCAGTGGCTATGCCACTCCGGACAAGGTGAAGGTCAGTATGTTCAGCTCTTTTCTGGGTCAAATAGTTTAACTCAACTCGTCAATGGCCCAACACGGGTACCAGATATAGATGGACATTCCGCCAACGTACTGGACCTGTTTCTCACCATCCACCCAAACAAATACACAATTGAAGTTTCTTCGCCCTTGGGCACTTCAGACCACTGTGTTGTGTCACCTAAATTTCCTCTAACCAACAGCAACGCTAACGAGAAAGCTCCCAAAAGAACAGTATGGTTCTACGAGAAAGCCAAGTGGGAAGGTCTGAACGACTTTTTAGGGGGGTTAAATTGGTCGTTATTTTTCCTCAATAACGATGTTGACCCTATAGCGGACACATTGACAGACATGATTCTACTTGGCATGTGAACCTTTATTCCACACAGGATAAAGAGTATCAAACCCAAGAGAAATATGTGGTTCGATTCTGTGTGCAGGGAAGCCATTAAGGCTAAAGAGTTGAGCTACCGGTTATATAAATCAAACAATACAGAGGAAAACCTGAAAAGATTCAAGAGAGGTAGAAATGACTGCAATGCGTATATTCAATGCGGAAATTTCTTGCAACACCATAGAGTGACAAAAAATACTACACTCTCTTACAGGTAGTAGAAACTTCTGGGCATTTGTATAATATTTTTTGGTGCACCACCGTGCTTCTGGTTTCCCGGGAAGAGTGGGCTACCATTGTTGTCCTCTTTGGGTATGTGTCGAACTCGTAACTACACTTTCCGCGCACTATCGACCATGTTGCCGCACGATTACACTGATGTTTCTGAATGAAATGTCACCAAAGAGGTTGCTGCTGAGCAGTCACTAAAACAAAGACTTCCGTTTCTTTTACAAACTGATTTATTTTAAGTTTCTTCTTCATTTTTGAGGAGGTCTTCTCCTTAGGCGCGCTACACATAGACTCTTCCAAGCGACTCCAGTCAAGTCACTTTTCCAAGGTTCACCTTCTCACTTCAAAATTCTAATCCTCAAATATCTTTATGTTCTTTCGAAGGTCAAGACGCATCGCCACTTATCGTTTCATCCTTTATTGGGGTTTTTGTTTGTTTTAGCCATCTGGCTAATGCAAACAAGAATTTCGTGCATTTCAAATGGGTAGCACAAGATCCGTGGAAATTGGTTGTTAGTTTAGGATCTGGCAATCCGTGTCTATTAGCAAATCATAAAACATCTGGTATGCGTTTGGATGTTTATAATTGCAAGAATTGTGTGCCGGCGTATCGAATAGATATGGCTTTGTTTGGAAACGTGCACTTTTAGGTTTTGGATCTTGTCGGTTTTTTAGGTGCTAATTGCTTTTAGCATACATGAGAAAATAATGCATTATGTTGTTGGATTTTAGGAAATAGAATCGAACAAATGCATTGAATTGAATAAATGAATTTGAATTCAATAAATGAGAATTTGAACGTTTAGTTCGATTTGGTTTGACAATGTTATGTTGGGAATATCAAATGGATTTTGTTAAAGGTAGGATTTGTGTATATGTGGGAGGAAAATGTAATGTGGGAGAACAATGTAATGCGGGAGAACAATGTAATGTGGGAGAAAAATGGTAGGGCTTCTTGGAGCACTACATTTATGAACAACATCCAAAACTCGATCTCCTCATCCATTCCTTCGCTTATAGTCGATGACAGACCAGTCACTAGTGCAATAGAGAAAGCAAATCTACTTGCTGCACATTTTGCAGCTAACTCAATGCTGCCTGATACCACATCAGTTCCCTCAACTTGAGCATAAGCTGCACACCATGAGCCAGATTCGCTTCCAAACGCGTACTGTTGCCCGGGCACTCAGGGCGCTAAACGCACACAAATCAGCTGGTCCGGATGGCATTCCACCAATTATCTTGAAGACATGTTCTCCTTCACTCTCTAAACCACTGCGGAAACTCACCCATTTGTCTTATTCTACTTGGCCGTTTCCCAAATAGATGGAAGTCAGCGAACATTCAGCCAATTCCCAAAAAGGGTGACAAATCATCCCTTCCTTCTTATCGACCCATAGCACTAACTTCTATTCTCTCCAAGGTAATGGAATCACTGATTAACCGTCAACTTTCGAAATATCTGGAATCAAATGGCCTCCTCAATGACCGCCAATATGGCTTTCGTAGCAAGAGGTTCACATGAGATTTGATGGCGTACCTTACCGAAAAGTGGAGCCATTCCATCCACTACTTCGGAGAAAGCAAAGTTGTTGTGCTGGATATCTAGAAAGCCTTCGACAGAGTTTGGCATCCAGCCCTTTTATCAAAATTATATTCATATGGAGTGGACAATTTCCTGATACAATAGATAAAAGACTATCTTTCTGGCCGTTCAATCCAAGTGGTTCTTGATGGTGTCAAATCTGTCTCCCATCAAATTAATGCAGGCGTTGCCCAAGATTCTATACTCTCCCCCACTCTCTTCCTCATCTTTATAAATGATCTCTTGTCAATTACTCACAACCCAAATCACTCGTTTGCTGATGATAGCATATTGAGTTTCTCATACTCATACGAACACTCCCGTCCAAACTCTTCGAACGTCACTACCAACCAGCAACTAATGCTTGATACATTGAATTCAGACCTCAACAAGATATATCAGTGGGGATTATCTAACCGAGTAGAATTCAATGCCTTAAAATCTCAGTGCTGCCTCGTGTCGTCAAACGCAAACCCTAAAGTAAATATACTGTCGATTAACGGCATTTGCATCGACGAAGCCACGGAACTATCAATCCTCGGCACTCGAATTAATTCGACTCTTAATTGGAGCGACCACATTTTTGAAGCTGCGAAAAGTGCGGCCAAATGCATGGGATTCCTTAAGAGGTGCAAAAGATACTTCACTCTATCCAACCTGGCCACTATTTACAAGGCATATATTCGTCCCAAAATGGAGTTCAACTACCACATTTGGTCGGGCGCATCCAAAACTGCACTACACGTGTTCGACAGGGTGCAAAAACGAGCAGTGAAACTTATTGGGGACTCAGGCGTAAATCGTTTAATTCCGTCGTTAGAACATAGGCGCAACGTATCGTGCCTATCTCTCTTCTATAGGTAGTATCACGGTCGTTGCTCAACTGAACTTGCTGGATGTGTTCCGCCTCCCCAGACATTTCCCTGAGAATGCGCATCAATTCACGTTGATAGTCAACTTCAGGCGTACAAACAAACATAGAGAGTCATTCTTTAGTCGAACCACACGGATGTGGAATACTCTACCTGATCATGTAATTCCTCATCGCAGTAATGTCCAGGCATTTAAGATAAATGTACATCGATACCTCCCAAACGGTTAAGAAATATGGTGCCGTCGTACTGGCACTATTACATGGGATGAAGACAGCAGTGGAACAGGGGCCATCCGGACAACTGGAAATTCCCCTATGGAATGCAGAAGTGTCCAGCGGTTGGAAGGAATTGCCTATGCTAAGATCAGAGGAATTCATTCCTACTGTTGTTACGTTCCGCCAAGGTGGGAAATAGAATATTTCAAATGCTTTTTGAACAGAATAACACAAGAAGCTATAGATAAGAGCCCTCTTATAGTTGCTGGAGATTTCAACGGTTGGGAAGTAGAATGGGGAAGCACAAGGACCAACAGTAGAGGCCAGGCCCTACTTGAAGCCTTCGCAGTCCTAGATGTGGTGTTACTTAATGATGGTGTTGATGACATCTTCATAAACGAGGCCGGTCCAAAATCGACATCACACTTGCCAGCTGCGTATTGGCAAGAAGTATGGTGTGGCGAGTTCTGGACACCTACACCCATAGTGACCACCAAGCCGTGATGTACGAAATATTTCCACACTGGGGGTTCATCACTGGCAAATTGGCGAAGAAAGCCCAGAAAAATGGATGGAAAGAGAAGGACCTCGATGCGGAACTGCTCGATTATATGCTGGAAGACCAAATCGCACAGTTTGGCGCAGAGGCCGATGCGCACAGACAGGCTGGAAAAGTCATGAAGTGGCTAACTACCGCATGTGATGCTTCTATGACACGACAAAGACAACCAGCAGTGACTATCAAACCAGTGTATTGGTGGAACTCAGTTATCGCCCATGTGCAATCGGAGTGCAACAGGTTGCGACGCTTGCAACAAAGACCAAGACGCCGTAACACCTACCCACAGTTGGATGCGGGATTCATCAGCAAACGGAAAGAGTTGAGGAATGTAATCCGCAAAAGTAAATACGATGCGGTCTGCTTGGGGATGAATTAAATAACAACCCATGGGATAGCGCCTACAGGATACAGAACAACAGTAGTTAAATGCAAAAAGTAAAACTGACATGGCCAGAATCGCTGCTGTCCTCTTCCCGCAGTGTGATGAGGTGTTGAAAGTGTAAGAGGAGTGGAGTACCACTGAAGGAGAGATATCTCCTGTGACCACCGAAGAAGTGCTCTTGGCTACAAACGTCGTCAAAAAAAAAACAAGACCCCGGGACTGGATGGTATCCCTAACGCTGTAGTGAAGACTGCTTTAACAAAAAAGCCGGAAGTCTTCAGCGGTCTCTTAAGAACCTGCTTTCAAACAGGACAATTTACTAAACGATGGGAAAAACAGCGGTTTATACCAAAAGGAGTCAAGAATCCAGAATCGGCGTCGTCTTATCCCCCGTTGTGTATGCTGGACACAACAGAAAAGCTGCTTGAGCGAGTAATTCCCGCTCGCCTCGAACAATTCACTGAGGAGACATCGGGGTTCTCTGAATGGCAGTATGGGTTCCGGAAAGGTGGATCAGCCGGTAGGACACTGTCTGTGGTGTGCGACATCGCTCGCAACGCGATAGGTGGGATAGGAGGTACGAACAAATATTGCGCGGTGGTGACACTAGATGTTAAAAATGCATTTAACACGGTGAACTGGAATCGGATTCTAGAAGGGTTTGGGCGATCTACAAATCTCACCCTACTTGGTGCGTATACTAGCAAACTATCTTTCGGATAGAAGACTGCTCTATGACAGAGATGGGGGACCACAGGAATATAAAATAACAGTGGGTGTACCCCAGGGTCTGCATTGTGTCCGCTGTTATGTAATATCATGTATGACGGTGTGCTCAGGGTCAATGTGCCAGAAGGAGTTAGAATCATAGGGTAAGTAGATGATTTGGCGATAGTGGCCGTAGCTAAACATCTAGATGGCCTGGAGAATATTTGCCCCAAGCAATCCAGAGCATTAAATGCTGGCTAGATATGGTCGGACTGTAACTAGCTGGACATAAGACGGAAGCAGTTTTAATAAGCAGCTGTAAGAAAGTTGAACACCTTGATTTGAAAATAGAAGGACATACAATCAGATCCAATCCCTATATTAAATATCTTGGTGTTATACTCGACAACAGCTTGAGCTTCAAGGAACACCTGAGGAAAACGAGTGAAAAAACGGCAAGAGTATGCAAAGTTTTGGCGAGACTGCTACCCAATGTTGGAGGACCCCGGCCCCACATAAGGAAACTCATAACCAGTGTCAACACCTCCACTATAATGTATGCAGCTCACATATGGGCAGGAGGCGCATATTATAAGTCGTACATGAGGAGAGTGAACTTAACATATAGGCTGGTATCACTGAGAGTATGCTGTGCATTCCGAGCGGTATCCGAAGATGCCATAGATGTTTTGGCTGGGAGTCACTTGACATTGCAGCTAAAGAAAATGCCGCATTGCATGAGGTCTCCCAAGAGAACCATCGGACAATACCGTCACAATTAGAGTTCTCAAGTCTAAGAGAATGGCAACGAAGGTGGGATTCTTCCACCACCATGATACCGGATATAGAAACATGGGTGAAAAGAAAACATGGCGAGCTGAATTACCTATTTGACTCAGTTAATATCAGGACATGGATGCTTTCGGCAATACTTGCACAAGTATAAGCATGTGAATCACCCTTACTGCTTGTATTGCGAAGGCACAATAGGAAATGCGGTACACGTGTGGGGACCGAAGTATTGTACCAAACACGGTTCTACTTCGCCATCACCGACGTCACTATAAGTTCATCTAACGTTCAGCCGCAAATTGTTCACGGGAAGTTATCACCAAGGCACGAAACAAAAACACGCAGGTGGTAGTCGCCAGAAATAACAACGCACAGGATATTGTTGGTTGTTAATAATTTTTATTTATAAATCCTAGAGGTGTAAAGAGTGTTCACATGATTTAGATCTACGAAATACATTTAAAGACACATTCGAATCACTAACGAGGGCGGAAAACTGTGGAGGGAGACGACTCCTAGAGAACCCACCGTACCGGCGCCAGTATGGGGGATGGCGGGCGACCCGAGCGCTTTGTAGATTGAAACACGACTGAGTGATATCAATTCGCTGGCTAAGGAAATTCGGCCAGTGAAACTGGCTCTCTTCCTTTTAAGGGTGCATTTTCTATCCCAAGGGAATGGTGAAGTCTCTCTTTGGGGGTAGGGAAACAGATCTCCTAGCGGAGATCTATGATGGTACACATGTATGTGTGAACATTGGTTCGTTCATGGAACGAAACCATGAGAACGAATCTAAAACAAAGAAAAGGCATAATTTGAATCCATACGATGTGAGTTCGGCTAAGCAAACAAGCCGAATCTCATTGGATGATAATTGGTTTTCTGTTTGCTCTAGCCGCTGCTGATGAGAAGCAGATCCCGAAATATGTAAAGACAAAGGGAACGTTTGGGCATTTGTCTGAGATATGCATTGCGGCTAAATAAATAAGCGGCAATGCAATGTGGAAATGTGCTAATGGGTTACAATGCTTTATACAATGAGAATTGTATATCGTTGTTGGCGATGGATCACGAGTTCCCAGGAAAAGCAAGGTAAGCGATAACATACTATTTCCAAGGAAACGACGATCAGCGGCGCACCGATTCCAGGAAGCCACTAAGAAAAGCCGATTCCAGGAAGCCACTAAGGAAAGCAGATCCCAGGAAACGAGCGAAGGAGGGGCCGACTGCGGGCCTATATAAGGCGGGCACATTCGATGGAGCAGCGGGAGTCGTCGAAGGAACTCCTACCCAATCGGTCTTGATCAAGACCAGCTACAGAGATCAGAAATATTCAGATAATAAAGCATAATCGTAGATAATAATAATAATTCGATTTAGGAAAATAAGCAAATTTGTTGTACCGCGTTTTTGATAGTCTCCTTCCCTTTACTTTGACGTTAGTCGATTAGGAATTTGTACTGGGCAAGACTCTAACGCCCGTTTATCCAGAGAGGAGTTCGGCTCTGGGGGTGCAATCCCTCGAATTAGAAGAAATCATCGTTGGCCGGCCAGTGCCGGAAAAAATACAGTCCGCTAAGGCAAAACTGTTTTTGGACGTCGCTGAAGAAAGCGCCGTTCGCGATTAGGTTTAGCCTTTTGTTGTTTCGTTTCAGCAACAATCGTATCTTGTGTTTGTATATGTAGGGAAATTCGTTTGTGGCAAAGAACGAAATTTGAGATTATTTATTCGTCTAGGCGAGGGATCATGGTCGGGTATATGCCAGCTGAACAAACAAGCTGCCCGACGCTGCTTGGCAGTTCGACTATGAATCGCTAGCCGATGTGTAAACAATTTGTACACATGTTAGGCTGGGAATAGCCAACTCAAGGCTAAGATTCCTTGATTATGCGGTTACATTATGTGTGAACCGATAAGTTTTCTTTTTAAGGATATGCTGTTTGGAACAGAATTCTTAAGAGGAATTTTGAATTCGAATAAATGAATGCAGGTAAGAATTCTCTTCTAGGGAATTTTAGCTAACAGAATTTGATCAATTTGATGCGTAAAGCATTTAAGGTGCTAATGCGATTGCATTAGCGAAAGTTTATGCAGACTGGGTTGTAGGGACGGGGGTTCTTTAGGTAAGTTGTCAGTGGGGTTTGGCGGAACCGCCACACACGTACTCACAGAGTGCGTAAGATTCGAGACCGCACAGTATAAGAATGCATGCTGAGTTCAAAACAGGCATGGTCCGCCACAAATGGTATTCTATGTGACATGATGCAGCAGTTGCGACCCGACGAGCGGAGTAACAGGTAAACTCCGTCCCGGCCCGCGATGGAATATCTAAAAGAAAGTTCCGCGGGGATCAACGGGAATATGTGCCTGGCGGGAGGTGGTTTTAATCGGTAAAAACCCGGCATGCCTCTGGATTGGTCCAGAGGTATCTTTTGATTTCCACCTTCCTACCGAAAAAAAATCTATTTATTACAAGGAACTATTTATTGCGAACGAACGAATGGGACTGTGTACGTCTTTTCGGTATTTATTGTGGGAGTATGTAAAGTAACTAGTCTATGCTGATAAACTACAGACTTTAGACAACTTAAAAACCCACATTTATCAGGTTATTGCGGATATACGGCCTCGGTGGCGGGAAATTGGGTTTCAAGACTGCACTTCTTTCGAGTTAGCCACCGTGCCTATACTCAAAACATCATATTTGAACATTTATTGCATAATACCGTGTTTTTAGTAAAGCCAACACAACGCTCATGCTATGATTTCTGTGTTCCTCTTAAAAAAAGCACCCTTTTTTCTAGATACACAGTATAATTCCTTCTTTCCCAGGAGATCCTAACAAGAACCACTCAATAAACAGTTGAATATTCTCCTTACAACTCCGGTGGCCACAAACTGTCAGAAATACAATAAGCAAACGCTGAAACCTGCAAATCCGCCCACAAATATTATAAAAGGAAGAACGAATAAAGACTATCGAACAAAAAACAACTTAAATCCGTATTTTGTGCATCTTCCAGAGAGAAGATTCCCGTCTGACTTTCTTTCTGCCGAATGGACACGTGATGAGTGATCAGTGTTGAAAGATGAATGTCCCCTTGGGTTAAAAATTGCAAATCCGTATCTCCGCTGCAAAAAGAACTCATAATTGACAGGATTATTGGACAAGATCGGTGCACAATTGTATCCATGAACCAATGATACGGTCGCGCTCAAAGGACCTTCGCAAAATTTCGTTACAGTTCTAATAGGAAGTTAACAAAGGATATCCTGAGATAATGACGATATTTTCCTGTGCCCATCATTTCGGTCCGGTAACGTCTAAATATCTTTGATATCCTCGCTACAGGTGAGGATAATATGAACGTTTTGAGTAAAATTATCAATAAAAAAACTCCAAGATCACCGGATAAAGGATCTTAAATAGAAATATAATCCGGTTTTCAGGTTGATTTGGTTTTCAATCCGAAATTCATTGAAGAATGATTTTGTTGCACTGTGAGATTTTTACGAAAATGAAAGGAGAATCAATAAAGGACATCTCAATAAAGAATGAATTAAATAACCTTATAAATGAATGCTCTCATCAAATTCCAGACTCAATATTAATTGTAGAAAAGACTTTAGGAGGTACTTGTGTGAAGGTGAAATATCCTTGAAATACACACGCTAGATAATGTCGCGCCATTTCCAGGTTGGTGATCCTGTCTCTTAGAGAAGGATGCCAATTGTATTTCATTTCACAAGGCAATCTTTTAATGAAGATCGTTTCGGGCGATAAGTGCGGCTTCCAGAGATTCAGGCAGTATTCTATAGATATGAAATGATATCAACCGCAGAAGGTGAAATAAACACATTTAAGGGATAGTGGTCCTGTCGATCTACTGAGTTTAGGCGCCATTTATTTTATGTTCCCTAAGAATGTGATAGCTCACCATCCAAGGACATACCACTCACAGTTGGATTTATAGCACTTTCTGTTTTTATCGGGATAGGAAGGTGCAGCAGTGGGATTTTTTATTACGTAGCATGGGTATTCACTGAGATTTTTTACTACATGGTGTTTCTGCTATTTAAAAATCAACTTGGATCATATAACACTCTGCGGTTCTCTATAATGGAATTTCTACTATCTGAAAACGAATTTCGACCAGATCAAGAAAACAGGTCAGAAATTTCACGTTTGTATTTATGTCATCTACCGATGAGTTCATCCAGGCCAACAGCACAAAACAGGAAGACTTTTTACTACGAAATATTGCCGCCATCTGAATTTCAATATATATCAGCATCACAATAGTGAAACTTTTTCAGGCGATACTATGGCCATCTAAAATAATCAACTCGTATCATTGTGAACACATGTGAACATCACAATCCTCACGAGAAAATAGAAGTAGAAAAGAAACTGAACTTGTGGAATCTTCCACTGTAAGCAATTACTTCCTGAATTTCTAGTTTTCATCTTCGAGACCCAATTTTTCAGTACATTTCCTCAAACATTTGCATAGTCCTACTTTTACACCTTTTGCCCAATTCCTTTACTCTCCGTGCACTGATATCTGGTCCCCACAAACAATGAAGTTGACACAAGTAAACAATGAGGAACACAATTATAAAAGGTCATGAGAACGGTCACTGCCATAAACACGGAAGTTAGACGACCCCACTGTATGTCACTTCCTCCAACCAGGTGAGGAAGGTAATCCTTGGTATTTGACACAATTCATGACAAGACATCCTTAAGCAACCCTCAAGGTAATGAAGAACGAACACACCAGTGCTGCACTCAATTGGAAAATCATAATTTTTGTATTTTTTTCCCCCGACGACGAGCTGATGATCGTGTGATCGTGAGAAAAATTAGAACTCCACGCACAACAGACAACCGAAAAAAATCGTTTAAGGATTCCACATCGGCAGATCTTTTAAAAGGTAACTATTTAGTGATAGTGATGACTCCCCTTTTCGGCAGAGTACAGCGATAAAAAAAAGAAACAATGCAAACAAACTGCAAGGACTGCAAACAGCTGATCTGTTCGATATAAAGGTTCACAGGTAGAACACAAAACCTAGATCCCTTCTTCCGCATACGAAATTCTTCCTTTAGAAGCGGACGGCAAAAAATAAACAAAAAATATTTGCGACCAACCCGACAGGTTATACTATTTTTTACACTCTCTATCCTTAATTCGCAATTCGTCAGAGATCATCACCTGACTGATCAGCTGGTCAGAATGTTGGGATCGAGGATCAGCTGAGACATGTTTTTATTCTGAACAAGAACTGAACTATTTATCTTGTTGACCCGAATGGGACGATAAGGAATGAAATCTGTGAGGATTGCACGAACAATCAATTTATGGTCGTGGGATCCTGGCGATAATGGGTAGCGATCGGTTCGGATGCGGATCGTTTGAACGTTAATGATGCTTTTAGTAGATAGCTATTTAAGGACGGTGTTGGTCCTTATCGAATTTATGTATATTTACTGGTAATTTGAACAAAACCTGAAGTAATGAATTAAGAAAATGAGTTCCAGGGCAAATGAGATACCGAGTGACTAATGGGGGAAATTCTAAAATGGTTGGCGCCAAAATGAAATATGATGCACGCTTTTGTAGGTCGCCAAGGGTCGATGGACGATGGTGTGGTTCTGACAGTTGGGTCAAGTCTTTGGGGAATAAATGTGCGCCGTAGTAAGTCGCTCCAAAAGAGGTAGCATTTGAGGTTTTTCTACCATATGGTGGCATTTAACAAACAGAGAGTATAGTATATGCATTTGTAAAATCTTGCAATTATTTGCTTGGCTGAGCGTTTTTCAATCATTTGTAATTGAGATATGATTTCATATTTCATGATCACATTCTGAATACGTTTTGGGATCTCTGTCAAAACACCGTTACTCTTACTGTTTTGTCGCACGATTAGTTTACCACGCTGCGTTACTTAACGTCTAATAGTCTTCAAAATTACACCAACAAAAAGAAATGGTTTAAACAATGTATATTTATTTTTCTTAACAACAAGGCTCGATCACAGCGAAAACTAGACTGCTCTCAAAACCGAACGAAAATTTACGTTACACCTTCCAAAAGATGTTGCATACATTTAGTTAAACAAAACAAAAGGTGCGATTCCAAGAATTTTACAATTAATAGGTACAAGGACAAAGATTGAAGACACATTTGAGTAAATTGGTTAATAGCAAAAATGTTCTTGGAAGGGCTACGTCATATTTGTTCATATGTGGGGGTTCTGTATACCACATGGAGAACCAACCCACAATCCCAACCAATTTTGACGGCTAACAGAGCGTCACCATAACCCCAATCTGTAATTCATCCGCAAACACAAAAAGAACACATCCGTCCCCAAATCTGCAATTGCATACATCCCCCAACTTACCAAGAGCCCATTTCCCAAGCTGTAATAAATGCATATTCAAATTTACAACGGAATACTAATCATCTCCATCAACTACATCCAGTCGCAGACATTTTTCCAAAAACCGCTTCGGTTAATTTCTTATCTGAATTATATATCTTGCTTGAAACCAAGCAATTCTAATTTCCCCCGAAAATCATTCCGGCTCACTTCCTGCTTAAACTATCTCTTCGCTTGCAACCAAGCAACATTTAGTTACCCCGAAAATCATTTCGGCTTCCATCCTACCCAATACCGATTTCCCTTACTGGCAAGTCACCAGCAACCATACTTGGTCGTATTTCCCAACCAATTTCCTCGTATACATAGCGCCAGAGGAATTTAACTCAGCCTATACGGTTATGATTCTCTGGAACTCAATTCCCTATGCAAGCATAGCAACCCTTTTCAACGTTCCTAGTTAATGGCAGTGAATTGATTTAACTAAGATTCCACTGCCACGACGCGAGTAACTTTTCCTCGCTTGTAATGAGTCAGTCGCTATTCATCCGCCAAACCGTGCACCTCAGCTAATCAGCCGAAATTTTACCGCCACTGGGGCTGGTCAATAGAGTCTAGTGCCAACCACCGAAAAACCAAGACGAGGCCGAGTGTTGCGATAGTCAGGCGAAGTTGGCACTTGGAAATTCACTCCCGTTCCGAAAGCAGTGTCCCCCATTGATTTATACCGCCGCGTCAGTCGTGCCGAATCCTTTTAGTGGGCTGACGCGATCCAAACCGAATCGGTTGCGACAATAAACGTAAACGTGAAAATAGAAAGGAACAATAGACAAGCCAGGGTTATTTTGATTGAAGAAGGCATAAAAATAAAAGGAACAATATACAAAGCCAGTGTTATTTTGATTCAAAAAATACATAAAAATAAAAAGGCGATTAAGCAACCAGGCATCATGAGCGTTTTTATTTTTTTAGTCTTCAGTGGTGCGCAGTTTCGTGATTTCGAGTGTGGGGTATGTGTGAACCCGTTCCCGTGCCGCGCCACGACATATAACCCCCATACATACATCTAAATTCTGGGAAGAGCGAGTGTACGAGCAACTAAACAAAAGGACAAATGTGTTTAGCACAATGCAACATAATCAGACGACATATTGCGAAAGCAATAGTTCCGTCCAATGATCTAATTTTCGGAGGTTATTATACAAATACTTTATGTTTTGAGAGGGTGCGCCGCAATGGCTTTGTTCCACCAGAGGCGTTCCCCGACTTTGATATGAACGGTCTTATACACGATGAATCCGGAGTTCCATGGATTTATTATGTAGGTAGATCTTCCGTAGACGAGCGGTTGTTATGATAGAGAAGTCACGCGCATCGGATAAGAGCTTTCGCGATTCAATAAAGCTTTTTCCCATAGAGACCGGGATGGCATTATTAAACAGCACCAACAGTTTTGGTGGTTGAATGGCAAATAGAGACCTATGTACCAAAGTCGGTAAAGTAGCTCACACATCAACCAGCTTATATAGATTTAGCCTTTCTGGGATTAGGGTGTGGCGGTTCCGCCAAACCCCACGGATCGCTTTCCTAAAAAACCCCCATAACTTCCATCCAGTCTGTATCAACTGACTGCTAATGCAATCGCATTAAGCACCTATAAAAGTACCACGCAATAAAATTCATCAAATGTATTTACCTAGAAGCTCCTGGAAGAGAATTCTTACCTGCATTCATTTATTCGAATTCAAAATTCCTCTTAAGAATTCTGTTCCAAACAGCATATTCCTGAAAAGAAAACTTATCGGTTCACATATAATGTAACCGCATAGTCAGGGAATCTTAGCCTTGATTTGGCTATTCCCAGCCTAACATGTGTACAACTTGTCTTACATACACATCGATTCATTGTCCAACTGCCAAGAAGCGTCGGGCAGCTTGTTTGTTCAGCTGGCATATACCCGACCATGATCCCTCGCCATTGCCACAAACTAATTATCCAGCGTATACAAATGCAAGCAATTCATTTTGGACACCGACCCAAGATCATCATCATCATCGGCACTACAACCGGGAGCCAGTCTTGGCCTTATTTAGCAAGTCCTGAGTCTTGTTAAATTTTGCATAATGATTTTTTTTTTTTCGGGCAAGGTTATTAGTCTTGCACCAACCGACCCAAGATACGACATTCAATTTCCATTGTACAAAGTATCGCAACCGTTAGCACCTTTCCCAATGTCTATTGGTATATTTACACAAGGGCATCACTCATCTAAGACGTTTATGATGCCCTCGTCTCATCTTTTCTCTTACCACATTTCTTCGAAGTATCGTCGTCTATTTATTTATACGCGATGTACTTCATAGACAACGATCTTCTAGATCTCTTTGTCCTTGCCACCTGCCTGCTTTGTTTTGCCATTGCCTCCGCGCATATGTAAACAATCTGATCTCAACGATCGATCTCACACACACCACCATTATCTGCATTACGAGATCTGGTTCTCTGTTCCCATAAGAGAGACTTTACGTTTCTCTGGTGGTAGGTAAATCTTTTCCCTAGTGGAGGGAAATACTTTCACTCTCAGGGAAAATGCCCCTAAAAATTTCCCTCGTAGCGAATCAGATCTGTACGAGATGATTATCGCTGAGCCGTTTTCCATCCGCTGACCACGCTGGTCACATGCCACTCCCGCTGTCCGTAGTGCTGTCGATACGCGATAATACCCGGAGTCGTGAGAAGTATTTTGAGCTTGTCGGTTTCCAACTGTTTGGCGAGTTTGTGCCGCAGTCCGTTTGAGATAATGAAAAAGAATTTATAAGTGAGAAAAGTAACTTTATTTTAAAACAATGAACTCTAAAACTTGCTGTTGATCGGTGCACTCTTTGCACTGGTCGCCATCGTCGTTGCTGATGTGTCCACAAAATCTAAACCAATAAGGGAACATTTCCTAAAGACAACAGCTGGTGTTTCTTTTTTGTGCCGCAGTTTCATGGGTGTTGTCGTTCATCCTTACGCGTTTGTGAACAATTAACTTGGTGTTCCGTTTGTTGGCTCGCGAACGATGTGTCGAAACTTCAGTGGCAATGATTGATGGGGAAGAAATGAACCATGTGCCCGTGTCCGGCATAATACTTCTAATCCCCACAATGGTACCGTACGGTTGAAGTTATATTAAATTAGGTACTTAGGTACTTACTTAAAAAAAAAGGACATAAACATACATACATAGGTTAATTTTAAGTCAAAAAAAAAAACAATAAATAAAAATGACACAAAGATTTTTTAGTTTTTCTTTGTTATTAAAATAAACATAATTAAAAAACAAACAAAGTTCTGTCGTGAAAGGCAAATTGTACAATAGAGATGTAAAGTTTAGCTTAGAGCCACTGCGTAGGTTATAACGTGAGATAATTAAGCATTTTTTGTATAGCCTGTAATTTAGAATCTAAGAAAAAAACATAAATAAAAAATTTTGAGAAATGGAAATGAAATGATGGTCTTAAAAAGGCAAAAAACATAGCACACTGTTTGGCCCCGTTACTAAGGAGCAAAAGTGTCGTTCCAAGAGTCAAGCTACTTTTATATAAAACCACTATAAGCCCTGTGGGGTTCTCTATATCACACGGAGAACTAACCCACAATTCCTACCTAAATTTGACCGCTAATAGAGCGTCACATAGCCCAATGCTCCATTCAACTTGCAAGAATACATTTCCCAATCCGCAACAGCATCCATTCCCAAACTTGCAAAGAATACATTCCCCAATCTGCAACAGCACCCATTCCCATTCCAATCTGCAATAGCATACATTCCCAATCTGTAATAGAATGCTTTTTAAAACCTAAAACAGAATACACCCCAAATCCTGCAAAAGAATATATTTCAAATCATCTCCCTCATCTACACCAAACCGCACTTAGTCTTCCCCGAAAACCATTCCCCTTCAACCAAGCGTGACCGGCCGGCACCGCCTCATAAGTTGCCGTTCGGTCGAGGACGCAGCGACCATATATCGAGCTCCGTCGTCGACACCGGTGCCGATATACCGGCCCTCCCTCGATCGGTAAGCCGCGCAACTACGTGCCCGCCCCCTGTCAAGTTCCAGCAGCAAACAACTCGCCATACCAGCGTATGGACGAAAGACACCGACTCCGGGCTCGGGTTTCCCTTCCATTCCGCACACGGCAGCCCGTCGCTGCGGATGCGAATAATCCTGGGATGTGTCCTCCATACCGCACACGTGACTTCGTCACCGCAGATGCGAGCAGATTTCCGATAGGTTCCGACCTACTCGGACGATAAACCTGTTGGTCCAAGCGACCCACAACGGGCCAGTGGACCACGCCGCACACCCCTTGCTCCCGCGGCATCAACGCAGCAACAACCGAGTCCACTCTCTATTACCGACCCAGGCCCACCATGACCCAGGAACTCGTCGCCAGGACAGTTCCAATAACCCACCACTGCGCCACCCGAAGCAAGAAGGGCCACCCTGACCTTAGGCACCTAACTATCCTTCCGCCACACCGAACTACTCCTTCCGCCCTACCTTTATTTCGTGACTACGTCACTGGGGGGGTACTGTGGGGGTTCTCTATATCACACGGAGAACCAACCCACAATTCCTACCTAATTTTGACCGCTAATCTCCCAATCCGCAACAGCATCCATTCCGAAACTTGCAAGGAATACATTTCACCAAACTTGCAACGAATCCATTTCCCTATCTGCAATAGCATACATTTCCCAATCTGTAATAGAATGCATTTTTACAACCTACAACAGAATACACCCCAAATCTTGCAACAGAATACATTTTAAATCATATTCCTTATCTACACCAAACCGCATTTAGTTTTCCCCGAAAACCATTCCGGCTCACTTCTTACTTAAACCATTTTTCTCGCTTGTAACCAAGCAGCATTTAGTTTCCCCGAATACCATTTCGGCTCCCATCCTACCTAAACCATCTGAAATAATACCAGTTCTCCTTACTAGTAAGTCACCAGTACGATGCGTTGGATTTCCACGAAACAACCATCGCAACGACCAAGACCCATGTTCCTTTGTCTAACCGACAACCCATGCCCATACTTGGTTATGCCTCCGAAACCGATTTCTCCGTATACACAGCAACAGAGGAATCTAATTCAGCCTGTACGGCAGAAATTTCCCGAAACTACATTTTCCACGTTGCCATAGCAACCCTTCCCCATGTTCCTAGTAAGTGGCAGTGAGTTTACTTAGCAATGACTCCACTGCCACGACACCCTGAATGGATTCTTGCATTCATTCACACAGTCGTATCACAACCACCGAAACGTGCACACACGCCCCAGTGTCGTCCCACCGGCGCCGTGGTCGGTCACGCCGCGTTGCACCACGGGGAGTGAGCTTTCACCCCTAGTCGCGCACACACAACGCGGGTCGCGGGGTGCTTCCTTTAAACGCAGTCGAGTCGAGTTTAATACATTGCGAAGCACGCACACCCCGAGTCGAGTAGGAAATCCGCGCCGTTATATTAATCAAAAGAAAGGGAATTAAAAAAACGAATTGAACTTTGGTAGTGTTCACGTAGACAATAATTATAACATACATTTTCGTGAATACAGAAAACTTAATAAACAACATAATACTTTGTTGAAGCCTTGTAACTCAGTGGATAAAATAAAATCGAGAATTAACGGAGATCGATAGCTTACTATACGAAGGCTTGTGTATAAAACTACTCTTTGTACTCCATGTGCCTAAGTGCTACTAACTTATAAATTGCGGTAATGGCGCAATATTTTCATACTGTACAGAATATTGAAGAAATAAAAAAACGAAGTTCAACAGGACAAGAAATGCGTGTTTCATTTAGCAAGTTTTGGTGAACGTTTCGCAGTCTTAATTCGGTGGGAGTGTACCGAATCCGTGCCATACGTTGGCATCAAACTATTTACCCCCACAGGATTATCCTACTGTACGCTTTCCTGATATGGTTCGTCATTTCGCCAACAGTAGCACGGAACCTGGAAGAGCTTAGATCCTGCACGGATATGCACTATAAATTCAGAAACAAAAAGTACTCCAACAGGCAGATATACTTCTCTTAAGAACGAACCCCTCTGATGATTTATGCAAGTCAAATGATGGTGTACGTGGTCGGGAAATTGGCCGAGAGAGAGAACGATGTCATAAGAAAAATGTACGAATTCAATTTCAATATCAATGGGGAAACATGCAGGTACCCGTGCCCAATCGGAGCTGCAAATAAGCGACTCAATGGCAAACACTTTACGCCTGTCGCGGAACGGTCTCATGCACCAAATTTCCATCTGTGAATCCCAACAAAATCGACCCTTTTCTAAAGTGGATAGTGACTGGCGGATCACTTACGACAGGGTCAAGCGACAATGATCGTGATCGAATTGCGGTGAGCCGCCGCAAACGGTGGTCAAGCCGGGATTGACATTCAGAAAGGTTTTGCTGTGTGTTTGGCGGGGTTGGCAGGGAATCACCTACTATGTACTACTCCCCTACGCCTAAACTCTTAACTCGGATATGCACTGTCAAAAATTGGACCGTCTGAAGGTAGCAATTCCCCAGAAGCGGCCAGCTTTGGCCAATAGGAGACGAATTGTGTTCCTCGTCAGTTGTGCGAGTCGCGAGAAGGTCTGGGATATTTGTTGGGTAAATTTAATCCACCTTATAGTCTGGTCCAAGGGATAACCACCTGTCTATGGCGAATGATTTTGTTGGTGAAAAAAGCGCCTCAAGAGAAGTTTGTAAAAATCGATTGTCCCAGTTGCCAAAGGGAACGAGGGTTTGTACAAGGGTGATTCAAATATAAGCGGTCATTTTTTGATTAGCGACAAGTTGCGGGCTAAATAATCTTGTGCGGGGCTGTTGTTTGGTTTATGAAGAGTAGGGAAACCGGTTTGAATGGCGGTCGCGCCCGACTTTGAAGTCAGTACACCCATGAGCGATCAAGAGTTACATACGTCTGTTGCGCAACGGATTATTATAACATTTTTAACAAATGAAGGCGTTAAGCCCTCGGAATTTTTTTTTGGATTGAAGGCACAGTTTGGTGATTATACATTGTCTCAGAATCGTGTGTGTAAGAGGGCCAGAGGATTTAAAAGTGGGCGAGATCGTATCGAAAACGAAAGTCATGATCGACGCCCAAAAACACGTCGCACAGATGACAACATCCCTGCCGTTCGAGAACTTATTGAAAGTTATCGCCGCTTAACTGTTGGAGAAATCTAATCAGATGTGGGTATCAGCTATGGAAAAATCCGCATATCGAAACAAAAGAGGAGGTATGCCCATTCAAGATGTCATCGTTTTTCATCACACCCTCCTTGACAAGGAATACATTGGAAGAAATGGGCTGGGAAACACCCTCCTTATAACCTAGACTTGTCTCCCTGTAACTAGTTTTTGTTCGCATACTTGAAGGAATCACATGGAGGAAAAAAATTCGAAAGTAATGGAGAAGTCGAGGAGCACG
Source organism: Microdon myrmicae (assembly GCA_963931805.1). Classification (NCBI taxonomy): domain Eukaryota; kingdom Metazoa; phylum Arthropoda; class Insecta; order Diptera; family Syrphidae; genus Microdon; species Microdon myrmicae. Next base: position 17,583,815 of record OZ007499.1, read on the forward strand.
TACGCAATTGGGTAACACCTCGCTCTAAATATGTCTACGAACAAGGGATATTAAAGGTTCCAAATCGGTGACAAAAGTGTGTACATCAAGCAGGAGACTATATTGAAAAATGTTGACAGTATAGTCAGTGTGTAACATTATTCAATAAATGCATAACAAGAAATTACCGTTTATTTTCTTCGCCCTCCCATGAGAGAGTTATAATGGAATTACTTTTGAATTAAATATTGTAGTCTTTTGCAAAACTGGTGTGTGAATGCTAGACATTGCAGGCGATTGAGTTTCAAAAAAGGATTCACTGTAAATAGGTGTTCAACAAAAGTTCATTGAATTTACAAAAATGCCAGTTTAACAGGAGCTCATTCACCAAGTTTTAGAACAATTCACCTTAACAGTAGTTCAACAGAAGTTCACCGAGTTTTAAAAAACAAATTAGTTCAAAAAGGCTTTCAGACAAAATTCACGAATTTTAAAAAGAAATTCGACAAGGGTTCACTCAATTTTAATTAAAAACTTCAGTTTAAAAAGGAGTTACACAAGTGTTCATTAAGTTACAAAAAAAAAGAGTTCATTAAGGATTCACCAAGTTTTAAAAGAGTGCAATGTAACAGAATTTCAACAATAGGTCATCGTTCAGTTAAACAAGGATTCTGTTTCAAAAGGAAGTCAAGAGGAATTCACCGATTTAAAAAAAAATTCAGCTAATAAGGAGTTCAACTAAAGTTCACCTAGTTTTAAAAGAGGATGCAATTTGAAAATGAATTTAAGCAAGAGTTTATTTTAAAATGGAATTCAACAAAAATTTACCGGGTTTTAAAAAAAGAGTTCAATTGAAAAAAAGAGTTCGGCAAGAGTTCACCAAGTTTAAAAAAAAGAGTTCAGTACGACTGGAGAATTTAGTTTAATAAGAGGTTCAAGGAAATTCACTGAACTTTTAAAAAAGGTCAGTTTAAAAAGGACTTCAACAAGTGTCACTGTATTTAAAAGAACGGTTCAGTTTTAAAATGTGTTCGATAATAGTTGACCGACTTTAAAAATGAAGTTCAACAAGAGTTCACTAAGCATTAAACGAATTCACTGAGTTTTGAAAAAAGAGTTCAGTTTAAAAAAGAATTCGATAACAGTCCACCCAATAAAAAAAAGTATTCATTTTAACAAAGAATTCACTGAGTTTTAAAAGAGAATTCAGTTCAAAAAGAATTCACTAAATATTAAACGAATTCAGTTCAACAACAGTTCACCGAGTTTGGACAAGGGTTTTAAAGAGGAGTTGGATAACAATTCACCCAGTCTAAAAGAAATTAATTTTTGCAAGGAGTTCAACAAGAGTTCACCTAGTTTAAAAAAACAGTTCATTTTAACAAAAGTTGAATACGAGTTCACCGAGTTTTAAAAAATAATTCAGTCTAATAAGATTCACCGCGTTTTAAAGAAGAATTCAACAAGAGTTCACTAAGGATTAAATGAGTTCAGTTCAACATAAGTTCACCGAGTTTTAAACAAGCGTTCATTTTGTCAGTAGTTCGATAAGAATTCACCTAATTGTAAGGAGTTCACCGAGTTTTAAAAAAGAATTCATCTTAACAAGAGTTCAATAAGAGGGGTTGGATAATAGTTCACCCAGTCTAAAAGAAATTCATTTTTGCAAGGAGTTCCATAAGAGTTCACCGAGTTTTAAAAAAGAATTCAGCTTAACAAGAGTTCAATAAGAGGGGTTGGATAATAGATCACGCATTCTAATAGAAATTAATTTTTGCAAGGAGTTCAATAAGAGTTCACAGAGTTTTAAAACAGTGTTCCGTTTTGTAAGGAGTGCACCAAGAGATAACCGTATTTTAAAAAAGAATCCAGTTCAAAGTGGAATTCAACAAGAGTCCACTAAATATTGTATTAAGCCAGTTTAGTTCAACCGTTCAGCAAAAGAGTTCCGTTTTGTACCTTCAGTAAGGGCTGTAATGTCTGGACCATCTCTCCACATTCTCACTTCTTCTGGATGCAACCAGCGAATTCGCAATGAAATGCAGCCATTCATAAAATAACAAATGACAGCAAACAGCTGACATAAATATTTAAATTCGAGCTGTCATTGCTGACAACTTTCTCTTTCTTCGTAAGCTTTTGGCGACATGGGGTTAGCAATTGTAATCCAGACAAATCTAATTCATCAGTATAAATAAAATAACTGGTTCGGATATGAAGGACGATTCAACAGAGTTTCATTTGCTGGAGAACAACAGTTGGTGTAACAAAGCAAGGTAATCTTTCTTTTTAAGTACATTTGTAGCCATTGTTGCAGCCAAAGCAACCCAACGTCGCTGCACACCAGGAGACACCATTGTTCCTGACGTCATCCCCACGGCCTACCAAACAATCCAGTTGTTGGTGGAACTTGCGTTCGACGCTTGTGGAACGCAAAGATTTGGTCCTTCGAGCCGGATCCAGTTTGTGGATCCAATCCACTGCTGCCAGTTCGCAGTGTAATAAAGAGTTGCTCAAAGTGCAGCTACCAACCGTCGCCAACTTCGTGGTAAGATTCAAATTAACGCCCAGAGGGCGGCGCAATGACAGCGAAGTCGACGATGACAACGGCTGCATTGGCCGACCAGCTCATGGCGGCCCAGTTCGCCGCACATGAGAAGATGATGGGCACGTTCGAGAATCTCAATAAGAGAGGGCCACCGACGCTGGCCACAATGGAGGAGCAAAAGCGCGGCCTCCAGCTGGACTGGGGTGAGATTCGGAAGCGGCATGGACAACTCATATGCCTGGTAACTCCATGGACGACCCTCATCCAACGCTATTTTGAAGAGAGATTCCTCGACCAGGCCGAGGAAACATACCTTGACGAGGCCACGGAGCTTGCTGAGGCAAGGCACGCGCTGATCGCCGACCGTCTGACCGCTTACAAGACTGCGGCGGACACCGTTTATCAACCACAAAGTCGATTGCCGCCATTGATGTCGCAACCTTCATGGTGGCCAGGAACTCCTTCCACACCTGGCATGCGTATGCTACCTGGCCATCCATCCAGATTACCATCACGAATGATGCCTCCGGAACAACCCCCCATCCGGACAACAAAGGCGTGACGACAGACACCAAAAAGCCAGCCAAGACAGGTGCTGCCGAAAGCAAGACAGCCAAAGGAGGAACGGTCCAGAAGAATTTCGATCCAGTCTCCCCAACTATATTCAACGGCAGTCCACACGTAAATAGACGTCAAACTCCATACCAGATTCACCAAGAATGTCTTTCCCCTGTGGCATCAGCGGTCCTCAGTCCGATAGCACAAAGAAAAGAACCGCACACAGTTCTAAGTATGACCCAGCAGGCCGCCGACCGGAGTGGCGCCTCCCCAAAGATCAACTCGGCCCATGTCCCGATGCTCGGACCAACGCCGAAGCCCCAACGAAAACCGATGCCGGGCACGTGCTGTGGGGCACAACATTACATGGACGTTCCTCGTGGGTTGCGAATTTACAACTCCGACCCAGAGGAACTGTTCCACCCTGAACAATGCGCACCGACCACCAACAGCGTATGCAAAACGCACCACGAGCGCAATGCCTCGCTTGGCGGGCGGGGCTCCCCAGCATCCAGGACACAACCGCAGCCCATTCCAGGGAGTGAGCACCAACAGGCGCCATGCACGTTCTGTAAGGCACAACACCACATCTACGTGTGCGAGGGTTTTCGATCCCTCAAACCTGTCCAGCGGAAGTATGTCGCACACAGGAAGAAACTGTGCCTCAACTACTTGGGTCGCCACCTCATACGGGACTGCCTCTCCAACAGGGTGTGCCGGCGGTGCAAGCGAAGACATCATACCTTGCTGCATGTGCGAATAGGCGCAGGCATCTCTAACAGCAAACAACTCTTGACCAGTCACCTGGCCGGTCCTCGTGGGTTGCGAATTTACAACTCCGAACCAGAGGAACTGGTCGACCATACGACTGCTGATTACAGATCCCATCAGATATCCCTCCACTGGAGGAGGAACCCCCCAATCAAGCTCCGGACGACCATCACCTGGAGCCAGAGGATGCACCAATAATTGGCGAAGGCGGGCGGAATGTTGCGGTTTCACTGGATGCAACCAGCGAATTCGCTATGAAATGCAGCCATTTACAAAATAACAACTGTCAGCATACAGCTGACATGAATATTTAATTTCAAGCTGTCATTGTTGACAACTTTCTCTTTCTTCGTAAGCTTTTGGCGATATAGGGTTAGTAATTGTAATCCAGACAAATCTAATTAATCAGTAGAAATAAAATAACTAGTTCGGATATAAAGGACGATTCAACGGAGTTTCATTTGCTGTGTAACAACAGTTGGTGTTACAAAGCAAGGTAATCTTTCCTTTTAAGTACATTTGTAGTCATTGTTGCGGCCAAAGCAACCCAACGTCGCTGCACGCCAGGAGACACCATTGTTCCTGACGTCATCCCCACGGCCCACCAAACGATCCAATTGTTGGTGGAAGTTGCGTTCCACTCTTGTGGAACGCAAAGACTCGTTAACCGGTTCCTACGACATCTGCACTGGTAGTGTCTTTCTATTTCTTCTGCATATGGTGTGATTCTAGCCAGCGTGACATTTGTTAGTATTTTATATATGGTTGGGAGCAATGATATTCCTCTACAGTTCTCGCAATTAGATCTGTCGCGTATGCTGCTACGACAGGCTAACTCTTTCCCCACCTTCTTCGATTTCAACATCTCCACTCCCGCTCTTAAATGACGTCTCAGAATAAACCCGTCCTAAATCCGCCCCGTCCCTTCAATAACCCCTCTACCCTGTAATGCCCCCCCCCCCCCCTCAAACTACTTCTCCCCTACACCTTTCCCACCCCACCCACAATCCCCCCACCCCGGGGTCACTAATCCTCCCCCTGTATCAGTCCGTACACATGCCCTCCACTGTCGCACAAAGGCCGCGTTTACCACCCCCACATACACTCGCTCTTCCCTGGCCTCCTACCTCCCCTATCGACCAATAATGTTCAACTTCCTGGTTTTCTTCTCCTTTTTTCGATTGAATAATTGATTAAGGTCTTAAGCACTACTCTAGATTTTAAGATAGTCTGTAAGGTTTTATGTTAAGTTAATTTTAAGCTTGCATTAAGCTAAATAGCTTAACAAGCGTTTACCTATTGTCATAAAATCTAAGAGAGAAGCTCTGAGTTCTCAAATCCGTTCTGAGAAACTTAATTTAGGATTGAAAACTTCCCGTCTGGCAATACATTATAGGACGTTGAACGAGACAGAAATGGATGATAAATTACTTCTATTGAATTTTAATGTCATTTTAAACGTTTGACAGTTCCACCAACCCTTTTAGCAAAATACTTGTTTTTTTATATAATTTATCACAATTTAATTTTGGATTTCGAACCATTTTGTACAAAAGCCGATATTTCAACCAAATTTTTCTATGACCGATTAAATCAAAGATACGTTTAGTTTGATTACTCAAGAAGCATAGTGTTTGTTAATTTTATTTTTCATTCCTAACTCAGTCCCCCACATGATACATGTTCGAACATTTCGAACAATCCTCAGTATAAATCTTCCCTAGAACAAACTTGCTGATCATATAGAAAATCTAACGAAAATTCTTAATTTTCTCCCTATTGCGGCAATGGCCTCGGTTCACAACACCCCAAAATATATCCCAATCGAAGGACTGTAGTTTCAAATGCGCAACTAAATCGAACTTGGAATCCCGATGGCTTCCAAGTTCCAGTCTAACCTTTTACCGCCTCACAAATCAGCCAGAATTCTTTAGTCCCGTCCGTTGGCGACGTTAAACTAAAGTTCATGGACAGCCTAACGGCCGCAAATGCCTTCCCGGCGACCGACATAAGCTCAATCAGGAGGTCTGTAACGGCCGTTTGAACAGCTACACATATCCAGATATAACTATGGAATAAGTAGTCGCTTTTCAGCCTTTCAGTATGTTTGGCCCACATCGTGTGTGCAACTCCAAAAATATGTTACGATGCATTACCAACACAGCAACAATATACACTTTGTCGTTTGTTGAGCACTTAGGACCTGGTCTGACGGTGCTCTTAACATCCCGAAGAATGAGAGGGGATAGGGCGACGGACACAGAGTGCACTCTTATCACATGGGAGCACGCGTAAAGGCATACAAAAGCAAAATTAACCGAAGATTGTCGATAAAAACGACTGTTGATACATGGGAATGTGGCACGACACCTTCTTCCCCTGATTCACGTTTCCGCCCTAGAACTGGAGACGACCGTTAAAAATAAGACGACGAAAACGATTGTCGTATAACCAAGTAATTTTGAGCGCTTAGAGCTCAACGAGAACTCTCCCCACACCGTCTAAGTAATCAGTGAACTCTCTTGTGTCTCCTCTATGCGCTCTATGTACTTGGTTTTGTGGAACGTTCTCGTGGGGGGTAGTGCCATATCTACACAGCCAGTCAATTGTTTAATGTATTCCCTGGATACGTATACCTCTCTGAAATCAGAATATAAACTTGTTCTCCACATTGGAGGGCTCCAAAATTATAGGTATACCTTTTTACCTACATGTAGGTTTTAGCTCCACTGTAGCACAGTGTAGAGTTTCAGCTTAGAAATTCTATAGAACATACAATCGGCATGGTGAGAATATGAGGAGAGCATTGAATAACAAAACCAAGTACAGGAGAATCCAGTGCGAGAGTTACGCCACATGAGGGGAAGCTCCATCTCAAAGCGACGGTTACAACTTGGCGCGATATCTTGTTCCCCTTTCACCTCTAATCACTCAAAGAAAACCATCGCCTCTGTGTCTTCCCGGAGTTCCGTAACTTTGTTTAGACTTTTTGTACTGTAAAAAAAAAATGTTACAAAGGTGTGGTGCACCTATGAATAATATCCCCCTGCCTCTTCCCCAAAATTCTTTTTAAAAAAACTGATACTTTTGATTTTTTTCAAGTTTTTTTTGTGGTTCTTCTTTTCCTTGAACTGATGCTTATTTTTGGATATATATTTCAGGCAGTCAAAGAAGTGCCCCAACGATGTGCTCCCTTGGCCCTGGATTTCTAATTATTTATTGCCGTCAGTTTTTTTTAGATTGGATGCTGTGTAGGGAACGATAAATGGGAAGGTGCAGTATATTAGAAAAAAACATGTTTTTTTTTTGGCTGTGGGAGATATTTGTAAAAAAAAAAATTGTGGTCTTTTCCCACCACTGGGGTGTGAATGCTAGATGTTGCAATCGATCTAGGGGTGGAGAGTTCATGCATATGCTCTCAGGTCTTTACTTGATTGGGGATGGAGGGTCGCATGGGGCTATGAATAAGACTATTGCTTATTGTGCGAATAACTTTATTGCGAACTCTGAAACCCAGGAAGTATTTCTCTATACAACACTTATTCCCTTATGTGCATATTGACGGCGTACTGGTAGGTAATAAACTTTATTGGGCTCTTTATAATATACGCTCAATCCCATAATTAGAAGACTTCTGGAAGATATCCTGTCTTCCCCGTTCTACAAATATTACCACAAAATTACTCGAGTGAATAGGAGAGCTGAGTTCCCTCTTGTCAAGTATCCGCCAATGAAAGCCGTCAATCACAGCGGTTGTCTTTAAAGGTCAATTCGAGGTGGACGGATAGGGAACTCTTTTTTAGTCGAACTATAACAATATTTGTGGATTTGGTTGGAAAAAGAGGTCAATGCAAATTCACTGAGCTTTAAAAAAATTCAGCTTACCAGATGTTTAACAAAAGTTCTGCGAGAATTCAGTTCGAAAGAGTGTTCACTAAGTGTTCACTGAGTTTTAAAAGAGTTACGGTTAACAGGACTTCAACGCGAGCTCACCGAGTTTAAAATTGAATGCTACTCTTGTTTAATTCATTGAATTAAATAATTAAGTGTGTTAGAAAGAAATCCATTATTATTCCAATATGTGGCTTTAGTAGTCCGCATCACAGGTTGTATAAGTGCGTTCGGGTTACACTAGATGGCGCTAGAAAGATAATTCGTACTAAAAAAAAAAACAGTTTTGCGATTGCTTGATTCAGTTTTGATTGAGCGCCGTCGAATATGGACTATAGCAAAAAGAAATACCTCATATTTTGCAGTTTTTCTTCAATAAAGGCGAAAACACAAGCCAAGCAGCTGAAAATGTGAATAGTGCTTATGGTGCTGATAGTGTAACAGCCAATCACGCCCAATTTCGGTTTCGGCGATCCCTTTCCAGTAATTTGGATGTCAAAGATGCACCACGTTTAGGAAGACCAATTATTGAATATGTCGATAAAATAATAAAAATCGTTGAGTCAGATTGTCATGTAAGTACTATTTCGATTGCCCAAGAACTAAACATTGCACAACAGAACTACTTGAATAAGGCTAGATACAAAAAGAAACATGATATATGGGTGTATAGCATTTGCGACGATAGTGAAGAACGTGTGATTCGAACTGACGCTATGACGGTTAGAATCACTAAAAATTGAACCAATGCTAAACATATCAGGCCACTGCCGCATGTACGAATTCGATTTCTGGACACAAGTGCACTCATCTGGTGTGGAATTGCTATGTTATTGCTTGGTATACGGCAGGTGCATTTTCTTATTCGATTTTCTTTTAGCATTCTTCACTATTTGCTTGTATATTGTGTGTATCTGTTAGAAACGCCACCCTACTCCCTCCTCAGTGGCTTTGTTACGATCAACTTCGTATGCGAACGACATGGCGAGGAGCGAGCCAGCGAGAGGACGTCGGAGCTGGCAAGTGTGCCGGTGCTTTATGCGGAAGTCGTGATCGAGTAGTAAAATTCTGTTTACCTATGGGAGATTGTGTTGTGTATACAGATCACGTCGGGTTGTTGCGTTAAGCAAGGATAGCGAAGACGGTGATTTGAACATACTGTATTGAGCTTAGGGTTCGCTGGATTAATTATTCACAAAAAATAAGCCGTGAAATCAATTTTCTATCAAATCTTTTATTTTTCTGCTCTTGGCAATCGTTCTTTTCTTTTTCGCTCCTCTGTCAAAAGTGACACTTCTCTCACTGGAGACATCGTTTTTACTCTCGCTTCTTTTTGCGCATAGTCTCCAGTTTTCCAGTACTTTCCAGAATATTCCAGTACTTTGTTTTGGAGTCTTGATAGCTCGTCACAATACGATGAAACGGTTGAAAAGGGAAACAATGAAACATCAGGCTACTGCCGCGTGTACGAATTCGATTTCTAAATTCAAGTACACTCAACTGATGTGGAATTGTTATGTTATCGCTATGGTATACGGATCTGATGCTTTGCTTATCGAACTTCCTTTCGGTGTTCTTCACTATATGCCTGTGTATTGTGTGTGTATCTGTTAGAAACGCCATAGGTGCCACACGAGTTAATCTAAAAAATGGTCCATGAGTTCCATCTGTGAATCGCAATAAAATGGAGCCTTTTTTAAAGCGGATGGCGGGTGGTGATAAAAAGTGAATCACTTACGATAACGTCAAGCGAAAACAATCGTAATCGAATTGCGGTGAGCTGCCGTAAACGGTGGTTAAACCGGGATCAAACGGTCGAAAGGTTCAACCGAACAATGAAAGAGCACTTATCGAAGGTCGTTAGTCATCACCAACAAGATTGGGACAAATATGTACACACCTTTCTCATGAGTTATAGATCGGGTAATCACGATACTACCGGCCACTCTCCAGCAAGAATTATATTTGGACGAGATATACGATTACTAGCCGATCTGCGATTCGGAATACCTCCAGACGCAATAGATAAGACGGAAGACTACGTAGCCGAATGGAGAAATCGCCTCGATGAGATTCATCATTTGGTTCGAAAGCAAATCAAGGTATCAAGTGACAGGATGAAAACAAGGTACGACGTTCGAGCCAACCCAGTGATGTATTGGTAAAATAAGAAGTAAGGGAACGCATAGTGGGAGCAAAAAAAAAGTCCTATTTTCAGCAAACTATTTTTTTCCATGTAAGTTTTTATTTTATCTTATTCTTACTATACAAAATATTAACAAACACAAAAAAAGTAATTTAAAAAAAGATGAAAATCAGAAAGATATTGTGACGCATATGACAATCAGTACTGGAATCTTCGAGAAAGTCCGAAACAAAGTACTAGATTATTTTAGGAAGTACTGGAAAACTGGAATAGAAAAGTCGAGATTATGGAACGGACGAAAACGAAACGCCGAATCAGAATGAGGGAACGGTATAAATACGTCGCACACAGACCATGGAGAGGAGTCATAATTAAGGCAGTGAAGTAAGCGATACGTGCGTAAGCGAAAGTCTAGAGTAAGAAGTAGAAAGTGTCTACAAAGAAATCATTATGTGTACGGTAAAAAGCAACGGTTGTACTACGGACTAATAAAGTGTTGTATCGATTTAACGGCTCTTATTTATTTTAACATAATTAATCCAGCGAACCCTAAGCTCGCTACAATATTATTATTGTGTAGTACACTTATGGTGTACTACAAAAACTCCCAAATAGGATCACACACATTTTTACTATTTGCCCCTGCTCTTTTAGTTTGCTGGTCAGTAGCGGATCGATGAAAACCCAACCAGGTTTTTACGTAGAAAATTGGATTCCAAAATTCCAAGGATGGTCCATTAAGTTTAATAAACAATAAATTTGCAACAAGATCAATTAAAATGCGTGATCTTCTTTCCGTTAGAATTAAATTCATGCTGCTAAAACCACGTTCGCATTCTGAAGAACTGCAGGCTATAATTTTAGAATATTTTTTTAAAGTTTCCAAATCGTCTGAAATGTTACGACCACCACAAGCCAAGTAATCTCTAAAGGCATTTAATGTTTTCCCCAAGGGTAAATTAAAGCGTTGGCAGAGAGATTCTACTTCCTTTTCTCCAAATTCCAAATTAAATTCAGATGGCCATTCGGTTGGTTCAAGAATTCGCAATTCTTTAATAATGTCGGAACTGTCGGAAGTCAAAATTCCGTCTGAATCTAAACAACTTGCGGATGTGGTGTTTAGCCTATTCCTCATACTATTAATAATATTAATTAGGAATTGATTTCTGTGAATCAATTTTGCCATTTTATTATCTGTTAACGTAATTGAAGATAATTGCATTATTTCACAAGCAGAAGCTGCTTCCAACTTCTTTCCTTTCTCAGAATTTTTTAAATGTTCTAAATAAATGATTGTGCGGCGAATCAATTTGTCTGCATATACTATTGAAATTTCTCTTTTTGTAATGCTCCTGATAGAATAGATAGCTCGAATAGAACATCATACATTAAAGCCAAATCTTGAATAAATTGTTTCGATGATATTCTTTTATATAATCCATTGCACATGGATTGTTCCGTCTTAGTGCGGTTGTTGTCTTTACTCGCATTTTCGAAAAGTTTTTCAAATTCGCCAATTTAAAATATAATTTTCATTTGCAATTAAAAAAATTTCTACTAAAAAAGTACTGGAACGCGTTCCGATTCTGAAAAAAGGTAAGTAAAAACGTCGTTCTACCGCATTCCCCTCCCAATACACAACTGGAGCCAACGCATCCGGATTTAATGCAGGCGATAACGTGTGGCTTTATAACCCTCACCGGCAAAAAGGAAGGTCTCCGACGTTGCAGCAACATTGGGAAGGACCGTATAAGATTCTCACAAGAAGTAACGACGTTGTCTATAGGATTCAGCGAAGACTGAACGCCAAGATGCAGGCGGTACATCGTGACCGACTGGCGACTTTTGTTAACCCAGGGGACCAGTGAACTTAGTTCGGGACGAACTAATCTAGGCGGATGGTAGAGTGTGACGCATATGACAATCAGTACTAGAATATTCTAGAATGTACTGGAAGAACCCCCGACGCCGATCACACCCGAACACTTCCGATGTTTTTCTTTCGTCAATCCCTTCGTGAGAAAATCCGCGGGCATCCGAAGGAGGTGCTTAATATACAGTCGACCTTCGCTCAAGACATCTCTGACGAAATGATGCCTGATGTCGATGTGTTTCGATCCCGCGTGAAACGTGTGATTTTGGGTCGGTAGTTGCGCCCGTCGGTTGTCATTCATCACCAGAACTCTTTCACACTCGGACAGCTTGAGCTCCGACAAGAATCCCTGTATGTATAGGGCTTCTCTCGCGGCTTCAGTTAATGCCATGTACTCCGCCTCAGTAGATGTAAGCGCGACGGTGCGCTGTTTCCTCGACTCCCAGCTGATGGCGGCACCGATCAGGTTAAAGACGTAACCGGTATACGACCTTCGATCTACCGGGCACCCAGTCTAATCGGCGTCAACAAACCTTTCCAAGGTTTTCATGCCTTTCGTGTACGTGATTCCGAAATCGGCGGTCCCCTTCAGATATCTCAGGACGCGCTTCGCCGCCTTCCAGTGTGCCTCGCCGTGACGTGTTGAATTTGACTGAGACAACTGACAATATGCGAAATGTCCGGTCTTGTGGCAATCGCCAAGTAATTCAGAGCTCCGACAAGCTCGCGATAAGGCAAATTCACTCCTGGTGATCCTTCGTCTTCAACGTCCTTTACGAGCCTCGAACCCGACTCGACGGGAGTACTGACGGTGTTACAGTCCTCCATCCGAAATCGAGAGAGTAGTTCCCGAACATAATTTGGTTGGGAAATGGTAGTCTGATTTCTGCCCATGGCGATTTCGACCCCCAAACAATAGCGAGCTGTTCCCAGGTCTCTCGACTCGAATTCCTGCGACAAACCTTTTCGGACGAAATCAAGATTAGAATACCAAAATGTCATCAACGTAGAGCAGTATTATCAACGGTTCTCCTCCTTGTTTGAGGCGATAAACGCACGGATCCGCGCTCGTCGGTGTCATGTTTAATTCTTCGAGTTTCCCATTCAGTTTCTTATGCCATTGCCGACCGGCCTTTTCAAACAACAAACCTTTTCGCCACACTGAAGCTGTTTCAGCATTTCCTTGGCGCGGCTCTCGATATCGGATTTGCCTTGTGTCGCGACGATTTTCTTCAAACATCCTGCGAGTAAATCGGGTAATTCCATGTATATTTCCTCTTCGATCGTACCGTTTAGGTAGGCGGTTGCGAGTTCATCTGATGCACCTTAAGGTCGTGCTTGGCCGCCAGTGCAAGTAGCATACGCATGGATCCCAGGCGAGCGACCGGAGCGTAGGTATCGTGAAATTCGGCAGTGATTCTGTAGTGCTCCAAAAAGCCCTGCCACCTTTTTCCCCCATTCCTAATCCAAATCCCAGCAATAATACGCTAAAACGTATAATCTTATCAAAACCCACAATAACCCAAACATGAACCAAAATTCGCAATAAACGAATCAAACATTCGTTTATCGCATAATATTTGCCCCCACGGCATAATTAAATCCAAAATCTTGAATTAAAATCAAATTCGCAATAAACGAATCTAATATTCGTTTATTGTTCTACATTTGCTCCTCAGCATCACCCAAATCCAAAATTCAGAGATCATTATCTCTATCTGAAAATTGTCCATTCAGGAAAACAAACAAAAACCAAAAGCAGATACATTCCCACATCTGCGCAATATTTTCATAAGAATTCAAGAAATTGAATTCTTATCTAAAGTAAGCACTGAGCATCTCTCTCAGCATAACAAAATCGAGATTTTTGTACGAAATTGTACACTTTTGAGATACAAATCTCAATCTTTTTTCCTTTATAAAGGAATAGTGAAGTGATCTCCGGGCCGCAGTATAATATCGTCCATTCTCCCTGAAGGAAGTACCCCAGGAGAAAGGCCGCAGTTAACCGTAATAATTGTCCTGAAAGGAAGTACCCTAGGAGATAGGGCTGTATATGAGGAGTAATACCAGTAGGAAGAACCCCAAAAGGAAAAACTTGAATAAAACGCTTATGGTTAAGGAAACGAAACAAAATCTTGTTTTCATTTTTTTGGTAAGTACCGCCGTGGGATCTTCAAGAAAAGATACAATTTACAGGATTGATGTATCACCTGGCCCCCCACGGAAAACCAGCAGAGACAAGGTCAGAGGCCCAATTAAGGACGTTGCTCTTCCCTCTGGATCAGAGGAAGCACGGCAACGACCCCTTTTGTAGGACAAGTTTTCAGGAGCGGTCAAATTTTAAGAGATCGCCTTGTCCTTTTAAGGACCAGGAGACACGCTTCCTGAAACCAAACCCCTACAAGAATACAACAATGCTCCCTCGGGATTGTGATTCGAATCTCGATTCAAATTTGACGAAGACGATGACGATTCTTTATGTATTCCCGTTTTTGTATCGGTATCAGTAAATTTGATGTCTCGTGTCGTGATTACCCTTCGTTTGTTAGAACCCATACTCGATAGCCTTGAGTCGATTCGTCGTATCCGAGGAAAATGCATTTCATACCTCGCGGTTCCAGCTTCCCTTTTCCGGGAGTTTTATCCAACATATATGCTTTCTCTCCGAAAGTTCGCATGTTCTTCAAGTTCGGGCGTTTAATTCGTAAGAAGTTTTACCTCCTAGCGTCTTCGTAATGCATCGATTTCTTACGAAGTTTGCCGTGGCGATCGCTTCTGCCCAAAACGAGGTCGAGAGCTTCGTTTGCGTCAACATGTAACGCGCCATTTCCAAGAGCGTGCGGTTTTTTCTTTCCGCTACTCCATTTAACTGGGGGGTGTATGGCCTCTCCCTTCAACAATCTGTCGAATTCTTCGTTACAGAACTCTCGTCCGTTGTCGGATTGCATACATTTAATTCTTCGTCCTGTTTTATTTTCGACGAGCGCCTTGAATTCCTTGAAAAACTTCAAGACGTCGCCTTTCTTTAGCAAAAACCTTACTTTTGTCCAACGAGAGTAGTCGTCGGTTAGCGTGAGGAAGTACCTAGCTTTGCCCTTTGATTCGTCTCTCATCTGTCCGCATACGTCGGCATGGACGATGTCCAATAATTATCCGCTTCCATGCGATTTCTTTCCCAAGGGCAGCGCGGTAATCTTCGCTTCCGAACAAATCTCGCACGTATTTGTGGTTCCGTCGTCTTCTAGGTTAAGTCCGGACACTATCCCCCTTTTGCTCATCTCCAAGAGATCGTGCCAGTTAAGGTGGCCGAATCTCTCGTGCCAAACGGTTATTAAAGGCTTACGCGTTCCCGTCAACAGGGCGCAGATCGATTCTTTTCCGAATTCGCGGAGAAAATGGAGATCTCCTTTCCGATCGGCTACTGCGGCGATCGTAGATCCGTGGTTGCTTTTGTTGTAGCTCCTTCGCGCGTGAACGTCACGCTGTTTCCGGCGTCCGTGATCTTCGCGACCGAGACGAGATTGTTACGCAGGTCGGGTACGTGCAGTGCGTTTTCCATACGTATGATCCGAGTCGTGTCTCCGTCAGATGCCGCGACTTTTACGGTTCCTTTCGCTTTTACGTCGGTGGAGCCATGATTTGCCAGATTAATCTTTAAATTTCCAGCACTTGCGATTTGTTCGAATGCGTCCTTGTCGTGGCATAGATGTGATGTGCATCCACTATCGAGACACCACGTATCGTTTTTCTGAACGTTTCCTGCAAAGCAAGAATCTGCGTTTGTGTGGGAGGATATATCTTCGCCGATGGCGGCTTTTTCTTTGTTTTCGGGATATTTCGCGCTTCGTTCGGTCCTCTCCGGACAATTTATGGCCTTGTGACAGATTTGGCGGCATCTATGGCATTTGTATTTGAATGGTCCGCCGGTACGTCGATCACCCGGTTTATCGACGGGCTTGTTCGACGCTTTGTTCGTAGTCCTTTTCCAATTCGGCGTTCCTTTTCTCGCGAACATTGCTTGGTCTTCGGCTTGGCTGCGTTGTCTTCTCGTCGCGCATTCGTCGAGGATTTTAATTTTCAGATGTTCCGTCGAAGGTAACTCGTCTCTCGACCCGATGGCGCATCTAAAGTTCTCGTAGCTCTTCGGCAGACTGTGTAAAAGCATGAACGATTGTGGATAATTCGGATATTTTGTCGACCGTGTCGGAGAATTCGTAGACGTGTCGTTGTACATCTCCGCCTTCGTTGAGTCGATGATTCATTAGCCGTTTCCACAATGATGCCTTTTTCTCCGGTCCTTTCGATTCGAAAATTGGTTCCAGCTTCAACCAGATTTCTCGGGCTGTTTCGCAGTGCCTAATTTGCCTGAGTTCGGCGTCGCATAGAGCACGCAGCTTAGGGCGGATCCACAACAATAGTTATAATAATAATAATAACAACAACAACAACAACAACAACAACAACAACAACAACAACAACAACAACAACAACAACAACAACAACAACAACAACAACAACAACAACAACAACAACAACAACAACAATAATAATAATAATAACAATAATATTAATAACAATAATAGAAATAATGACAATAAAAGTGATCATAACGATAAAATTAATAAGAACATTAAAAGTAACAATGAAAATATCAATAAAAACAACAAAAAACAATGTAATTAATTTATTGCATTAAACTAATAACATGAAGGTATTAGTTTCCTTTTGTTAAAATTGAGAAAATATTAACGAAATAAATGATAATTTGGTTAAATGTATTGAGCTCAAACACAAAGTCTTTATTATATAATAATATGTAAACTTGTCTACAATTTAGAGTTCGAATGTCCTGGAACAGTATAGATCAAGTGTTACATTGCAAATAAGCATTGGCTGGTCTAAAGAGAAGTTTAATAAATGCGCGACCTCTGTAAAAATCCAGCTAAAATCTCGCAGCCGGTCATTTTCTCCCAGAACAATTATCCAAGAACAAATGCCTGAATTTCTTATCAACACACTAAATGAATGTATACACCTTTACACTGTTTCTAGTTTGAAATCTATTTACAGCCTATCCATCCAAAGTAGTTGGTTGGCTATATAACCCGTTTCAAATCAGAGCCCATCCATCGGTCTTAGCCTGAACAGTTTTTTAATCAGACACCACTCAATTCGATGCAAATAAATTTTCACCTCACGTTCACAAATTAGCAATCACGCAGCACCTTAAAATTAATGTATTGTGGTCAAGTAATTTTTGCGACTATAACTATTATTAGCCTCTTTCGAGTGTCAACAATAAGTGGATTCAAAGACGAAAACCCAAATTGAAAATCAGAATTTGTGAATAGATGTCGGCAGGACATCAAGTGCACCATTGCCCTCATGCTTGACACAGGTTATTTTTTCTATGAATTATGTGCATGTGCCTTGCCATGCTTACTGACACAAAACCATCTGAGGACATACCGTGGGAAAGACTGCGCAGTGGGCTGCGTGCAAAATTTCAAGTCCAAAAAAGGCCTAAAGGAATGGGATTCTTTTAAAGTCCATTGTGACTGTCATAGCCCTTTGCAGGTCCGAGTACTGATTGTGTTCGAGATATTAGAACCCATAATGGGCAACACATCGTGCTCTCTTGACATCATATAATAGCGATGGACAAAGAACACAAAAAGACTCCTAATCATCTGGCCAAAGGAGATTGTTTTTTTTTGAAACAGTCGACACTATTTTTAAGGTTTTCTTCCCATCCACGGGTTGTCCTGACACAGTAGACATTCGATTGCATTGGCGACGACAATCCTCAATGTTTTCTCTTGTAATTACAGACTTGTTAGGAAACGGTTATGTAGGAGTATTGGACAATTGCATAGTGGGCGAGCCTTCACATTTTGTTCTCAATTTTTCGGAAAACAAACAATGGCATTCGATGGACATAAAATGACGTTGGAACTTTCTCATATGTGAAAGATATGTTCAGCAAAGATTTGTTGTTAAAAATCTTTTTCCGATACGAGGAAGCAATGTAAAAAAATACATGTGGTAAAGGAGTTATTATTGTACATACATATTAAATGATATGGTCGAGTACCGATTACAGGATCCAAAAAGTAAGTTATATGATGATTTCTACCCTTTTTTCTTTTAGGAAAAGCAAAAATCTGAACTAGAATTCAGAGATATGAATAGGTAACTGTTGTCATTGGTTTTTGGATCAAAAAGCATTTGATTCATGAATTTTTACTAATTTATAATCATCATCATCATCGGCGCTACAACCGGTATCCGATCTTGGCTTATTTTGGCAAGTCTCCCCACCGGTATCCGATCCTTATCTGAGACTTGTTAAATTGTCCATAATAATTGGTTTTTCCGGTCAAGGTTGTTACTCTTGCGCCAATAATTTATTATAGTTCTTGAAATAAATCTATAACTTGCCAAATAAATTAAAATCGCTCAACAAATGAAATCCCACCCAAACATTAAACTACACTTACTTAAGTCGTTTTTGGTCTTTCATGTTAATGTATCATGATTATATGGTACATTCAATATGTTTACTAAAACAATGTTACTCCATAGTTTGCTCCTATCAGCCTAAACATAGAATTTATTATTTGGCATTTAATTTTGAATTTTCACGAACGATTTTGGACAAATGATTTCTCTCGAATTTTTTTTTCTTTCTTACTTTCAAAGTAACTTTCTGGCGACTTTTCACAACATTTCTGTTGGATTGAAACCATCCACTATAATTTTCGTTGGATGTTCTTCTACAGGTTCCAATTGACCACAAAATAGCATTTTTTTAAGCAAACGCGGGCGAAAAAAACGCGATTTCAAATACCCTTAAGTGGCAAAGCTCAGTGTAAGCGGAAGAAGAGGGAAAGGATAAGCCAAGAGTTTGGCATGTAAATTGGATTTGAATGGCTGGATATCAGTGGAGTTACAATGTCTGCATAACACATGATCATGATCTGAGTCGGTGACTTTAATGCATGGGCGACCGAGATGAGCAGGAAAGGCACCAATATGAGGACAGACTGGTTATTGAAAATATTTACGCCGTTGGAAGTGAACGTTGCAAACACTGATAAGAAGAACATATAGCAAATCAGGAAGAGGCTCAGTAAGAGACAGGGTGATGTATCTGTGGGGGTTCTCTATGTCACATCTGGAACCAACCCACAATTCTACCTAACTTTGACCGCTAACAGGGCGTCACCATAACCCAATCTGTAATCCATTTCCAAACATGCAAAGAACACATCCCAATATGCAACAGCATCCGCCCCCAAATCCGCTATTGCATACATCCCCAAACCTATCAAGAACCCATTTCCCAAGCTGTAATAAACGCATATTCAAATTTACAGAGGAATACTCACCATCTCCATCAACTACATCGAGCCGCATACATTTTCCCAAAAACCGCTTCGGTTAATTTCTTATCTAAATTATATTCCTTGCTTGCAACCAAGCAATTCTAATTTCCCTCGAAAATCATTCCGGCTCACTTCCTGCTTAAACTATTTCCTCGCTTGTGACCAAGCAACATTTAGTTTCCCCGGAAATCATTTCGGCTCCCATCCTACCCAATACCAATTCTCCTTACTGGCAAGTCACCAGCACGGTACGTTGCATTTCCGCGAAACAACCATCGCAACGACCAAGACCCTCATCCCTTTGTCTAACCCACAACTCATGCGCATATTTGGTCGTATTTCCAAAGCAATTTCCTCGTATACATAGCGCCAGAGGAATTTAACTCAGCCTGTACGGCAATGATTCTCCGAAACTAAATTCCATATGCAAGCATAGCAACCCTCTTCAAAGTTCCTAGTAAATGGCAGTGAGTTTATTTAGCTATGACTTCACTACCGCAACGCGACGAACTTCCTCGTTTGTGATGAGCCAGTCGAGTCACAACCACCAACGAGCGCACATCACTCTTCAATCCAAACCCAGTCGAAGTTCATTAACCGCTGGGGACGGTCACGCCGCGCCGCCAGTCGAGTTTTAACAACCAATCGAGAAGGGTCCGAATTGTGTCTTAAGCATTTTACGTTGGTCCGTTGCGTTTAAACACCATAGCTTAACAAAAATACAAATAGAAATAGTAACATTTCAGAGCTCGACCATCATCTCTCCACTACGCGCGCTCGCCCGTCGCGTATAAGCATTACTTTAACAAAAATAAAGAGAGAAGCAGTGACACTTCAGAGCTCGGCCACCATCTCTCGGCTACGCGTGTTTGCCCGTTGCGTTTAAACACCATAGCTTAACAAAAATAAAAACAGAAACAGTGGCATTTTATAGCTCGACCATCACTTCCCCGCTATGTGTGTTTGTTCGTTGTGTTTGGACGGTAGTTTAGCCAATAAAAAGGGAGGAAAACATTATCATAACCAAGGTGTATTACAGCTAATAAATGAAACCCAATTGCAATCAATTAAAGAACGCTTTTACTACAAACCATTCAGTGCGTTTTATTTGACATTTTGGCGAGCAGTGTCCGGAGTAACATCGGTGGGAATTTACTGAACCCACGCCCGTGCAGGCGTAAGAGTAGAATACCCCAGATATCTGCAACTGGCTCATAAAAACAACTAAATGGCATCATCATCATCGGCACTACAACCGGTATCCGGCCTTGGCCTTATTTAACAAATCTCTCCACCGGTCCCGATTTCGACCCGATGTCATCCAGTTTGGCACTACCAGGCTCTGGGCGTCCTGGTCTACGCCATCCCTCCATCGCAGACAAGGTCTGCCGCGCTGTCTCCTTCCATACATCCTGCCACAAAGGACTTTCCGGGCAGGCTCCTCTTCGCTCATTCGAGCAAGGTGTCCCGCCCACCGGAGTCTACCGAGCTTGGTTTTTCTTACAACGTCAGCTTCAAGGCAGATTGCGTACAACTCATGGTTGTAGAGTCTCCGGAATTGTCCTACCTCACATACGGGGCCAACAATTCTCCTTAAGACCTTCCTCTCGAACGCGGCTAAGAGTTCAAAGTGCCTTTCATTAACCACCCAGGTCTCGGATCCATACATGAGTACTGGTAAGACCATGGTCTTGTACAGTAAGTAGTTTGGATGTTCTGGATAAATTTCGGGATTTAAAGAGCCTTGATAGACCATAGTAGGCTTTGTTGGATTTGATCAGCCGTTCGCGTATTTCTTCTTCCATATTGTTATCGGGTGATACTATTGACCTAACGTAGTTAAAGGATTGCACTACTTTAAATTCGTGCTCCATTATCCTGATGGTTTGACGTTAGGTCTTTTTTTCGCAGAAATTGCCACCATGTACTTAGATGACATGTCGATGTCATTTGCATAGGCAAGTATCTGGCTGGTACCGTCGTGTACGTTAGTGTTGTACGGGAATGTTGCCGTCCTCAGGTATTGGTCCCACGACAGAATTTCCATCCACAGTACTGCGTAGAGTGGACGATAGGCTCGTTCCATAGCGTCATTCGTGGATGTTACACTGAGGTCTGAAGTTTCTTGATGCGGAACAGCTTGCACACGCTTTTAAAGAACAGCAGAAGAAACTAAACGCAAGACCGTGAATGTACGGAAACAAAAAAAAATTTCAATTCTTTGGTGCCCGTTGACCGTGAATGTGTGCTTGATATCGTGTAACACTTCGCGCATTCTTAACATGAGAGAGAAACGACAGCCACTGGATACCGAAGCAACGTGGAATGAAGTGCCTGGTGGAATGGTGAGGATAAAGCGAGAAAAAGGAAGAGCTTCCATTGCTTTATGGGAGACTAGAACACGACCTTAAAAGGCAGATGGACCTTTAAACTCATCCCATCCGTGGAGGTTTCGTTAAAACGCTCACGCGGGAACTGCAACTACCACCTTACGTAGTTCTTGCTAGAGCATGGTGGCTCTCGAAAATACCTAAACCGTTTTGGACACGCCAGTTCACTCCTCTGTCGAGAATATAAAGAGGGAAAAAAGGATAGTGAATATGCCATTTTTAATTGAGAAACAACTTACCGTGAACAATGTTGGAATTTTGGACCGAAGTTTGTACTCTAGTAGCCTAGTTTAGAATAAGGTACTCATACTCGGAAGAGTAATACAAGGAGTCGCAGAAAGCAATAGGAGACCAGCCTAAAGAGCTAACCAGCCCCGCAAAGGAAACCCAAAGTCAGTCCCCCGGGAGAGTGGTAGGAGGTGGTTTTAGTATGTAGGCTTAGTGTTGTGGCATACTATCCAATTCTGTGAATCGTGCATGCCAAAGCCTCGGGTTCGCGGTATCTTTAGAAGATTGTACATACTTTAGCGACACCATAAAGAAAGAAAAAAAAAACATTAAAAAACAGTCTCCTTGCTATATTCCTTCAAAATGGTCCACAATTCGCTCAATCCCCTTTTCGAAGATCGATCTGCCTCTTCTTAAGCAGAATTCCCTAACAATGGGACAACCTCTCTCATCTCACCTTTACATAAAAGGGGCCCCAAAATGCGTGATATTTCAAACTATTGTCTTCTTGCCAATAAAAAAAAAATGATAATGATTTGTCTTTCAATGAACTAAAGCCCACTGGTAAGATTTTGGAATTTTTTTTTACTTCTCCCAGGAAGGTAGACCCTATAGCGCTGAGTCAGCACCCTGAGATGCTGTTTTTTCTCGACCGGCTCTCTCAGCCAAGCTCCGAAAGATGCTCAAGGATTTCTCCCAACCATTTCACGAAGCCTATAGCTTCGGCGGCTGGGGTTTGGGGCCCTACCTGCCACTCAGTAATTGTGTCAAACTGCACAATGGCAAGAGTCCTCAGTTGAGTAGGTTTGCACAATCAAACGCAAGACACAACCTCCTTACCAACTCAGTCATTGAGGCAAGTAGTAGAGAATGTGATTCGAACATACACTAGGAAAATGTTAGGATCTTTATAAAGATCCATTTTATGAAAGGAAACTGAAACCGAATTGAAGAGAATTGCACTCAAACAACAACTTAGACTAACTGCGAGTTTTATAGAGACAACGGACCACACACACCATTGGTCACGAAGTGGTGCTAATCATTTCAGCCTTCGTTCGACCGTATGCGCTTTCGAACATTATAGTGGACCAGACGCAACCACTGTGCATTAACGCCACCAAATCAGTGGCGCATCAACGAGCTGCCCCCAGTGCAGCTACCTTAAGGCCGCCAAGTTCACGGCGCAACAATGAGCTGCCCATATGGTAGCTACAATACGACCGCCAGGTTCGTGGTGCAGTAACCAAAGCTGTCCCAACTAGAATAATAACCGCTGCCCAGTTTGCAGCCCCAAGGTCCAGCCTAAGGACCAACCCCTGCCAAGTGGTGGCAATCACCGGATCCAGGCGTAAGGATCACCCGCCGCCAACTTCGCGGCATATTAGAAGGTCCAGCCGTAAGGATCAACTACCGCCCAGTTCGTGGCAACTGCAAAGGTCCAGACCTAAGGACCAGACCGACGTCAAGGTCGCGGGACACACCAGAGTCCAGACGCAAAGACCAACCGTCGCCAAGTTCGCGGCATACAATTTACGAGGAGATGCCGGCACCAATGTCAGCGAAGTCAAACATTACAGCTACATTGGCGGAACAACTCATCAGCGCCCAGTTTGCCTCCCAGGAGCGGATATCCTGTGCTTATCTCAACTTCGAGAAGAGAGGGCCGCCAACGTTATTCACGGTGGACATACGCCAGCACAATCTCCAGATCACACGGGAGGACATCCGACTGAACCACGAGATGAAACTCCTGGCCACTCCAGAGATGACCAGTGGCCACCGCTACTTCGTGGACAGATTCATCGGTCAAGCCGAGAAGATCTATCTGGGCGAGGTCACCAAGTTTATTGAGGCAAGGAACGCCTTCACCGCCCACAGTCCGACCGCATCCAAGACTGCGACGGACATCGTCATTCAACCGCCAAGTCGTTTGTCGCCAATGATGTCACAACCACCTTGGCGGCCGGGAACCCCTTCAACACCTGGCATGCCAATGCCACCTGACTATCCATCAAGATTACCATCACGAATGATGCCTCCGGAACACACCCCCCTACGGACAACAAAGGCGTGACGACAGACACCGAAAAGCCAGTCTAGGCAGGTGCTGCCAAAAGCAAGACAGCCAAAGGAAGAACGGCCGACAAGAAACCCGATCCAAAACCTACAACTAACGCTGCCAAGGACACCGAGAAGGCTCCAGAGGCAGTGAAAGAAGGTAAAACTGCAGCAGCATCTCTTGCCGCTAAAGCGACACCACAAAAGAACGCTGATTTCAGCAAAAAAGGCACCAGCAGCTGCTAGTCTAGCACCAGCGAAGAAAGATGCCAAGAAATCCGAAGCACCGAAAGAAGGAAAGAAGCCTGCTGCAGAGAAACCCACCGAGCAAGGCAATGATGTCCACCTACCGAGGCTGCTCGAGGCCCAGCTCGCGCTCGACCCAGCCTCCCCAATAACGGCAAACAGCGCCGACCAAGCCGAAGATGCCAAGAAATCTGATGTACCGAAAGGAAAGAAGCCTGCTGCAGAGAAATCCGCTGACCAAGGCAATTATACCAAATTACCGAGACTGCTCGAGGCCCAGTTTGCGTACGATACAGCCTCCCCCACTAAGGCGCACAGCGCCGAGCAAGGCAATATCCAACTATCGAGGCTGCTCGAGGCCCAGTTCGCGCTCGACCCAGCCTCCCCCACTAAGGCGAACGGCGCTGATCAAGGCAGCAATACTAAACCAACGAGACTGCTCGAGGCCCAGTTCGCGCTCGATCCAGTTCCCCCAAAGCTCAACCCGGCTCATGTCCCGATGCTCGGACCAACGCCGAAGTCACAACGGAAACCGATGCCGCGCACGTGTTGTGTGGCACAACATCACATGGCCGTTCCTCGTGGGTTGCGAACTTACAATTCCCACCCAGAAGAACTGGTCCACCTTGAACGTAATTCAACGACCACTAACAGCGTATACAAAACGCTTCAAGAGCAAGCAGTAGCTATGGCAAATACAGGATCCATGCCAGATCTAACGTCAATGCATTTCACGAAGACGCCATCAACTGCCTAAGCAACAGCAGCAACCAACAATGTCCGCAGTAACCGTGACAAACCACAGAGTTCCGTTAATAGCCAGTTTTATCAACAACTACAGCAGCAGCAGCAGCAGCAACATTCACCAGGAAATGGCCTAGGAGCAGACCAAACGCATTTGTCAGTCACCAACTTATCGGTGATGTCGAACAACATACCAGCCAATTGTAATTCGCTGCAAACCTTGCATGGAAATCTTCCATCAATCGGTGGCCTCTCAGCAACTGTCAGTAGTACAGGCAACCGAACAGAGACACCCGATGGCCAAACTCCGGCCAATGACAGGAATCATCAAGGACGGCCGCTACCACATGTAGCCTCCCCAATAGGGATAGGAGAAGGCAATGCCCCGCTTAGCGGGCGGCGCTCCCCAGCATCCAGGGATCAATCGCATCCCAGACAACAAGGACGCCTCTGAGTAATTCAGGATAGGCGGTCCTTCACTCAGCCCAGTAGGCACCGGGTCCGCGACTGCCATTCCGCCAGGACCCGCGGACGGTGCCATGGAAGATATCGAACCAAACTCCACGTTGTGCGGTCATATGCCAAAGGCCGCATCTCGCCGGCAGCTACCATCAGACGGGCGCGAATGGGCGTAGCAATTCTCACCACTGGTGGTCTCATCGCAGTACTTATAACCAGCAGCCATTACGTGGTCATTGATCGTGGGTTGCGAAATTACAACTCCAACCCAGATCAAATGGTCAGTTCTGCGACTCAGGGTACCGGACACCAGCGACGGAACTCTCGGCGTCACCAATCCTTCATCCGTCAGACCTTCGCATCACCAGACGACCACGGCCCTGGGCCTCCGTCCTCTGGAACGAAAGGATTCGCCAATGATTGGCGAAGGCGAGCGGGATGTTGCGGATTCGCACTGGGTGCAACCAGCGAATTCGCAATTGAATGCAACCATCGCATTAAACGGTAGTGGCAGTAAAAAGCGCTCGTTCGCTTACCTGATTATCGGTACTTTAGCGCATCACTTGGGTGACTTTCTAGGGACTTTCTTTTGAGCCCCAAACTTTGAGAATATATTCTTCAGATCCTAAATTAATTTTTAAAGCAAAAGAAAATGCAAACAATTTTTTTTACAGGGACTTTCCCCATTAAGGCCAATAGATATATACATGGGAGTATGTACATACTTTCCTAGGACCATTATTTTTTTAGCTTCCTTTATAAGCAAAAATATAGTCCACACTCCTTAACGGATAAATACCAAATGTACGTCCACCACCCCAATTTAAAAGAAAAAAAAAAAAATGGTAAGCTTGCTGGGTAAATAAAGCAGGTATATCCTTTTTACGTACATAAACTTCTGGGACCCACCCTATCGTCTTATGTATTGCCATAAACCTCGATCAACCAATTTGGTAAAGCTATTACACCTCACATATAGTTTCTCAGTTTATAATAACATTCAACTATAGATGTATGAATGAATCCAGAAAATTGCTTTTAAGCCGAACTATGCTAATGTGAAACGATCTTACCTATCTTACCAATCTTACTAATAAACTAAATCATTCCTCTTCCAAATATGGTGGACTGTTACATTTAAGGGTATCGAAAACGACTAGATTTAAAGTTGTTGTGGGTGCGGATTATAAAAAGTAAAGTTCATGTAGTGGGCTATCCGAAATGAAACTTCTTATTCGAAAAGCCTATGCATATGCATGAAACCTTGTTTGTGTAAGTTTACATTTTTGGTAGCGACGTTCGGCATCTATTACATTTATCGTCATCAAAAGGGTACTTGGCAGGCTTAAACTTCATCGGAAAAGTATAAAACAGAAAAAAAGCTACAAATTAACAATCACTAAAAGATAAAGGGAAAGGAAAATTAAAAAGTGAAAATATTTTTTTTTATAATCCCAAAACAATAAAACCTTTTTTTATAAAGTTTCCTGAAAATTAGTTATTTTTTCAATACGGAATGAGGTCAAGGGGACGTTCCCAAAAGTATCCCAAAAGGCCGAGAATTTTTCTGAGGGAAGGGAAGTTATTGCCTTAGTCATTCGACTCAGATATTAGATCTTTGGGATGTAATGTGTTATACTGGATTTCAATGTTTCCTAAGATATACCAACTCACATTTTTTAGTAGAGATTAAAAGGATGCTGAAAGGTATTACTGCAATAGTTAGAGGGAGGACATGCGCGACATAAAGTTCTATCCCTTTCGGGGCGGTGATTGATTGCCATTGCCTTGGATCCCACAAGTGTTTTAGCACCATACGTCTACTGATTGACCACAACAAATGAATAAATATCACATCCAGATTCATTTAGATAATCATATTACTATTGTAGTTATTTTATGGTCGATGAATATTTATTAGGTATTTTTAACATTCCTTTTTAGTGAGATCGCCTCTAACAGTGAATAATCAAAAAGCATCTTGTTCTAAGAAACCATTCTGCGATGGGCAGCAAAATTTTCGACCACAACCGCCGCTGTAAGTTATACGTTCTATATGAAAATCTATATTTGCTACCGTAGCGAATCCGACCTAGAATTTGCCGCCAAATTGTCGGGAATACCCTCGGCAACCACTTCCTCAAATTCCATAAAAAATAACAACAACAAAAAACCCGACGAATCTCAGAGCTCCACTCCTTGTTGGAGAGATTTCTTCAAATTACAATCTTCGTAATGTTTGGAGTGGTGTGCGTTTGTTGGCGCGCGAACTCAAAATCGTGGCCCGCATATCGCAGACCGGACTATTAGGTTGACTGATAAATGTGACATCAATCTAGATATTCTTTTGACGAGTAATGGTTCACATAGATTATATGCCGGCAGGGCGGTGGCGCGAGACATTACACTAGCGACCTGAATTTGTCTCACTTCCATCAGCTGATTGTTACTCTGCCAATTAGCCGCTGAGTATATAAGGCTAAGTATTCAAGTTCAATGATAGTGAATGGCGTTTCCGCATGTTAGATACGGTGGAATGCAAGTGGTTGGGATGACGGCTGAGAGTTAACCTAGGTCCCAGAGCCACAATTAATATGACAGATTGTTAAACTAATCTAGATTGGTCGTCTAAACATACATTTGAATTCGGGGTTGGCAGTTCGGGTACATCATGCAGTGGGCGATTGCAAGATGGGAGCTATTGCACGTATATACACTAAGTTCAAATGACGAGGTGTCCCATGTTTCATGAGATAGCCGTGTAGGTGTAATACACGTGGGGGTATGGGCCCTGTGCTGGGCGAAAGATCTGGCACCCTGAGATGTTATTTTTTCTCGAACGGGTCCATCAGTCAAACTTCGAAAGTTATAAAAATATTGGAAATATGTATTTAAAAAAAGTTTAAGTTCGGAGCAAATTGCGTTTTTCAAGGTACGCAAAAAAAATATACAATAATATTTACAATAAAATGGACCAAATATTTATATATATTTATTTATAAAAATGACATAAATGAATGTTTATTATACAAAAAGAGAAGGAATGTGAAAATAAAAAAGGTATGGCAACGCCAAGGTACAATTACAGAACGAAATCAATACATAAGTCGGAGTCACTGTCTGTTTCACCATATAATACTTCTAAGTTTCGTGGCCGCAAGATGCGATCAATATCCACATGCGAGCGTTGAGACATTCTTTGAAGCAGTAAAATGATTCAAAATTCGTATCAAAATTCGTATTTTTACTCATTCATCCAATTTTTTAGAGAGTATACTTTAGCACACTTGCAGTTTTTGAGAACCTTCAATGGCTGGGTCGGGTCACTCATGTGTTGTACTCGTATATTTCTATACAACATTTATTTTAATTTTATTATATGTATTACCTACTTCTTGGTGTACCTCCACAATTGTTGGCCAGAGGGTCGGGTTTAAACGAACGGCTTTCTGCTCAACCCTTGTTAGATCATCATCATCATCGACACTAAAACCGGGAACCGGTCTTGGCCTTATTTAGCAAGTCCTGAGACTTGTTAAGTTTTCCATAATGATTTGTTCTTTTTTTCGGGCAAGGTCATTAGTCTTGCGCCAACCCTTGTTATATACTTCTCCATAATTATTGGCCAGAGGGCCGGATTTAAACGAACGGCTTTCTTTTCCTAATAGTCTTTATTTTAATCAAATCAAATGCACCACTGGTGCCGCCGGATACTACTTAATTCTGCCTATAACGGAACTGCCTATTGATACCCAAAATCACATCAGAATTTCACATTCCTTCCCAAGATTCATTTCTCACCTTGAGACAGCCACCTGATGCCAGCCCCAGTCGAAGGCCATGCCAACGACGATGGGAACTGCAACGTTGCAATTTTTCCGCCATTATCTTACGCCTACTCTGGCTGCAGCTTCACGCCAAGGCCATGGGCAAATTTCGATTCAAGGTGATGCGAATCTGATTTGCCCATAGCAAATAGCATACAGGTGCATGGGCATGGGTGGAATTTCCTTGGGGTGTTGGGTGATCATCAAGGTGATGAGATTTTTTGTTTGCTTATAGCAAATAGCTTGCAGTTGCATGGGCATGGGTGGATTGGACGTGGGAATTGCAGAATTGCAAGTTTACTTATGGGAACGGAAAATTTGTGATAGGAATTTGCGTTTAGCAACAGGTAGGCATGTGGTAAAGTTTCACAGGTTTTCAGAAGAAGAAGAAGAAGCAGAACTCCGTCGTTTGCAACAGGAAATTAATTTTAATGCTACTGTGGGGAAGGAAGTATTGTGCCAGGAATGGGCACTCGGTTCACTTCCTTCCACCAGCATCACAAAGACAAAGTTCCGACGTGCACCAAAGAAAAGCACAAACAGGAGAAATAAAACTGTTCACCAAGACAACGCGGAAAATATAAACACAGGATTCATTTTGTTTAGTTTTATCTATATATTAAAAGAAAAACACGATTATTGGAATAACTAGTTTGAATCCATGGATTATTGTTCCGTTTCATTTTCTTATTGGATACCAACATTTTACGGTAGCACTGTTTAAAATACATGAACTATTTCGAACACTGATGGTACGGACTTGCTTTTGATTGTAATTAATACTACTAGCCACGACTCGGGGTATAACACGAACACGACTCCGATATATATATATACGCGTCTCCGCAGTGACGGAGAGCGGGAGTGACGCCTGACCATGGCGGTCAGTGGATGGAAAACGACTCAACGATACTTAATCGTTTTGGGGTGAGTTTACCCAAGAAAGAAAGTGTTTCTCCCGTGGTGAAAACAAGGAAGAAAGACTTGGCAATGTATGTGTATGTGTGAGTGAAGATCACATTAGTTTTTTTCATACATGAGGCTATGGGAATGAACCTGAAACAAAGAAAGGAAAAAGGGATTGTAGAGTTCTTTGTTTATGTGAGAGGTTACTGGGAAACGAATCCAGAACTATGTAGGATAAAGGAATTTATGGCCTGAGAGTTCAACTGAGTAAACATTAGATGGTAGGTGCATTTGGGATACTAGGATGATTGAATTATTTGCGTATCGCCAGAATGCATGATGAAGGACAGCGGTCTTTTGTTTACTCATGGTGTGAGTTAGGGAAATAGTCTCAACGTGGATGGTGCTAATTACATGCAGCTGGTGTTGGACTATTTATCGCTGGCTAAAAGGGTCGACAGCCGATATGTGCCTAGATAGTTTTTATGTACAGATATTGAGGCTGGGATTAGCCAACTCAAGGGTAA
Source organism: Microdon myrmicae (assembly GCA_963931805.1). NCBI lineage: Eukaryota > Metazoa > Arthropoda > Insecta > Diptera > Syrphidae > Microdon > Microdon myrmicae. The sequence goes on from OZ007499.1 coordinate 17,614,360, forward strand.
GATTCCCTGATATGCGGTCGTATGATATGCAAACCGATGAATTTTATTACAGGGAATTTATGGTAGGGTAAGAAAGAACTCTTACAGGACTTGGTATGCGAAATGAATGCAACAAAAGGTAAGAATTCTTTTACTGAAGCTTTTTAGATATACCGTAGATAATCCTAGTTGCGTAAAGCATTTAAGGTGCTAATGTGATTGCATTAGCGAAATTACGTGATTGGATGGGAGTTATGGGGTTATTTTTAAGGTAAGTGAACCGTGGGGTTTGGCGGAACCGGCACACTACCCCGAAAGAACTCCTTTGATTTAAAGTTGTTAAAACTTTAATGTATGACCATTAATGTCATATATGCGCAACATAATTCATTTGTTGGAATTATGACTTAATTTTGTTTAATTTATGACAGTTAATGTCATATGGCTCCTCGATAGTATAGTGGTTAGTATACCCGCCTGTCACGCGGGAGACCAGGGTTCGATTCCCCGTTGGGGAGCCTCTGGCGCAAGACCAATGACCTTGCCCGGAAAAAACAAATCATTATGGAAAATTTAACAAGCCTCAGGACTTGCTAAATAACGCCAAGACCGGTTCCCGGTTGTAGTGCCGATGATGATGATGATGATGAATGTCATATATGCTTGCAACACGTGCCTCTTTGACATTTACAATCTCTCGTAATTTTTTACAGTATGGTTTGGTTATATAGCACCTACCTTGAAATCAGTTCTATTAAGGTTAATAGTAACAATGAAGGCTTGAATAAAAGTTTTTCTTATATCTTCTTGTTGGTAGTATTGTATACTTTGCTTTATTATCAGAGCTGTACCTCCAATAGGCTATATATCCCCTAATTTTGTTGAATCTCATATGAGAATATCCGTGCAATATCCATGTATATATGTATATTATACATATTACTAGTTCTTGAGCCCTTTGGCTGAGCCCATTTGAGTCCCAAGTGATTATTCTTAGGAACCGATTACTCATTATGTTGTTTTCTTGGATTTCTTGGTTGGTGGTTTTTGATAATTTTAAGTTTACCTACCCGTTCTGTTAGCTGGATGATACTTTTCTTGATGTCGTCCTGGAGTAGACTGAACATCTTCATCATATCCATCATGGTAGCCTGTTATTGACAGATTGTTGTCTCCTTTTATTATCTGCTTTCTCATTTGGTTTATTGTTCATTTGTGTTTCCAGCACCAGTTGTAGTGTTACATAATTCTATTCTATTTATTGGCCTGTAGAAACCCGAAAGTTTATGACCTCAACGACTCGACACCGCCATTGTTCCCTGTCCCGTGTGCCCTCCTTCCACGTTCGACCATCTGATCCGATCTCTTCAAGGACCTAGCATTGTCCTCCCATCTCCGTCGCGGCCGCGCGGTCGGTCTCTTTCTCATTGGCTTACCGTCAAGAATTTTATGCACGGTCCTATCGTTGCCCATTCGCGCCACGTGTCCGGCCCATCTTAATCTTCGCGACTTGATTACTCTTACTATTGTAGGTTTGCGGTATAGCTCTTCCAATTCGTGGTTGTGGAGTTTCCTCCATTGCCCTGCCTCCTCGTCCTATTTGCCGCCAAACTGTTACATAATTAATAATCATAATTTCCACCCCTTTTCATCTAAATAAATACGCAAATTCGCATCCTTATCTCCTAATTACACACATCTATCATACACAAAAAACAACATTTCCTCACGCTCCAATAACACATTTTCATTCTCAATATCTCTCATTTTCATTTTCCCTAACAAAACATAATCCTATTCCGAAAGTGATTTCACGGCCAAACTTTCCAACATATACAACATGTACAGTCTATTCAACTATGAGTAGTCATAACTCAAACGAAAAATGTACACACAAACTTTTAACACCCTTTTCATCCCCTATCTCGCAAATGTCGTAATTCTTACAAAACTTTTTGAAAGAGGACCATGAGTAATTCCACACACATTTTTGGGGAGAATGACCGTTTCCAGCAAATTTGTCGTTACCTTGCCATTATATACTTAGGCACACGATGATTCACTGAAAGGAGGTGCTGGCCAGCGAGAGCCGAAACCAAATTCCAATCAATCAATAATGGGGGTAAATTTATTTCCTAATATAAATAGCCGCGAATCAGCGACTTGGACCCTCGCGTATTTAAATCCGTCGTATTACTGGTGTAGTTTTGATGTTGAGGAGAATTCGTTTATTAAAATTCATCGTGTGACTATCGTTTTTGTTGTTTGCTAGTCGTGAAGGAGGCGTGTTAAAGTAGTCCATGGTATTAATTAAATTAACTTTGTAAGTATAAAAAAAGGATAATTAAAATAACGTTTAAGTGTATAAAGAAAAAACATTAAAGATAACAATCCGTAAATGTTGCAAAAATAATCTGGTTTTGTTAGCGGTTTTGTCGGAAATACGCTGTGGGATCAGATTGGTGTCGCGTATTATGAATTGCTGAAACCGAGTGAAACCATCACTGGAGTTCTCTACCGAACACAATTAATGGATTGAGCCGAGCAGTTCAGGAAATACGAGCCCATTATTACCCCAGACATGACAAAATTATTCTTCTCCATGATAATGCTCATCCGCATGTTGGGGTGCCGGTGAAAGACTATTTGGAAACACTTCATTGGGGAGTCCTACCCCACCAGCCGTATTCACCAGACCTTGCCCCTTCTAATTATCACTTCTCTCGATCCATGGCACATGGTCTGTCCGAGCAGCACTTAACAACATATTGTGACGCTTATGACAATCAGTACTGGAATATTCGAGAAAGTCCGAAACAAAGTACTAGATTATTTTAGGAAGTACTGGAAAACTGGAATAGAACATTCAAGACTATGGAATGGACGGAAACGATACACCAAATCAGAATGAGGAAAAACGGTATAAATACGTCTGCAAGCAGCAATGGAGGAAGAGGGTATTGATGTCGACACATATGTTTTTACGATTGGTCCAGACTGTCCGGATGGAGAAGAAACAGCGAGTCAAGATGGTTGCAATGTACCGGAGAAGAGTTCGCCACTGTTAGACATTTCGGAGATGTTCCGGATGATGATGATAAAATTCGACGGACAAGCTGCAGATGTTAAGGCAAAGTTGGATGTCCAAAATTCAAAATTCGACGCGCAAGCTGCAGATGTTAATTCAAAATTCGACGCCCAAAATTCAAAATTCGACGCACAAGCTGCAGATCTGAATGCAAAATTGGATGCTCAAACACAGTGGATGAAATGTAATTTTCAACACCTGAAGGAAGAAATCCAGTCAGAAATTCGAAACGAAGTAGAAAATCTGGATCTAAAAGTCACCAAAGAAATAATGCGAATCGAAAAGAGACTTGAGTGTGTTGAGAGAAATAAGACATCGCCTAGCAATCAACATGACTACAAAGATACAAGGATGCAACCGCCAACATTCGATGGAACGGGACTCTTCTCCGTATTTATACGTCAGTTTAACGCGGCGGCCAATTATAATAAGTGGTCGGATGAGCAAAAGTCAACATTACTAATCTTGTCACTCCGCGGGGCGGCTGCAGAATTGCTACCAACCATACCAGCAGAGAAGCAAACAGATTTCCAAGCGATAAGAGACGGCCTTGAAGCTAGGTATGGAGACAACCACATGCAGCAGGTCTACCGCATGCAACTGAGGAGCAGAACGCAGAAACCTGGAGAAAATCTGCAACAGTTGCAGGCAGACATTGAGCGATTGGCAAACTTGGCTTATACAAATATGACTAAAGAATTTCTGAACGAGGTAGCAATGGATGCATTTATAAACACACTCCAAGATCGGAACTTGCAACAGGCCGTTCGTTTGGCGGAAAAGAAGACGATTAATGAAATACTGGCGTTCGCATTGGCACATGAATCTGCTAAACTGGCTACCAGGCGTACATATAGAGTCCGAGAAATGTCCGTCCAGGAACGTTCCTGCCAAATAATCGGGCATGTACAACGGAGAACCCCGAGACCTGCTATGAAGTGCTGGACATGCGGCGGATTCGGCCACATCTCTGTTGACTGTACGAAACGTCGACGAACGAATGAGGCATCGAGTGAGAATTAGTGTGCTAATCATAAGAGAAGACGATCAACGGACCAACCTGAGGTGAAGAAGCACATTGTACCTGTCAGAGTACTAAATGCGTCCGAAGAGCCAGTCGCAATAAGAAAAGGAGAGTTAACCGCAGAATGTGCACCCGTATCAATGATAAGCTCAATTCAGCAAGGGAAGGTGTATAATAACGCTGATGTTCTATCAAGAAGACGATGTAAGCCAGATTTTAAACATTGTCATAGAGCGGAAGAGAAAGAAGAGGCGTACGACCTGCGAAATGTACAAGTAGAAGTACTAGATGGGTGGACGAATGAGGCTATACGCGCAGCTCAACTTCAGCATGAAGATATGTCGCTAATTCTGGAATACAAAGAAAAGAACGAGCGGCCAACTTGGAACAATATTTCCGACAAGAGTGGAACATTTAAGGCATATTGGGCACAATGGAATTCCTTGCTGGTGGAAGATGGTATTCTTAAGCGTAAAAGGGAAGCCGCGGACGGAAAATCCCATCGAATGCAGATTCTAGTCCCACCATCAAAAGTGAAAAATGTTCTAACAGAAATGCACGACGGGGCCTCCGGTGGACATTTGGGAGTTAATAAAACACTTTCAAAATTACGATCTCGTTTTTACTGGCTTCACATGAGAGATGACGTCGAGTCTTGGTGTAGGAAGTGCACAACTTGCACTGTGACCAAAGGACCAACAGCAAGACCAAGGAGCGCTATGAAGCAGTACAACGTGGGTGCCCCTTTCGAGCGAATTGCGATTGATATCTCAGGTCCATTCCCAAAAACAAACGACAACAACAAATACAAGTTGGTTATCATGGATTACTTCAGCAAGTGGGTAGAAGTCCTTCCAATTCCAAACCAAGAAGCAACAACCGTCATTGAGCAGCTAATCAATAATTGGATCAGCAGATATGGAGTTCCCCATGAGCTTCACTCCGATCAATGCCGAAATTTCGAATCACAGATATTTCAAGGCATCTGTGCGGCACTGGGCGTAAGGAAAACCAGGACCACACCCTTACATCCGCAGTCCGACGGAATGGTCGAAAGGTTCAACCGAACAATGAAAGAGCACTTATCGAAGGTCGTTAGTGATCACCAAAGAGATTGGGACAAATATGTACAAACCTTTCTCATGAGCTATAGATCGGCTAATCACGATACGACAGGCCATTCTGCAGCAAAAATTATATTTGGACGGGAGATACGATTACCAGCCGATCTGCGATTCGGAATACCTCCAGACGCCATAGATAAGACGGAAGACTACGTAGCCGAATGGAGAAATCGCCTCGATGAGATTCATCATTTGGTTCGAAAGCAAATCAAGGTATCCAGCGACAGGATGAAAACAAGGTACGACGTTCGAGCCAACGCATCCGGATTTAATGCAGGCGATAACGTGTGGCTTTATAACCCTCATCGGCAAAAAGGAAGGTCTCCGAAGTTGCAGCAACATTGGGAAGGACCGTATAAGATTCTCACAAGAATTAACGACGTTGTCTATAGGATTCAGCGAAGACCGAACGCCAAGATGAAAGTGGTACATCGTGACCAACTGGCGACTTTGTTAACCCAGGAGATCAGCGAACTTAGTTCGGGACGAACTAATCTAGGCGGAGGGTAGTGTGACGCTTATGACAATCAGTACTGGAATCTTCGAGAAAGTCCGAAACGAAGTTCTAGATTATTTTAGGAAGTACTGGAAAACTGGAATAGAACATTCAAGACTATGGAATGGACGGAAACGATACACCAAATAAGAATGAGGAAAAACGGTATGAATACGTCGCATGCAGATCGGAAGTTAAGTTATAAAAAAGGAAGTGTAGCAAGCGATAAGTAGAAAGTGCAGCAAGCCATAAGTGCGGAAGTAATACCTAATGAGTAAGCAGTGAAGAACTAAAATACGCGATAATTACGGAAGCGATAGGCGAAGAAATCGTTATGTGTACGGTAAAAAGTAACGGTTGTTATTAACGGACTAATAAAGTGTCACATTAATTCAAAATCGATTTAACGGCTCTTATTTATTTTAAAATAATTAATCCAGCGAACCCTAAGCTCGCTACAATATGAAGATACAAAAAAAAAAATGGCTCGATTCGTGGATATCCTCTTTCGACGTGGTATCCGGATGCTGCTAGAATGATGGGAAAAAGTAGTGTCTAGTAATGGACGATACTTTGAATAAAACGTAATGTACCGTTCTTTCACTCTTTCACAATAAATTCCTAATTTTTATACACCGAATGGATTTAGTAATAACATCGATGACTGTCTCAGAGCAAAAACTAGATCTAATACCCAGCGATATTTATCATATTATATCAAATAGGTTTATTACTTTAGTACTACTACTACATGTTCATAAATCTTCATATTTTTTATCACCACTCACATCTGACATTATAGGGATAGTAATGTGTTATATAGAGGATGCAAAAAAAAAACAAGGGTAACTGGGCGTAAGTTGACATATGTATTACACCAGAAACAACCACAACCCCCAGCATTAACAGAATACCACGAACCACCATTACCTCAGACGTAATAGCTGTCTGCCCAAAGAAAATCCATAAGGGAGAGGAACCAACAGAATTCACAAGTACCCAATAATAAAAGTAGGGATCCAATTTTATTGTATCTTCTGAAACTCCCTCTTGGCGTAAACATGATTATAACCCAAATATCTGTCCAAACAGTGATGTCCTGCCAAAAATTTACTGCACCCAGTCGCATCTAAGTATCTAAATTAAACCTTTTCAGGCCATTGCCACTTCACGATATGGGTCCAAAGCCATGCTACCCCTTCGCGCCTATTTTTTGGAATGTAAGATCCACTTTATCAGCTCAAGATTTTGTTGCTTCTCCAGTCGATGTTGTTCTTTTTAATACTTTTCTGTCTCCTTTCCGGGCCTAAAATCAAATCAGTGCGCCTCTCTAAGAATACTTTGTCCGAGCGAATCCAATAAAAGATGAAAAAAAAACAGTCTTCCTTGATCAACGATTGCCGGCATCAAATACGTAACATGGCCAGCAACAACAATCGAGGTTCCTCATAAAAATCGGCTCACAAAAAATGAGAAGAAAAAGAAAAAACTTGTTTATCTCTGGAGTCATGGGCGGAATTTTGGCGCGAAATTCTTAAAACAATCTTAAAAACGAATATTTGGGGGGAACAAAATATGTTCTCGAATGCGACAAACAATCGCCAAAGGGACGTGAAGTTATTCATTATTGTCTGAGTGGAAGGTAAAATAAACAATTGCTTTTAAATAGCGTAGGATTAAAAACTGAACCATTCGGCTTACCATAGATTTGGTTGGATGATGACAAAAATTCTTATGGCTTTCTTTTCCCTCAATGTTCGTCCCTTCAACGGACAATGACCCTGAAATTGTGGCCGTAATCCAATTTGCGGATATGTCATCCCATTTCAAAACGGACTGACTAGCAGGTAGGGCCAAACAATCTTAAATGTACATAATATGGAATTGAATGGATTGCACTCACCGTGGGTGGTATTCTTTATCGGGATCGATGATAGGTGAAAGTGTCGCGAATATTAATAACTTTCCGGGCAGTTTTGTGAATACCCAAGTCGCGTTTGAGTCACTACTATGAGGCTTTAGTGTGAATGGCGGGATGTATGATTGAATGAATAAATTCAAGAGAAAAATAACACAAGTTTTCCTGGAATAAAAAATTAAAACTAATAATCCAAAAATTGTAACTTGGTGGTTTGAAAAACGCAGTAGTTTGGGATTGTGAGAGATAATAATATGGATTAGGTAGCCGCTACTCTATCTGAATAGATCAAGAAATTATTCCACTTAATGTTTTTTTCTGGCTAACTTAGAGTGTACGATATGTTGCTTCATGTCACTTTCACTTGCACTCTCTACCTCAGTTGAGACTTTGACGACTGAAAAATGATTCTTTCTGTTTATCTGTCCGTCTAAAATTTACCTTTAATATGAACTGTGGTTCACGTTGTGATTAACACTATGCGCCGACGAATCTTTTAGGGAGGAGTAACTTCTGACTCCTCGATAGTATTGTGGTTAGTATACCCGCCTGTCACGCGGGAAACCGGGGTTCGTTTCACCGTCGGGGAGCCTCTGCCGCAAGACTAATGACCTTGCCCGGAAAAAACAAGTCATTATGGAAAATTTAACAAGCCTCAATACTTGCTAAATAAGGCCAAGACCGGTTCCCGGTTGTAGTGCCGATGATGATGATGAACTTCTGACTTACGCGAGCGTCGTATGTGGTATTATCCAAAAAAGAGGAAAATACAGGATACGCTCCGCCAGTATTTGAATAACGGAGTTTAACGCATGATACCTTGATCGCCTTTAGTTGCATTGCTCTATCTTGTAACCCATTGATCAAATAGAATTTGAGTTTTGAACGGATACATGCTTTTTAATTTGTTGCTAATTCAATTTGAGTAAATTATTTCTTACACCTGTTAATAAATCCTAAAGCTTTCGCTGCGTTTTCCATAGCCTAAAATATGTACTCATTCAAGTTAAGCATTGGACTGATTCGAGTGTCAAGAAAGGAGAATTATATGGTTACATTGATACAAATGTCATTTGTACCCCAAAAGTCTATACAATAAAACAATTATTTTTATTAAATTGTTTTAAATTCCTTATTTTAAATTGTTTTAAATTCCTTATTTTAAATTGTTTTTATTTAACTATCGAAACATCTTCTAATTTACCCACAATATCGGCTATAGCGCTGTAATTTTTTTTTTGTTTTTTTTTTTAGACCTCTCGGGAGAGGCGAACCTATAGCGCCGAGTGGGGGCCCCGAGATGCCATCAAATAACTGTTGCAGTTCTTTTTGAACAGTTGCAGGTTGTAACGCTCCGCGAACACTCGCGTGGGAAGACAGTTCCACAGCTTCCCCGCTCTGTATCGGAACGAGTTCTGATACAGGGATGTTCGCGCCGTTGGGAGATGAACCACAAACGGGTGCGATCTGTCGGATTGTCTTGTGGAGCGCATATAAACCGAATTGCATGCAACAATGCCAAGAATCTCCGAAGAACAGCACCCGTGATAATATCTGTAAAACAGACAGAGGTCGGCTACGCGCTTTCGATGTGATAGCGACTGTAGTCCCGACGTCAGCACCGAGTCCCCGATCAGGCGGATCGCTCGTCTCTGTACGCTCTCAAGTAGGTTGAGGGTATGTTTAGGAGCCGAGCTCCAAACATGAGAGCAATATTCGAGCGCGGGTCTAATTTGAGATTTATATAGGAGAAGAAGTTGGGCCGGAGTAAAATATTTCTTGGCTCTAAAAAGATAACTCTGTTTTCCTGAGGCTGATCTGCCGATACTCGATACGTATTTATGCCATGATACATTCCCACAGACCGTGACGCCGAGCAATTTCAAACTATCCCCAGCCTCGAGGGCCCGGCCATTCATCATCAGCTGTGGAACCGATGATCCAGTTTTCTTTGTGAATGTTGTATACTGGGTCTTTGTTGCGTTGAAGTCGACAAGATTGGCCTTTCCCCACTGCAGGACTTTATCCAGATCCTGACTCAGAGAGTCAACCTGTCTACATCTCAGGTGGTGCGACGTTGATGCACCAATCGGTAATGGATAACTATCTTCTAATCAGTGTTAATATTGTAGCGAGCTTAGGGTTCGCTGGATTAATTATTTGTAAATAAATAAGAGCCGTTAAATCGATTCTGAATTAATGTGACATTTTATTAGTCCGTAATAACAATCGTTACTTTTTACCGTACACTTAACGTTTTCTTTATTATCGCGTATTTTACTGCTTACTTATTACTTATTACTACCACACTTATCGCTTGTTTCACGTTCTACTTCTTACTCCTCATTATGCTCTGTGTGCGACGTATTTATACTGTTTCAGCGTTTCGTTTCCACCCGTTCCATTGCCTTGAATATTATACTGTTCCTAGTCTCCAGTGTTCCATAACTTTATAGAATATTCTAGTACTCTGTTTCGGACTCTCTAGAATATTCTAGTACTGATTGTCATATGCGTCGCAATATCTTTTTTCCACCCACTTTAAATACCACACACCCTTTGGATACCCCTTGAAATCAAACACTCTTTGTTCTTTTGTACTTAAAGAATATGTTTAATGTTGTATTTTTTAATTAGTCATCATCATCATCGGCACTACAACCGGGATCCGGTCTTGGCCTTTTTTACCAAGTCTCTCCACCGGTATCCGGCCCATATCCGAGACTTGTTAAATTGTCCATAATAATTTGTTTTTCCGGGCAAGGTTATTAGTCTTGCGCCATTTAATGAAGTCACATACTTATTATTCACCTTAGTATTACAATATTAGTTATAGACAGTCTATCATACTCAATCTTTTATTATTCACCTTAGTATTACAATATTAGTTATAGACAGTCTATCATAGTCAATCTTTTATTATTCACCTTAGTATTACAATATTAGTTATAGACACTCTATCATAGTCAATCTTTTACTATTCACTTTATTTTTTCAATATTTTTTAATAGTCATATACACTTTATTTTTGCTGACCGTCTCAGCCAATCCTCCCAAAAACAAGACCTCCTCAACTCACCGTCCCGGTCGAAATTCAAAATCCAACTCTCTATATGACCGTCTCGGCCAAATCTCGAAAACCCACACCTTCTCCATTTTTTTTCTCCTCGGATCAAAACTTTTTCTTTCGTCCTGCAGATAAAAGGGTATCTCCTTTTTTCTGCCTGACCCATTTTCCTTTCTTTATCTTTCCCAAATTGGGATCGAAAGAGGAAACACAAAGGAAAAATCAATAGAGGTTCGTGCTAATGCACATTTATGATCCTCTATGTTGTTAGGTGCTAAAACGAATGGGCAATTCGTTTTATGACGCCTGTTGTTTGTTTTAACTTCGTTTGGTTAAAACGGAAAACGACGCTGATTGTGTTAATGGTTTTGGGTAACCACATTTCCAGAGGATCATAAAATTGCTGACCCGCATTTTATGATTCTCAACGATTTTGTTTGACGAAAGACAGTTGGTCCGCACATTTGGATCTTAGGGGATTTTTGTGGCGAACCTGTGGTTCGATTATCCTGTCTAAGTTTTCAATGTGAGCAAATTGAACGTTTAGTTCTATTTGTTTGAAATTGAATTGATTAGAGCAAATTAAACGTTTAGTTCAATTTGTTTGGTATTGTATTGATGTGAGACCATTTGATGTATGGGGTAAGTATTATGGGATGGGTGGTTATGGTCGTAACATCAGTAACTATAGGTGTAACAGATACACTCAGTGTACACACTACAATTAGGCGAAAAGAAAATCTCTGAATACCGAACACTGAGTCCATTTAATCAATCAAATGATTTTCATAAAGCACGACTGCACATACACCACACTCCACACAGATGATTTTAAGAGTGACCGTCTTCGCTGACGTCGTCTCTGTTTTTTAACTAATTAAAATACGACCATCTTTGTTGACGATTTGACATGGATTCTTCGCGTTTTAGCACAAAGAGGACTGCGGTTCATGTTTGACTCTCTCTTATATTCAAGCGTGAAGATGGCTAATTTTAAATTTCTTTTTACCATGGATTTACAAATGGGGCACACTATCTGCGGATGAAATTAAAATATTGTGACGTAATTTCGATTTTACGTTGATCGACTTCCTCGGTTCGATCTCTGGATTGTGAATAATCCAAATGAAATTCCAAAGTTTGTTCTTTTTACTTCTCTAGCTCCCTCATTTTCTTTATTACTTTTCACGCTTGTTAGTTTTTCCAAATCTGCTTATTGACTGACACTTATTATTCCGCTGTCAGTTTGCCTGCTTCTCTATGTCGTCTATCTCACAATAGATGTCGCGTTTAAATCCTTGTCTGCTATTCACTTCGATTGTAAATTCGTCACAATATTCTTTAAGATGCGAACATTCTTTTTTTTTACCCAAAACTTGGGCTAATATTTAATGATGTAAATATCACGATCCCAAGCAACCTATGTTTACACCAGTGTCCATTATAATCACCATATCAACGATATTTTTGTATATATTATTGGATTCTGTTAGAAAAAACAAAAAACAAACAAAAAAGGAAAGCAAATCCAATATCAATTTCAAGACAATATCAAGGTGTGCATTCGACACCTTGTCTTGATTATGTTCCAGAAAAAACATATGTTTCTTCCCTGTTTAGAAAACCCACATTGGACAACATAGATTCCATAAACAGCATAAGAACAATCGCAAAAAGTTACACAAAACCAGATACTGCTGGTTCCGGATCGACATAGAAAGACATGATTGTTTACATAAAGGAGATCTTGTAATAACCGCTATGTTGCCGCAGTAAAAACCCTATCATCGCGATATATCATCGAAGTCACCACAAAGGAGGAATCAGTAAGCACGCTAATCGATCAATTTCCAAAAATGGCTATTACGGAAGATGCAGTGAGAAAGACAAAAAAATCGCATGACAACACAGAAATTGCCACTCTATCCCATTCTTTAAAGGGCACATTTCTTGGAGGGGTTATGTGCATATTTGGTGGGTTATATGCAGATTATAGCCGCAGATAAGTCCAATACGATGCTACAATGGGAGTTGGGTTGCAATTATGGGGGGTTCTTTGGGTAAGCTTAAAAGAACCCCCAAAAACCTGCCAGAGGTGTCGTGAGGGGACACCTGGCTAAAGCATGTGCGAGCCATCTAAATGCCCAATGTGCCCAGATGGCACCAAAGAATGCAATAAGCACGTCACTGATAGTCCTAGGTACCTAGAATACAACAAAGCGGTGCAGGAACCTAGGAAAACAAAGGATGTCCGACTGTATTCAAATAAGCTGTGATGTACGAAATATTACCGCATAGGGGATTTATCACTAGCAAATTGACGAAGAAAACCCAAACGAATGGGTGGAAAGAGAAGGGCATCGATGCGGAACTTCTCGATTATATACTGGAAGACCAAATCGAACAATTTGACGAAGAGACCGATGCCAACAGGCGGGCTGGAAAAGTCATGAACTGGCTAACAATCACATGCGATGCCTCTATCTCAAGACAAAGACAAAAAGCGGGGACTATCAAACGAGTGTATTGGTGGAACCCGGAAATCGCCCATGTGTGATAGGAGTGCAACGGGTTACGACGCTTGCAACAAAGAGATAAGAACCCATAACACCTACCCCACAGTTACATGTGGAATTCGTCAACAAACGGAAGGTGTTGAGGAATGTGAACCACAAGAGTAAATATGAACGCGTTTTGTTCCCGGAGGGATGAGTTAAGTAACAACCAATGCGGCAGCGCCTACGGGATAGTCATGAAAAGAGTACACACAACAACAGCAGTCAAATGAAAACAAGTAGAAATGACATGGGCTGAATCGTTGCTGCCCTCTTCCCGCTGTGCGATGTGTTGTTGAGAGCGCAAGAGGAATGGAACATCTCTGAAAGAAGAGGTGCTCTTGGCTGCAAGGGTTGGTAAAAACAAGAAGGGCACTGGATGGTATTCCTAACGCTGTATTGAAGACTGCTCTTACAAAAAGGCCGGAAGTCTTCAGAAGTCTCTTCACAACCTGCCTCCAAACAGGACACGTTCCTCAAGGATGGAAAAAACAGCGACTTGTGATTATACCAAAAGGAGTGAAGAATCCAGAACCGCCCTGGTCCTATTGCCAGTTGTGCATGCTGTACACAACAGGAAGAACACTTGACCAAGTAATTGCCATTCGTCTAGAACAATTCACTGAGGGGATATCGGGGCTCTCAGAAGGCAGTATGGATCAAGCGGTAAGGCACTATCTGCGGTATGCGACATCGCAATGCGATAGCTGGAGCACGATGGCTAGGAGGTACGAAAAAATATTGCGCCGTGGTAACACTAGACGGTATAAATGCATTTAACTCGGTGAACTGGAATCGGATTCTTAACGCGTTGGGCGATCTACAAGTTTCACCCTCCTTGGTGCGTATACTAGCAAATTATCTCTTCGATAGAAGACTGCTCTATGATACAGATCAGGGACCACAGGAATATCAAATAACAGTGCGTGTACCCCAGGGGTCCGTATTAGATCCGCTGTTATGGAATATCATGTGCTCGGGGTCAATGTGCCAGAAGGAGTTAGAATTATTGTGTACGTACATGATTTGGCGATAGTAACCGTCTAAACGTCTAGATGACCTGGAAAATATTTTCTCCCAAACAATCCAGAGGTTATGTATTATGGTGTGCTCGGGGTCAATGTACCAGAAGGAGTTAGAATCATTGGGTACGCAGATGATTTGGTGTTAGTAACCGTAGCTAAACATCTAGATGACCTGGAGAATATTTGCTCCCAAACAATCCAGAGCATTAAATGCTGGGTAGATATGGCCGGACTGAAACTAGCTGGACATACGACGGAGGCAGTTTTAATAAGCAGCTGGAAGAAAGTTGAACACCTTGAATTGGAAATAGAAGCACAAACAATCAGATCCAGCCCCTATAATAAATATCTTGGTGTTATACTCGACCACATGTTGCCCTTCAAGGAACACTTGAGGAAAACGAGTGAAAAAACGGCAAGAGCATGCAAAGTTTTGTTGAGACTGCTACCCAGTGTTGCCGGAGGCCGGGCCCACATAAGGTAACCGATAACCAGTGTCAACACCTCCATTATAATGTATGCAGTTCACATATGGACAGGACCCGCACATGAGGGGAGTGAACTCAGCACATAGGCTGGTATCATTAAGGATATGCTGCGCATTTCGAACGATATCCGAAGATGCCAGAAAGGTATTAAAAACCAGTCTACATTGCAGCTAAGGAAACCGTTGTTGTGCATGAGATTGACGTACTAGTCTCGAAAGAAAATCGCATTAGCTTGCATATAGATTTTCCCGTCGATTACTCTCTGTAAGTATACATTCGAGAGGCTACTGAACAAGACGCCTCGAAGTGAAAAATAAATGACCCCACTCCCTCGTTATGCTGTAACTTTTTTATAAAATTATTTTCACAAAAACGGTTTTGGGGACTAATACTACACACTATAAACTATTACTACGCAGATTCCCATAGTTTGACATTTATTACACCTGTCATGGAAAACACCATGTGCTCGGGGGTAGGCTTTTTAGTCAGCCAAAAAGTGAAGCCTGCCCTTATCGGATTTGATGCAATAAACAGAAGGCTATGCACTCTTCGCGTGCGAGGCAAGTTTAAGAACATGAGCCCCGTAAACGTCCACGGACCTATAGAGGAGTCCCCTGACGACGAAAAGAAGAATTCAATGAAAACGTCGAACGCGGCCTCAATGCCTGCCCAAGATACGATGCGAAAATCGTTGTTGGTGACTTTAATGCGAAAATACGTCGGGAGCCGGTTTTCGGGCACTACGCAGGTTCCCCTAGTTTGCATGAGAACACTAATGACAATGGAGTACGTACGAGTCATCGAACTGGCATGATCAAAGAACTCCTAGTCGTTGGAGTACCAGCTTTCCGCGTAAAGATATCCACAAAGACATCCATAAGACCAAACACAACCAAATTGAATACGTCTTGATAGATCACCGCCACTCCTCGAGCCTGATGACGATACGAACGTACCGAGGGCCAACATCGACTCGGATCACTATCTTGCTGGTATAGTTTTCCGAGCGCGGATTGCCTTACGGATCAGGTTCGGATAAACACGGCTGCCTTACGCAATGAGACCACCACTAACACCTTTAGTCATGCGTTAGGACTCCCCCTTGAAGAGCTCGACGGAGGGAGAGTAACTCCGGGAACCAGAATGCCGGGCGTAGAAGAGAAATGGACACGTCTTAAGAATACTGTCATTAGTACTGTCAACTCCATATTAGGCACAAGTCGTAGAGATCGGAGCGACTGGTTTGATGATGAGTGCAAACTAGCGACTGGACGTAAGAATGCTGCATACCGGGCAATGCAGCAGTCTCATAGGACGCGGGTACGTGAGGAGAAATACAAAGATCTCAGAAGATCTGAAAAAAGATTCCACCGATAAAAGAAAAGTCCTTGAGAAAAATCTAGGCTGTAAAATAGAGAAAAGTAGAGACCGAGGTCTGCACCAGACGCGGAACTTCTACCAAATAATCGGCAGTATGACGCGGTACACCCCACGCTGCACTTACTGTAAGGATAAAGAGGGTAATCTGATCACCGCTCCCGAAAGCATTCTGGAGCGACGGGAGGTGCACTTCAATGAATTGCTAAATGGTCAGCTCACAAAAGAATTGGAGGCTCCAATGCAAGATCAAGACCAAATGCTGCCGTCACCAATCATTGAGGAAACATTAAAAGCCATTAGACAGCTCAAATCAAATAAAGCCCCTGGAGCTGAGGGTATACCAGCTGAGCTGATCAAACAAGGAGGGACAGCATTACATCACGCAATTCATGAGATCGTGATGCACGTATGGGAGCAGGAGGAGATGCCGGAAGATCGGCGACGTGGTATAATTTGCGCATTACATAAGAAGGGAGATATCACACTGTGCAGCACTGTATACCCCTAATAACATTCCTGAGTACCGTCTGTAAGATACTCTCCACTATCCGACAAGATCGGATAGCCCCATACGATAAAGCCATCACTGGTCAATATCAGTGTGGATTCATCCCAGGCAAATCAGCAATTGATCAGATATTCACTCTTAGGCAGGCGATGGAAAAATGTTTGGAATTTAAGATTCCATTATATCATCTATTTATAGACTTTAAGGCCGCCTACGACAGCATAGCCAGGGTAGAACTATATAATACCATGAGAGAGTTCGGCATTCCAAACAAATTGATACGACTTTGTAGGTTGACCATTACCAACCTAACTAGTCAAGTAAAAACAGCGGATATCTGTCCAAACCAATCATCATCATTATCATCGGCACTACAACCGGGATCCCGTCTTATCCTTATTTGGCAAGTCTCCCCACCGTCGGTCCATATCCGAGACTTGTAAAACTGTCCAAAATAGTTTGTTTTTCCGGGCAAGGCTATTAGCCTTACCCCAACTGTGCAAGCCAATAAACATCTTTAATGTACTTCGACAAGGGGACGGTCTGGCCTGCCTCCTCTTCAACCTGGCGTTGGAGAAAGCGATCCGTGACTCTGGTGTCACAACTAGAGGGAGTATTGTCACGAAGTCCAGCCAGATACTTGCCTACGCAGATGACATCGACATCATCGGTAGAGCCTAATCGGCTGTACAGGACTCCTTCACCCCGATCGAAAACTGTGACTGCACATTAATGAGGGGAAAACGAAGTAAATGGTGGCAACTTCTGCGAAGAGAAGACCTAATGTTGCTCAAACTGTCAGGGTAGTGGAGCACGAATTTGAAGTAGTGCAATCCTTTAACTATCTTGGGTCAATAGTATCAGCCTATAACAATATGGAAGAAGAAATACGCAAACGGCTGATCAATTCCAACGAAGTCTACTATGGTCTATTGAGGCTCTTTAAATCCCGAAATTTATCCAGAATATCCAAGCTACTACTGTACAACACCATGGTCTTACCAGTACTCATGTATGAATTCGAGACCTGGGTGCTCAATTAAAGGCACTCTGAATACTTAGCCGCGTTCGAGAGGAAGACATAAGCTCGCAGGTGTTCAAATTTCTACCCCAATAGCAATAAGAAAATGTTCTAACAGAGCACCCGAAGTGTTGTGGCATTTCTAAAAGATATACACATAATATACAAGCAAATAATGAAGAACACCGAAAGAAACTTTAATGGTGCATTAGAACACTGTCCAAAGGCTTAAGGAGAATTGTTGGTCCCGTATGTGAGGGAGGACGATTCTGAAGACGCTACAAGAATGTGTTGAATGCGATCTACCTTGAAGCTAATGTTGTAAGAAAAATCAAGTTCGGTAGACTCCGGTGGGTGGGACACCTAGCTCGAATGAGCGAAGAGGAGCCTGTCCGGAAAGTTCTTTGCGGCAGCATGTGTGGGGGTTCCACCAAACCCCACGGCCCACTTACCTGAAAAACCCCCCATATCCGCAACTCAACTCTCATTGTCTCCCGCCAATGCAATCGCATTGGCACCTGAAAATATTTCTTTTACCAAGTACATTAATGCATAAAAGCATTACATTAAATTCCTAAACAGAATTGCATCTACAAAAGCATTCATAGTCCAATGCATCACTAGAATTCGCAGGAAAATTATTCCGGCACCATTGTTTGCCAAGCAAATCTCCCTAGACGAATTCCTATAAACAAAAGGATTTGAATTAGATACAAATAACCTTCAGCAGGGGCCATAAAAAGTGCGCTGTCTATTCTTCAGCTTCGCCATGTGTATAATAATGTGACGCATATGACAGTCAGTACTGGAATATTCGGGAAAGTCCAAAACAAAGTACTGGAAAACTGGAGACTATGGATGATAGAACATTCAAGATTATGGAACGGACGGAAACGAAATACCGACGCAGCATGTAGGGAACTGGTATAAATACGTCGCATGCAGATTGAGTAAGGGGATAAATAAGAAGTAGTAGAAAGTAATAAGTCTCGAGTGAGAACCAAGCGATAAGTAAGAAGTAAAATACGCGATAAGTACGGAAGCGATAAGTCAAGAAATCGTTGTGTACGGTAAAAGTAACGGTTGTGATTAACGAACTAATAAAGTGTTATATCAATTCAAAATCGATTTAACGGCTCTTATTTATTCAAAATAATTAATCCAGCGAACCCTAAGCTCGCTACAATAAATTCTCTTAATGTACACATTGGCCGGCGACCTTTTTCGCCCAGCAATAACATACCGGCGGCCGCATTCAATTAGCGCAATCGACCCTGGAATCCCTAACAACAATTCTGTAACGTGCATATGCACCATAAATTCCCGGCCATTAGGCACCCATGTTCCACCAATGCAATTCTGCCGTAGATGTGCATACCACATGTCCTTGGCATTTCTACGGCCACGGCAGCTCTTTGACCATCGGACAACATCCTACCCTAGAGTCATAAAACGAAATTCTGCGCAGGTAATCATGAATACGATCCTTTTAGCATCTAATGAGTGGCGGCTATTTAGACAGCCGACCCTCATTACCGAAAGTTGCTGTAGGTCGTTTCACCATTGTTCCTTTTTTCCTCGTTTCAGGCAAAACGCATCGATCAACACGGTGATGTGTACCAACACACACATACACCACCGCGTACCTGAAATCGCTTTCCATTGGTCACTGGTCAAAGGAAATTTCATTTCCTTTTCACCACACCACCAAAAACTCACCCCAAACGATAAAATATCGTTGAGTCGTTTTTCATCAGTTGACCAAGCTGGTCACACATTCCTCCCGCTCCCCGTATCTCCGGGGATGCGTAAATACCGTTGAGTGTCGTGATCGGGTTGCCTGCTATAGTTAATCTTTCAGTCTTTGTCAGTGCCAGTGTCGTGAATCGAAATAATATGTCAATATATATCGGAGCTAAGTGCTCAACATATATACGTCAGTTCTTTATTTATATTACATCTCGCGTTTAATTTGTATTGTAGCGAGCTTAGGGTTCGCTGGATTAATTATTTTAAAACAAATAAGAGCCGTTAAATCGATTTTGAATTAATGTGACACTTTATTAGTCCGTTAATAACAACCGTTACTTTTTACCGTACACTTAACGTTTTCTTTATTGTCGCTTCCGTGATTATCGCGTATTTTACTTCTTACTTCTCACTCGAGACGTATCGCTTGCTTCACTGTCTTCACTTACTTATCTCTAACTTAACTTCCGCTCTGCGTGCGACGTATTTATACCGTTTTTCCTCATTCTGATTTGGTGTATCGTTTCCGTCCGTTCCATAGTCTTGAATGTTCTATTCCAGTTTTCCAGTACTTCCTAAAATAATCTAGCACTTTGTTTCGGACTTTCTCGAAGATTCCAGTACTGATTGTCATATGCGTCACAGTATTATCACCGGTAATAAATAAAATCATAAACCCTCAGTCATAAATAAACGTAAAGATAAACAATAAACATAGTATTTTATTTCTCCTCTCTCCTCTGGCGGACGGTTCGTTGCTTGATTATTTCAGTGTTTCCGGGAGCCCGTGGTGAACAATTTGCAGCGGAACTATCGATTAGTGATGGGGAATGAAGTGAACCGTGTGCCCATGGCTGGCATAAAACTTCTCATCCCCACAGATGTATGGAAGGAGACAGCGCGGCAGACCTTGTCTGTGATAGAGGGATGGCGTAGACCAGGACGCCCAGAGCCTGAGAGTGTCAAACTGGATGACATCGACTCGAAATAGAGACCAGTGGGGAGATTTGTTAAATAAGGCCAAAACCGGATCCCGGTTATAGTGCCGATTATGATGATAAGCTATCAAAAAATGGAGAAAAAAAAAATCGATTTTTTTAAAACTTCTTGATGATGACCTCCCCTTAAAGGGTAGCCATCCATTCACTGCTTCGGTTGTCGCAGTGCAAATCTCAAAATAGTGTGACCGAGTTTGGCACCCATGTATGTCGAAAATGTTTTCGTATAGAGCTATTTTTCTGTTCACGTGGTCCTAGAAGGCATCCTATCTGCCTCCCATCAAATTAATGCTCTAGTGACCCTGTGGGCA
Organism: Microdon myrmicae; assembly: GCA_963931805.1. Lineage (NCBI taxonomy): Eukaryota > Metazoa > Arthropoda > Insecta > Diptera > Syrphidae > Microdon > Microdon myrmicae. The sequence continues at coordinate 17,635,094 of OZ007499.1, forward strand.
CCAATCTGGCAACTTTTGATTATAAAGCATTTGTTCATTACTCAACACAATTAAAGCGTTAGCCGATGAAAACACTTTTTGTTTCTCGTATTCATTTCCGCACCGTCAACGAAACTCTTCAAACTTCGTTATCAAATAGCAGGTTTTGCTCAGCTCATTAAAGTTCGATTTCCACATGATATACTAAAACTGAGTACAATTCCCCTAATACCGATTGCGGCCTCTTATCATATTACACGTATGCAATCATAGTATAGAACATAGAAACAAAAGAAAATCGAAAAAGAAATCATAGGACCATAAACCAGAGCACTAACGTACTAGTTCACAGCTTAAGTAACGAGTTGAAACATCCTTGTGCACCCATGGCCGTGGTCTGGTGTTAGTACTTTGGTTTTAACATTTTCATAGCGTGGGTTCTTCATGGCGAAACGTTATAAAACTTTAACGTAGACACATCGCAACGGCGCTTGCATCGTGGAAGCTAAATAAAATCGTATCATTGCGAACTAATATTTCACATTTTCAATTTGACTGCTATCTGGTATACAGAGTTGTAACCTTGTAAACCGCAATTGGATCATGTTATATAAATCCTATCAATATATAGAAATTATAAAAACTGTTGTATTCCAGAATACTACCCTTTATTAAATTTAACACTGAATCTCCTAACACATCCTTAAAAACTTCACTTAACATATATTACATTCTCACTTAATACATACCATTCATAAACATTCACAATATTACACTTAATAACCTGCACCTTTTTATTTATTCAAAACATAGTAACTTGGATTTTCGTCCAAATTTGATTCAATGTGAGAAGTCACGGAGAGAAAAATAGAATAGAAAAAATTAGTTGAGAAGCAGTCGACTGGAGAGTTTTTTCAGTTTGAGATTGTAAGTTGAATTGTGAGTTTGAAAAGTTGAGTTAAGAACCCCTAAGTTGATATAAATATATTAAATATAGTGATAATATATGAGTTTTAATATCATCTAAAACCCTTTAAGAGCCGTTGAATTTAAAAAAGGGTTTTTCTTGTTAATGGCGCCTCAGCCAGTTGTAACTGGACTTTCACCAAAGGAAGGTCCGCCTGGGACGCGGATCATAATACGTGGAGAATTCTTAGGAACCAGAGGGAGTGATCTAATTGGTTTAACTATTTGCGGATGTGACTGCCTTCTATCAGCAGAGTGGAAAAGTTGTAATAAGATTGTTGTGCGTACAGGACCAGCAAAAGAAGAAAAGGAATAATAAAAGGTCCCCGCTCTTCCCTCAACCGAGGAAGCACGGCGCCGGACGTCAACAAAACTAAAAGTTTGGCTGTCAAGTGGTGATGGAGATGAATAATTTATACTGCGCTCTTGATGAAAGGGCTGGTAAGAAAGTTGGAGACGACTGCTGGTGTGCTTATAAAGAACCAATCAACAACTATGCGCAGTAGACATACTAGTTATTTCTGTAATATTGTGGCAAATTACCTAACTTGCGAAGTTATGGTCCTGTAATGGTATCAACAAAATTATAATAAACAAAAAGCTTAATGTAACACTAACTATAGATGTGATGTAAAATACTATAACCCAGCTATAGTTACAGCTAAATGTCTCACTTTAGATCAAATTTAATTGCATGTAAATGACATCACAATTTTTCCCACGCATTCTAAAATTATGGCCTTGTTTAGTACAGCTTGAAATTGCGTGGGGGACTGCATTCTCACATCGACGTTGAGGATCATTAACCAAAGGTTAAAAAAATGACCCAAACCTCAAATCGAATAGCGAAGTATCACGAAAACTTTACAAGCAACTTCTATACCTCTAAGCCCCACTCGAGTAGATACATCAATACTGAATACAATACAATACAAAAAAGGACACTTCAGAGCCGAGATCTGGAAGACACGATTTAGAGAAAGATAAACACAACATCAATTGAATGTGCTGTGCAATCATATGGTTTTTGTTTTGGACCGGAGGATGATGGCAATGGAAGAGCGAGTATCCCTCTTCTGCGTGGCCGCATTATGTGCTTCGCTCTAACCGGTTGATAACTCCTTTATCCTTTTACACACATAATAAACATAAGCAATCACTGAAAGACCGAAGAGAGGTGGTTTCCTTATTCTTTCTTTTGGAATGTTTGATGTTTTTTTTTTCCTTTTTTTTGTTACTCTCCCAATGACCATGCCACATTCAGCAGCATGTGAAGCCGCGCCGGGGGTTTTCTTGGAATTTCTGTGCCGTACACAAACACATACTAGTGGTGCCTCCGACGACATTAAGAGAAGAAAAGTTGTCGGGAATGTAGGGAGTTGGGCAGCACTTTGTATTCACTTGTAGTTTGATGGCACTGATTCGAAATCGTCGCCGTTGTTTCTTTTCTACATTATTATTTATTTATTTATTTATTGTTTTTTTTTCCTTACCTTTCTTTCGTCTGGCCAGAGTGGAGAAGCTACGAAAGATTGGTTCCAACGGCCACCAAACTCCTCTTATTCTAGAGGCATGTACATACATACAAAGGCACGTATTGATGCGGACTCCATCGAAACAGTGAGGCGGCGCAAAGTATTTGCTAATTCTTTCACGGATTCCTTTTGAGCGTCAGGAGCATTTTCCCGCCAAAAATGCAAAATCGTTATGGCTATGCTTTGGTGGAGGGAGCACCTCACCAAAGAACATGCCAAGTACCACTGCATTGAAGATTCTCAATGCCCTCTGTCCAGCGGCATTTCGTGTTTATCTACCCTGTGGTGTCCAGTTCTGGTTCTCGAGGGTTACTTGAGTGGGAACAATTCGATTTGGAGGTAATGATATTGAGAAGATTGTTGGTAGATAGGATGGGAACCGGAATTTCAGGCGATCTTCAAGAATTGTGGTACTCCCAAAGGTCCCATTCCGCAAGATACGTACGTGTGAGTAGATTGCAGGTTTGTCAATAATTTTTGTAATCTTGATATTTCCGGCGCCCAGTGAAACGACAGGTCTTCACGTTTCCCAATTAGATTTCCCAGTCTAGTAATACTTAAGAAAAGCGATAAGTTTCCCAGAGTTAGTCAGGAGACATATAGTTTAGCTCTCTGTTAAAAAACCCTGAAGTTTGATACGTTGCCAGTGCTTTGTTCAAGGGGACAATGTACTTTTTGCAATGGCCACTCTAGCCCATAACTCACTTCAAGTATTGTCCAAGTGACCGTATAGTAGCAAACGGCTACTTGCCTTTGACCTTACTTGACTTTCAGGGGATGCCGCCAAAAAGGATATTTTCGACTACACAATACAAAAATGGATTTCAACTATACAAAACTTTGGATCCTGGGTTTTAGTTGACAAATGCATTTTTAAACACACAGGCTCGGGCAACCGACTAACAATAGTCGGAAATCATAACTTGCCTCCAGCCGACTGTGACATTTGTTAGACAAACAAAACCCGTAGCATGCAGTTAGGCATTCATCCTCTTCAAGTGAATTAACAAAACCAATTTGAATGGACAGGATAACTATGTCTACCTCTGGTAAATCTTTTTCTTTCATTCATGCTTGAGTCGGTTGCAACACTTTCATCAGGACAATGACGCAACAGGTTAAAAAAATATTTGTACAAAAGGAGAAGGATTTATGACCGACCACTGTGACGGAATGGAATTTTGTTCAGTTATTTTACCGTATGACAATAGTAAATAATCATTAAGGACTCTGAACACGTGCGAGAAAGGATCTATCGCGCTTCATTAAATTATAAGCAGGTCACTCTTAATGCTCTTTCTAAAAAACCGTATTTTTTTAAACGTAATTTATGCAATGAGAGTTTACGCCTTCACGGAATGTGTATCTCAGTTTCGCGCTTGCCATGGGGGTACATCAGATTTTTTGATGGACCGAGATAAGAAGTACAACATTCATTTGGTTTCCTTTTGTGTGTACTTCACTCATCTATTGTCACTATTGACGAAGGAGAAGAGTCCTTAAGGTTGTTCAAAAAGATGTTTTTTCTTCATTATATCCTGGAACTCATGGTGAGGTATTCTATAACATTCCTGTTGTAATTACTTTAGATTCGAGTGCCTTTCAATAACCTTGACATACTAAAGAGAGCTGCCTCAACCTGACCGTCAAGTACACCAATTATTGTCTAACAATCTATTTGAAGATATCTGCACTTCCTTTGCAGAAGTCTTTGTGAATTCTTATTGTAGACTCCTTGGATTCGGGTTTGTTTTTTGAAATCAGCAACTCGGGGGCGGTGAACAAACAAATCGTTTATCGCATCTGAACATTGTTAGCAATCATAAATTCACTGGTCGACATCCTTTTAATAAGTTTCTGAAGAAATATAATTACTTAAAGTCGTAATATCCTGTGGCGATAAATGGTGGGAGGGATTTAAAGAAAAAAGGCCTGTAGTGAAATCAAAGGAAAAACGCAAAGTTGATCGAGGAGGCGAATTCTTATATTGTTCGGTGGATTAAGAATGGGCGGGATTATACCAGCCATACGGCGTTGCTCTTTACCGCTTTGGATGGGTTGTTTCAATCGTTACGATTATAGTCTCTTCCATATTCTTTGAACAATTTAACTTCTATGTAATACTTCAAAAAATTCTAATCCGTTTTCTTATGAAAAATATAATACGAGGGCTTTAGTTTTAGTTTTTAGTTTTAGTGGGGCTTCACCCCATTTATTGGCTTAAGGCAAGCTTCCAAAAAGATCTTTAGGTCTAACTTACGAACTAACTTAATTGAGGGGTAGGACAAAAGATAAAAAGAAGTTAGAGGGAGACATCCATGAGGCGGTGTTCTAGAGCGAGGTTGCTAATATTGAGATCAAAAATGGATGTGCGGGGGTTCTCTATACCACATGGAGAACCAACCCACAATTTCATACCTTATTTCGGCCGCTTTCGGCGCGTCATTTCTACCCTTATTCCCCTTACAAGCTATTCCACCTGTAAAACATATTTCAATAACGGACGCGTAGCTGAATTCATTATTCTATGCAAGTAATGCATAATTGAATTCAGCTACCTTTTCGCCATACGGCAACTTAATTTCGCTAACCCATGAGATTTCCACTGGAAATCGCTTCATGTCGGTTAGCAACGGCATAGTCTGATCAAACGACGCGGTTGCATAATCATGCAACCGCTTGAGAAATTATCAAAGCATTTAATTTACTTCCCACGATCAGATTTCCCTAGCCAATTCGGCGTCCTATTCACTTTCCCCAGACACGCCTTTCGCTGGGGATTAATCATCTCTTTTCACAGGCGAATAGCCGCAGAACATTTTCCTCTCCTCCACAATTCGGTCTCCCTACAGTTCAATGCACTCTGAGATCACCACAGTCATCGCACTAGGGCAGTAGGTCATCCTCAGAGGCTGCATTGATACAAACATACAAGCTAAGCCAACCCCGAAGTTATTGCGCAATTCTTTTGTTCTTTTCATCCTTCGCATGCCCAGTGTCTGTCGAATGATGTGCAAGTATTATTCACCACGCTGAGACATGCAAACGAAAGGATTCACGAGAAGGACGCGATGATGGCTGGCTAATGGCCGTGCGAATGAAAAATCCAAATTTTCATCCCTAATTGGGATCAGTCATTACTCAACCACAACCGCGATCGGTCACGCCGCCGCTCGGAGCTAAATTTAATGGCTTACATTTTTAGCCAGTCGAATATTGTCGTTGCGCGAGTCACATCGCAACACCAAAGTGCACACATGCATTTGGGTAAAAATTTTAATTAGGGCGGTCGCAGTATCGAGAAAGAAGTGTTTCATCTTGTACACGTTTTATATAAAATCAATTTAATAATATTAATAATAAGTCGCATTATAACTGCCGTCTTTATACATATTCAGAGTGATATACTACATAAGAAAAGGACTAATCTAATTTATATTAAATTCAACATGTGCTGCTGAATAGTTTAGTGAAAATAAATTAAAAAAAAAAACGAACAACTAAACGACAAAGGATATTTTATTTCTCCTCCTCTTCTCTTGGATATCTTTGCGAGGTGTGTTCTGCGGAACAAGTGTCGGGGTTGCAAGTGAATCCGTTCCCCTGTCTGGCATCAATACTTCTACCCCCACAGATGACTTGGAGTCGACACTTCGTAGCATTAGATGGGTTCGTAAGAATAGAATATCGGACCGGATTCTGCGTTCTTTCAGGGATTTCAGGTTAATTAATTTAAGGCGGCTGGTGTAAGGCGACAGGAACAGAGGGTTTTCTCATCTCAACCCACGGAGAGCAAAACGTAAGAAACGACGTTGAATGCCCTCGATTGTGCGTATGTGTGTCTGCTGATCGGGCCAGCATACCTGACTAGCATATTCGAGCAGTGGGCGGAAAAATAAAATATATGTAGATGGACCGGGTCAGATGGGGGTTGGAAAATTCTTTAAGCCACTGTGGCGTTTCTAAAAGATGCACACACAATACACAATAAAATAGTGAAGAACACTGAACGAAAATCGAATAAGAAAATGCATCAGAGCCGTATACCATAGCGATAACATAACAAATCCACATCAGTCGACTGTACTTGAGTTTAGAAATCGATTTCGTACACACGGCGGTGGCCTGATGGGTTGCGCTTTGGTTCAATTTTTGGTGATTCTTACTGTGGTAGTGTCAGTTCGAATCAGACGTTCTTCACTATCATCCCAAACGCCATACCACCATTTTACAAACCCAAAGGTTGACCTTAAAAATAATCTCGCCAATATGTGAAAGGAAATTAAGTTCTTTATCACATAAAATACCAAGGTTGTGGATCGATTGGACGATGGTGAGCGTTTGGTTACGAAGAAGCAGGGACGGGGAGTAGAACATAGGGGTTTTCGTGAAAAGGTTATGGACTAACATTTAGCGATATTAACCTCTAAGGGATTTTTGCGACACCAAATCGAGAAGTTGTCAAGATCCTGTTGGAGTAATGAATGTAATGTAATGTCCTTTTACAGATGAGTTATATTAGTTGAACGACAGTTGGTCCGGAAATTTGTTTTGTGAAAATCATCGTAGTGGAAATCACGTAGATGGTAGAATGGAATCAAGAAAAAAGGACTATAGGGGAGGGTGGTGGTAATTATTGATGGTTGAGATGACTAGGGATCTGGGTGAAATGGGGTCGGTTGTGAAGATAAGGTCGAGTGCCCACATTATGAAGTTCCAAACGTAGTTAGTTTGACAAGGCTAAAGTTAGCTAGCTAGCGAATAGACATTCCTTTGCAGAAGAGATATAGGAAATGTAGAAAGAACGATCGCCGGATAATGTCCATTTCAACGGTGGCAAGCTAAAATCGACAAAAACGATGATCGTATGCTAGCAATCTCTCAACTCGATTATGTGGACAATTGCGTTGAGAGCGAGTTCATATGCTTCGATGGGCTGGGATGGCGAGATGTAGAATGAATGAATAAATGAATGAATGAATGAAGTGTGGGCAGAACCCTCATTTTATTTTGGTTAGTACAAGTGGTATAAACATATAAATAGACTTATGAAGTAACTTAAAAACTATGGCATGAGGATTGGGAGGATTGGGGGACTGAACAAATAACATAAATTCATCCCAAATATTTAAAATCGTTTACACTTTTAATTAGAAAACATTAATTAGTACAGGTTAGATTGTTTTTTTTTTACACTAACGCGCGCACAAAAGGGGATTTTGAAGTACCCTTAAATGTCAGAGCACAGTGCGAGCGGATGGAGAGAAAGTGGATAAGGAAAGGAGGTGTCGATGTATATTGGTCTTGAATCTCTGGACATCACAACGGCCAGGAAACACATGATCAGGCAGAACATTTGTTGCAGTTCCGCAACATTATACATTATACCAGTCGGAAAAAACATACCACACGGAGCCCCACCTATTGCCGAATAGACAAAGCAAAATGGTCTATTCATGTGACGTTTTCCATGGTACTGTTTTCACGCGGTGCTGGTTTTACTGTTTTCGTACACAGTTTGTTTTGAAGTAAAATTTTGATTTGTATACGGTACTTTTCGGTACCTGTTTTTTGACAGTTTTGTTTTGTTAATAGTTACAGTCCATCGTAAAATAAAGTTTAAAGGGATCTCGTGTTGCGATCTACTTTTTTTCAATTCATTTGTTTTATTTAGTGGATGCGGCTTCTTTGAAATCACATTGATCAAATTATTTGGGCCCAGTGCGGCATTATTCGGAAACCATCCAGAGGTGTTCTGGAGTTGAGATGATGTTGGTTATTCTAAGTCAACCAGAACGAAGGCTGATGCAGAAAAAACATTTTGTTGTTTCCCAGTTGGCGAACCATCGGCAACATCGGAGTTGCGGTTTCCAGCTGGCGAAACATTATGGTCCTTCGGAGCCGGATGTATAACATCCGAGCAAGAAGTTGGCGCAAGAGACCAAGCGCCAACAACTGAATTACGTCCATCGGATCACGTCCGACACAAACGACGAACAGGAAAAAGGAAGACGAAACCAACAGGGAAATATCGCCGAGATCAGGTAGGTGGCAATAATTTAATAATAATATATACAAATTAATTAGCGATCCGAACGGATCCTAACTTAAGGAGTGTTGTGCTGTGTCGTGCTTTGTGATTAAATCTACGTGTTGACGTCACACTATTTTCATCATCAAAACTAAATAAAGTATTAATTAAATCAACAAAAGGACGGAAATTAAGGTTAAGCTAACCGCTTTCAATAATTGTTGCTGAATTTCCAATGAATGGAAATACGCAGAACAAACAAAAGCAAATGAATTCAATAATAATTTTAAACAAAGAAATCGTGAAACGGGAAACAATCACATTCGTATATCAAGAACAGGATCGTGCAGTGATTCGGGACTATTCTAGTTTCTAACATGAACTGAGTGTCGACATTGATTTGGAATCAAGAACGGCAATTACAAACAAGGCCGCAAAGTTAGATTTATGCGAAGTGCCAATCAATGTTTATCGAACGCAACAGCAATTCCTTGAAACAGCCGAACAGATTAAGAATAAAGGCAACCGCCTGATGAAGGAATGCAAATATCAAGAAGCAGTAGTCCAAGACAACCGGGCAATTAGTTTCGATCCGGAAAATCCAATATTCTACTGTAATCGAGCTGCAGTTTATATCCGTGTAACAGAAAATGATCGTGCGATTAAAGACTGCAACTCTGCATTATTCTACAATCCAAATTACAGCAAAGCATATGGCCGAATCAATACAGGAAAGTACGATGAAGCCATAGACGCCGATACGAAGGCTATTCAATTAGAACCTGACAACAACAATGGGAATCGGATGCAAGTATTACATCACCAAGCGTTGATAATAAACAAAGTGATGGAACACTTTATAAGATCGGAACTCTGGCAGATGTGCTTCTGAAAAACGAAGACACCGTGGTCAAGTGAAATATGCTTACCACATATATATTTCTTGAGTTCAATCGGACTGGACATATCCGAGCCCGTACTGATTAGGTGGTTCATCACTCTGGTGAAAATAAACTAATGTCTGCTTTATTTTAATAATTTTTCTATTGCAATCGACGGTGAATGGAATAATTTAATAGATATTTCCTATTTTTACCAACATTATAAACTTCCAATGTAAATAAAACAACATTTTTTTTCGTTTCATTCGAGTGGAACGCGTATGACTACGTTCAAAGGTTCATCGATGACATAGAGGGATTCACGATCCAAAAGAGGACTACGTCCAAGAAGTCATCGATGATATAGATGGATTTACGATCCAACTTATATTTTAACTTTAACATACAAGTCGAACAAGTCATCATCAATAAACGAAAAGCTAGTATTTCTTCCAAATACAAATTACAGTCCACAAATTACTATTATTTAGCAATTTAAATAACACAGTTAACCAACAATTTAATTAATACTCAATTAATCAAATACAAAGTACAGTCCACTGTTCGACATCCAAGGTTGTTTCATTTGACTTAATTTTACAGAATTCACTGCAGGTACATCAAGAAATATTCGATCAATTCCAGGGTTTGGATTGAGGACATCATTCGGCTCCTCTTTTAATGAAGTTGCAGGTACTTGGAACGACCCACGCTACCACTCTACGCCCCGCGTAAATTAAAGGAACTTCAAGAAGAGGACGATGACCCATCGGACAAAACAGTCAAGAGGACAATGCAATGAAATCGAAGCGGTCAGTACTAAGACAAAGTTCGTCAACAACGACACATCCGGTCTTATACCTGCAAGTATCATCCCAAAAATCGAATTACAGATGAATACGGCCAAGAAATCCGAGAATTGCGATTTTCACCGCCTCATCCACATCCGTTCCTGGGCACCGCTTCTCGAAACCTGGGCGCATCGTTTACGCATCCAGGATTTGTCGCTTCTCGCCACCCAGGTACGATGTCGTGCCTGGGGTTCTTCGCTTTTCGCCGCCTGGACGAAATGCTCTGGGGGCACCCACTTAACACCGCCCATTGCACGTAGCTGCCACGGGGACACCACTCCAACGGAGTCGGTGTCTAAGAGAGGCTTTCGGTTGTAGGATTAAGGGACAAAGAAAACGAAGAACAAGGAAAGATGCCGGCACCCTTCGGAAAAGCATGTCATCGGAAAGCTGTCACAGATGTGGAGTTCACCGCTTCTCGTCACCTGGATTCATCGCTCAAGCATCCAGGATTGTCGTTTCTCGCCACCCAGGCACATCGCTGTCACGTGTCTGGGGTTCTTCGCCTTTCGCCGCCTGGACGAAATGCTCTGGGGGCACCCTCTTAGCACCGCCCATTGCACATCGCTGCCACGGGGGCACCACTTCAACAGAGTCGGTGTCTAAGATGGACTTTCGGTGCCAGGATTAGGGAGTATAGAAGGAGAAGAACAGGAAAAACGCCGGCACCCCTCGAGAAAGCATATCAACAGAAAACGAATCGTGAACATATGGTCTAGCCACCAAACGAAGAAGAAAGGTACCTGGCTTTGGGACTATTGCATACTGCGACACAATTGAACGAAGGCTTCTATCAATTAGCAGAGTATTCTTCTAAATAGCAACTTGGATGCGCAACCTCTCTGGCTCAATCAAGTGCCAGTTCTAATTCAACAAAATAGGCCCCAAGGACTCATCCGCAACATTCCAAAAAGAAAGCCACCATGTCCAGCACCATCATTCAACCAGTTCATCAAATACGACCAAAGGTAACGCTGCCGACAGAGGGTTCAGTTACCATCAAGAAACTCGCCCAACGCCGAGCATTGGTTTAGCGGCGTAGATGGGACATATCCCCAACTGCAACAGCATCAGCCAGAGCAATCAAATTGGATTCGAGTCGCAGATGATTCTATGCGGTTGGCGGGATACCTAACATTTCTGGCAGCGGCACAGGCTGGACATACTTAGAAGATGGTGGAATTACAACCCATCACCTTCAACATATTGACGACCACATCGCTCAATAACTATTTAAGGATGTACAATCCAGCATGGGACTACGTCCAATATATACTTATCATAGGACTACGTCAAAAGTATTTATACTTTATCTATGGATCTACGATCCAACATAGGACAACGTCCAAGATATTCTCATTCTATTAATGGATTTACGACCAAAATATTTATACTAACGAATTCACGATCCGACAAGGGACTACGTCCAACATATAATTCTACGTACGGATTTACGATTCAACGAACATTCAACATTAAAGGCATAAGTCAATACCAAACAATGACGGCCTTATCGCAAGCTATAACGTTAGCAATCAATGGCCAACTGGACCTTCGGCCATACACATACACACACACACACACACTAACACCGATAATTGACTAGAAATTGAAGCAATAACTAAGTATATTTTATAACAAATTAATTCAATTAATAGTTAGTTCTAGTCAACATAATTAATTATTGCCACCCTACCGTTTTACCGTACCGGTGTATGAGCAATACGAGCATTAAGGGCTCTGAGCTCAAATAAATACCAACCGCCACTTCCCACGGCGCTGACGCCAACTAAGGAGGACTACTGGGTCCATCGTCGCGGCCCGGGAAGATGTTGCAGTTCCGCAACATTATACATTATACCAGTCGGAAAAATATACCACACGGAGCCCCACCTATTGCCGAATAGACAAAGCAAAATGGTCTATTCATGTGACGTTTTCCATGGTACTGTTTTCACGAGGTGCTGGTTTTACTGTTTTCGTACACAGTTTGTTTTGAAGTAAAATTTTGATTTGTATACGGTACTTTTCGGTACCTGTTTTTTGACAGTTTTGTTTTGTTAATAGTTACAGTCCATCGTAAAATAAAGTTTAAAGGGATCTCGTGTTGCGATCTACTTTTTTTCAATTCATTTGTTTTATTTAGTGGATGCGGCTTCTTTGAGATCACATTGATCAAATTATTTGGGCCCAGTGCGGCATTATTCGGAAACCATCCAGAGGTGTTCTGGAGTTGAGATGATGTTGGTTATTCTAAAGTCAACCAGAACGAAGGCTGATGCAGAAAAAACATTTTGTTGTTTCCCAGTTGGCGAACCATCGGCAACATCGGAGTTGCGGTTTCCAGCTGGCGAAACAACATTCCACATCCGTGTGGTTCGGCTAAAGAATGACTCTCTATGTTTATTTGTGCGCCTAAAGTCCACTTTCAACGTGAACTGATGCGCATTCACAGATTGACGGGTATCGCGGGAAAATGTGTGAAGAGACGAAACACATTCAGCAAGTTCAGTTGAGCAATGACCGTGGTAATACCTATAGAAAAGAGATAGGCATGATACGTTGCGGCTGTGTTCTAACGACGGAATTGATCTACTTACGGCTGGGTTCCGAATAAGTTTCACTGCTCGTTTTTGCATCCTGTCGAACACGTGTAGTGCAGTTTTGGATGCGCCTGACCAAATACGATGGCGCTAGTAGCATCGCTAATGGTCTGGTTTTAGTAAGCATCATTCCTCACTAAGTATCTGTCAATTTTCAATTTGTTTAATTTTTTAATTTTGTATGGTAAATTGAGTATTAAAAAACGAATCTGCGAGATGGGTGTTGCATTTCCTCTCAGCTGAGAAATTTTGGAGCGCATGCGTCGCAAACCAGATGAGTTTCTGCGCAGATTAGTAACTGTAGATGAAACATGGATACACCAGTACACTCGCGAGACGAAAGAATAGTCAAAACAGTGGATTGTTAAAGGCGAACGCCCCCCAAAGAAGGCAAGACCGTAAAATCATCTGGAAAGGTTATTCCTATGTGTTTTAGGATGCACGTGGTATTATCTTCTTGACTATTTGGAAAAGGGGCAGACGATAACTGGACACCATTATGCGCCATTATTAGGCCAGCTAAATGAGAAAATAAAAGAAAATCGTAATCATTTTCTAAAGATTTATTGACACGCTCTCGTATTACGCCGAATGAATTTCATGTTTATTATATCATCGAAGCTTTCAATAGGGACGACATGACAAAATCTTCTTAAATTTTTTGTGATCGAGACTAAATTCTTGAGTTTACGGAAAATTTGCCACAATGTGGTGTGAAATTTTCCCAATTCGAACGGCGTGGAATCGACCGACTTTGGGTCCCTTTGAACTGATGCCGACCGGTGTGTTGTCTCACTGGCACAGAAATATTCAGTAGTGAATATTCTGCCGCAAATTTGTCCACAGTCTGTCTGGTGAGACGATTATTACGACTGAAATAAGGTGTAAACACTCTTAAAGTTGCAACCCCGACTCAGGATTTAGGTAGTATGTTTTGGTAATGTCCAAACATTTTGACCTTGACAGATATCGAAATAGTTTCAGAGTGTGTTCGTATTGAAATAAAAATTTGCTTTGTCCTTTTTGTGAGACCCTTTATAATATATTCAGTCTGTTTCTAGTTCTTAATCTTTATCATTTCAATATGGTTTTACGATTGCGCCCGACTGTCCGGATGGAGAAGAAACAGCGAGTCAAGATGGTGGAGAAGAGGATGATGATGATAAAAATGGACGCGCAAGCTGCAGACATTAATACAAAATTGGACGCGCAAGCTGAAGATGTTAATGCAAAGTTGGATGCCCAAAATTCAAAATTCGACACACAGGCTGCAGATCTGAATGCAAAATTGGATGCCCAAACGCAGTGGATGAAATGTAATTTTAAGGAACAAATTCGAAACGAAGTAAAAAATCAGGATCTAAAAAACGAAGCTGAATTTAAGAAAGTCACCGATGAACTAACGCGAATCGAAAAGAGACTTGAGGGTGTTGAGAGAAATTAGACATCGCCTAGCAATCAACATGACTACAAAGATACAAGGATGCAACCGCCAAATTTCGTCAGTTCGACGCCGCGGCCAATTATAATAAATGGTCGGATGAGCAAAAGTCAACATCACTAATCTTGTCACTCCGCGGGGCGGCTGTAGAATTGCTACAAACCATACCAGTAGAGAAGCAAACAGATTTCCAAGCGATAAGAGACGGCCTCGGAGTATAGTGGTTAGTATACCCGCCTGTCACGCGGGAGACGGGGGTTCGATTCCCCGTCGGGGAGCCTCTGGCGCAAGACTAATGACCTTGCCCGGAAAAAACAAATCGTTATGGAAAATTTAACAAACCTCGGGACTTGCTAAATAACGCCAAGACCGGTTCCCGGTTGTAGTGCCGATGATGATGATGATATGCATTTTAATAGTAACTTGCACAACCTGGAATTCAATACTAAGACCCTTGGTCCTCTAGACCGGTATGGCTTTTTTGTTATAAACATTTTAAATGGTATTTCGATAGGGAAGAAGAATTAGTTTTATTATCAGAAGAAAAGAAACAAGGGGAATCCCTAAATCACATGAATACCACATAACGAGTGAGAATTCTACCTGATGAAAAGGTGTTCAAGTTCGCAATTGGTAACCGACAAAGATTTAAAGAAACATGTAGAGGCTAGCAGGATTATCTTTCGGGACATCGACCTAAATTAGTTTTTGATAATTAGAAAGTTTGTGACGTAAGCGCAGACGGGACTTTTGATATATACTGCTTCAAATTATGTGGCTTGATGCGTGCCATGCTTTAACCATTTGAACGTTATATAAAAAACCACTAGATTTTCGGGAGGAATATATTAAAACATGAGATTGTAGCAAAACTTGTAAGCAATGTGCTTACTTAGTTGTAATATCTGGTTACAGAACGAATAAACTAGTCAGTACTGCACTATCCAAAATTGAGAGACCCAAAACGATACTGCCTTGTTAGTTTCACTGTATGGACGCGAATTTCGATTCAAAAGATTATTTCAATGGACAACTCCGCAATATTTCATCCAAACGCGATCCCAAAGGCAATAAAATTGTGCAGAGCCCAAATGAGGCGATCTACTCAAACCCTGAATCAAGTCTGGGTTATGTGCGTGACCACGGATGTTGAAGAACGTTATTTCGATCTGCAACGAGGATCGTGGAATTTTCATCGATTATTCCAGTCGTACTACAGGAGGTCCATGATACTTATTTAACACCCACTTCTTCCCGCTGGTGTTCTTATTATCGCTGTGTGTGCGAGTGATTAAAGATGGGAATCAATTTCGCAACTGAATGATTAGCACAGAGAGTTAACTCAGTTTTTGCTTTCTCCTATATTTATTTTAGCTACAGCTCGACATGCGAATGTTTCCGGCGAGTGTCGAAATGTAAAAACACGTATGGTACTATATCGGTATATGGACTGTTATTTACATGGATAAAATCCTCACAAAACGGGTGGCGGTAAGCCCATTGGCATGTAGGATTTCATAAAACCAATAAAATATCTTACATCTCTAATATTTTTAACAATAGACTTAACTTAGTTATGGATGTTGAAGGTGCCATTGATTTTGTTTTTAACCAGGGAATGTTTTAAAATCAAAAAAAAATTGAGGATTTGTGAAAGATTTACTTTGTCATTACATTAAAAAAATACGCGACAACTACCGTGCAGAGAAAATCCAAAGCAAATGATCGCCACGGTGTTAAATAAAATAAAATTTAAAATATTAACTATAAATCAAATTTACGGGCGATTGTTGCTCTTTTAATCTCCTGGACTACCAAACTAGCAAGAGACGGGATATTTCAATCACTGCCTCATGCACGCCCACCACGTCCTATTACGGAAAACATTTAAGGAAAAAAAAAAAAAACTTGACAATATGATCGCCCCACAGTCCAGGAGGTCATAAACATAACGATACCTCTACCACCATCAAATACCCGTAATGCACACTCCAGGAGAGGATCCATAACAAACGCGTTTGATGGAGTGCATCTTAATGGTGCTACCACGAAAATAGAACCTCAGCCATATCCACATCACCATGAGAATGAACGCAAATCATCAGTGACGACGTCTTTACTTTTGTCATCGACTTCATCATCATGAAGTCCCATCGCTTCGACAGCCATAAACATGTCAAGTACCACCCGTACACGGACAGCATATTCCCAAAACATCGGCAAAAGCAAAGAGAAAGGACCCAAAACTAATAAGCAGTCAAGAATATATGGTTGTGGGAATGAAAAGTCAAGAATAACATGAGACCTTCGGAAAGAGTAATACCCCCCAAGGCTCCAATCTGATCAGAGTATTAGCTGCAGGTTGACGCAACCTTTTTATTATTATCTCTGAGTTTTAGTGGCGAAACGACAAAAAATTATAGGAATTAATAAAATAATGTATAAATATAATCCAACCATACGGATGAGTTGAAAAAACTTTGATGGAAGGTGCGATGTTGAATTTTAGGGGCTCGAAGTTCAGACTTACAACAGGAGCGGACGGCTTTAAATCAAACACTGCACGATTGGCATTTATATCCAATACTAACCTCCCACTGAGGTGCAACTCCTAGGTATTTCTATTTTAGGTATTTTTTCTCTTTTGTGGACACCGCTCAACAGTTCCGAGTTGCTGTCGAAGAATTGGGTAAAAAAATAATAAATCAAAAACAGGAATAAAGCAAAATTAAACTAAAATTGACTGAAGGGGGGGGGGGGGGGGGGGGGGGGGGGTAGTAAATAAATAGAAATAATAACGAAATCCTACAAGAAAAGAATTCAATTACACCCCAACTGAATAAAAAGGAAATAAAAACAAAAAAAGAAGAAATACGGAGGGACTAATTAAAATAAAAACGAAAGGATAAATAAGTAAAAAGGACAAGGGGGAAGAGAAAAGAAGAATGAAGAATAATAAATCAAAGTCAAAATCAAAAATAAGTTAACAAGAAGTAATAAGGATTGAAAGAAAACAAGTTCAAACTCGGGGATCACATAAGAATAGGAGAGAAGACGATAAAGTGCAACAGAAAATAAAATGAAAAAAGCAGAAAAGCGAAATAATTCATTTTAAATTAAATAATAAAAAATAAAAATATAATATCTATAAAAGAGTTTATTCATTTTAACAATCTACTAACCTGCGTTAAGGTGGTAAACCTCAGCAGAATTTTCAAAAAATGCAAACAATTTCGTTTTGATTTTTTTTAATTTTCTTTATTGGCATAAATGATGTAGAAACGTACCAGAAATGATATCGAATACGAGGGTAAATCAATAAGTCCTTAGAAACGCCCACGATGGCGCTCGTAGCATCGGTAATGTTCTGTTTTTAGTAAGCGAGTAGGGCGTTAGAATATACTTACAGCTAGGTCGGCTTGCCGTAAAAGGCGACTAAAGGCCGAGTTATAGGTGGGGTCCCAACGCCATGTCGCCCAGTGAAATACCACCCCATCAAGCTTTAGGCTCCGTGAAATGGTCTGGAGAAATCCCTGGCCATCTTTCGGAACTTGGCTGAAATTTGGGTGCATTCGATGTTACGGTGGTGATAGCCGGAGCTCCTCGATAGTATAGTGGTTAGTATACCCGCCTGTCACGCGGGAGACCGGGGTTCGATTCCCCGTCGGGGAGCCTCTGGCACAAGACTAATGACCTTGCCTGGGTCGAAACCATGATAACGAATCTGAAACACCAAGAAGGGGCATAATGTGCATCCAGGAGACGTGTGTTCGTTGAAACAAACAAATCGAATCTCATGGGATGCCAATGGGTTTGTATTTGATTATGCATCGAGGTCACGAGGAATGGATTCACGGCACTTACAAGACAAAGGGAAAAGCGACCTATGCATCGTTCGGTAATGAGGGCCAGCTGGATAAATAGCAGCTACTCATTAAATGGAAAAAATGCGTTTAGGATACCACAAACGATATGGATTGTTTATGGTATCGCTAGGAAGCCTATGGAGGAACAGCGTTCTTTGTTTCCACTTGGTGCGAGTTAGGGAAATTGGCTTCAGCGTCGATTGCGCTAATTGAATGCAGCTGCTTGGGTATTTTATTGCTGGGAGCAAAAGGTCGCTGGCCAATGTGTACGTTAAGAGATTTATCATACGCATGGCGAAGCTGAAAAATAGACAGCGCAATGTTTATGGTCCCTGGTGAAGGTTACATAGTATGTAATCCAAATCCTTTGTTATTAGGAATTCGTCCAGGGGAATCTGTCTGGATTGAAAAGTCAAGAAAATTGGTTTGGAATTCCTGATAAGTTGAGCAAGAAATCTTACGGGGAACTGTATGCGAAGGGATGCATGAAAGGTAAACTTTCTTGTACAAGGACCGTTAGGTTAAAGATTTGATCTATTTAATGAGTGAAGCATTTAAGATGCTAATGCGATTGCATTAGTGAAGTATGACATTGGGTGGAAGTTATGGGGGTTTTTCTGGTAAGTGAACCGTAGGGCTTGGCGGAACCGCCACAATTCTACCCTGGCTATGCCGTCGTAGGCGGCCTTAAAGTCTATAAATAGATGATATAATGGAATCTTAAATGCCAGATATTTTTCCATCGCCTGCCTTAGCGTGAATAACTGATCAATCGCTGATTCGCCTTGGATGAAGCCACACTGATATTGACCATCGATGGCTTTAGCGTGTGGGGCTATCCGGTCTTGTAGGATGCTGGAGAACATCTTATAGGTGGTACTCAGCAATGTTATAACCCTATAGTTGCTGCACAGTGCATCTCCCTTCTTATGCATGGGGTAAATTATACCACGACGCCAATTTTCCGGCATCTCCTCTTGCTCCCATACGTGCACCACGATCTCTTGAATTGGGTGATGTAACGCAGTCCCTCCTTGTTTGATCAGCTCAGCTGGTATGCCATCAGCCCCGGGGGCTTTATTTGATCGAGCTGTCTTATGGCTTTCAATGTTTCCTCAACGCTTGGTGGTGGCAGCATTTGGTCTTGATTTTGCATTGGTGGAGCCTCCAGTTCTTCTGTGAGCTGACCATTTGGCAATTCATTGAAGTGCACTTCCCATCGCTCCAGAATGCCTTCAGGATGGGTGATCAGATTACCCTCTTTATCCTTGCAGTAATTGCAGCGTGTTGTGTACCGCGTCATACTGCGGATTATTTGGTAGAACTTCCGCGCGTGGTGCGGACCTCGCTCTCTACTTTTCCCTATTTCACAGACAAGATTTTTTTCCCAGGCATTTTTCTTTTGACTGTGGAGTCTTTTTTCAGATCTTCTGAGCTCTTTGTATTTCTTCTCGCGTACCCGCGTCCTATGAGACTGTTGCATTGCCCGGTATTCAGATTACGTTCAGTCCCTAGTTTGCACTCATCATCAAACCAGTCGCTCCGATCTCTACGACTACTGCCCAAGATAGAGTTGACAGTACTTATGACAGTATTCTTAAGGCGTGTCCATTTCTCTTCTACGCCCGGCATTCTGGCCCCAGGACTTACTCTCCCTCAGTCGAGCTCTTCGAGGGCGAGTCTTCACGCAAGACCAAAGGTGTTACTGGTATTCTCATTGCGTGATGCAGCCGTGTTGATTCGAACCTGTTCCGTGGATGCAATACGTCTCCGTAAGGCAATCCGCGCTCGGAAAACTGTACCAACAAGATAGTGATCCAAGTCGACGTTGGCACCTCGGTACGTTCGTACCGTCATCAGGCTCGAGGAGTGGCGGCGATCTATCAACACGTGGTCAATTTGGTTGCGAGTGGCTCCATCAGGTGATATCCAGGTAAATTTTATAATACAATTGACAAATATTCGTCATCATCATCGGCACTACAACCGGGATCCGGTCTTGGCCTTATTTAGCAAGTCTCGAGGCTTGTTAAATTTTACGGGCGAGGTTATTAGCCTTGCGCCGATAGACAAATATTATCGACTATAATAATATGTCAGAAAACTAGAAGGCATTCAGCGTTTTTATACGATTAAAGTAACAAAACCGAGTTGAATGCCCTTTTACAATGGCAATCAAGTAAAATATCAATTTGTTAAGGTGGGTGAGTATTACCGGTTCAGGAATAGTTGTATAGTACATTCAAGAACCACAAAACTTGCATAAACGGTGAACATTAATCCAAAACAGGATAAATTTAGGTACAATTTGTTAAGCCGGTTGAAGACAAATGAAAGGATAAAAACTATGATTAAACCAGGATACCAGAAATACAAGAATCTAAAGCAGCATAGTCCAGGCTGAAGAGCCATATCTTCACTTCTTTTAGAAATGCACCAGGTCTTGCTAGAGCCCAGACTGATGTAGGTAACTCATTGAACAATCGAAGTGACAACACAGTAAGGAAGTCAAACAAGCATGGTCCACAACAAATGATATTCTATGTTACATAATGCAGCAGTTGCGACGGGACGGAGTTTACCTGTTATTCCGCTCGTCGCGTCGCAACTGCAGCATCTCGCGATGCAATATCTAAAAAAAAAGTTCCGTGGGGATCAACGGGAATATGTGCCTGGTGGGAGGTGGTTTTAGTAGGTAAAAATCCGGTATAGTTGTGGATCGGTCCAGATGAATCGTTTGAAAATAGAAATTTCCAACCAAAAAAAAAAAAAAGCAAACACCAAACCCTATCAATCACGTGCGTTGCTGGATTAGAACCATATTAAGAGTACCCTTTTGTAGTATTCATAATTTGTTTACCAAGGGAAAGTTTTACGCATATTTTCAAATGTAAACATAGACCAGCCTAAGTCCTCAATAAAATTTCACTACACTTGTTGAATATTATTCGATAAGCACTTTTAAAGATTCGACATCACACTAAAACAAGTTTTTCAAATGTATGTGGCGATTTCCACAGAAGTCAAAGCAGGCTGTTTTTACAAGCTCTATGTCGTGTGGAATGACTAATTTCGGTCACCCTTGAAAATGTTAATGCTGGGGTAGACAAAAAGGTCCTTCCCCATAGCAGATCTATGAACTTATAAAAAAGTCTTTCCGTCTATGAGAACTGCTAATAAAAAGGATGTCCTGTATCATGTCCTTCCAACACAGATAGGCTACAGTCAGAAATGAAACTCGTTTGGTGCCATATCGATCGTTCAGCCGACAGTTTTACGGTCGCTGATCAGCAGGACCGTTCATACGTGAAACTTGGTCTTCCATAACCGGTTGATGGATATCATCCGTTGTTTTCAATGTCATTGCTCTCGCGACACCCAACCGCAAGCGATTGACAACACCACCAAAATAAGTATTCGCCGCTATATCCCGACGTCCAGGAGATATCACAATAATCCACAGCAAACTGTATTACATAACATTCACATACTTCCCATCATAATGCCATCTCACCGAAAGTAATTTAAATACTCGCCGCCGTACAGACGTTTTCATTCATGTTGCACTTGTTGCACGCATATCTTTCACTCCGATCCCGAGACGATTTCCGTGCTTTGGTTTTGCTGCCCTTCCGACAGTCCTAAACTCAATCGTGTCGCATCCTTATTCCGTGCGTATGGAAATCTCTTCGGACTGAGAGAGTCTCCCCACATTAAAACGTCGTTAAGCCCCAAACAGAACCTCATAAATTCTCATCAACATAAGGCGTAACCAACAACATCTTCAGCAATTGGCCTCTATGCCCCGTGTACGGTCCGAGACCGCGATAGCCAATGTATCTACGTGTCCTGCGTCTTGTCTGGTAAATGCATTTTCTGTAAGGTTTGCCGACACCGATGGGGAATTTGTTGTTGCCGTTGGATGCCCCATCATCGGACACCCCATATTAGGCGACAACGCGGGAACGGGTGCGAGTTGTTAGTCGCGCTTGCGCATACACATTAGCGAAGTGGAAATAACGAAAACTGTTGACACAGTGATAATTAAACGGTTGTGATCGCCGCACCAGATCCGTTCTTTCTTCTCTTTCCACGTCCGCCTTCCATTCTGATCGCATTCTCTTCATCTTCATTCGTGATCCTCATCCATGATCGTGATTCTGATGTTGCTGCGGATTTTTTGGCGCCAAAATTGTTGCGTTTCATTGTGTCGTTTTGTTCGTTATTCTTTTTCTTCTTTTCTTCGCACGTTCCAGATTCCTTCGCCCCACCGGGATACGTCGTTTATGGCTGGTTATCGATGTTCGAGGGAGTTTTACAATGTTGGACAGAATCTCCTCGCGATTTCTGGGTGTGAAGACAGCGATGCTCAAATTTTTGCGGTCGTTTCTAGGAATAGATGTTTTGTTCTCCCTATCTGGAATGCCAGTCATCTCATCTCGTAATGGGATCCCAACGAGCATTCGTGCTCAGAACAGATGGGAGCAGAAAACTGGTTTATATAGTTTATATAGGCGAAAATATCCGGTGTCAAGGACGCCGAGTTTTTACATGTTTTGGGTGATCTCACGGAAGATTCAAGGCAGATATAATGCCATTGAAGTTTGGTCTAGAGATCTTCAGAATGATAAAAACTAGTCACAGGCGAGATTTTGAAATTATTGGTTTCATGTTTACCGACTGTTTGACTAAGCAAGACTAATGTATGAATGAACGCAATTCATGGGCTGATATTTGCCCCATTATACAACTTTATCGGTGTATCCATGTTGTTAGCATATGCTTTTCAGAAGGGTGTAATTAATGCGGTGATTTAACAAGTTCAACACGACTTAAAGGGTTTGCTACTGCAGGTCATACTGTAAAGCCAAATAGAGGGAGATTTCCCGCTACATTAGTGGCAGATCAGGCAATTTAGAAGCTGTCTTAGAAGGCTTGCGAGGAGTTTAAAACATAAATTCAAAATATTAGCTAGCATGCTAAGTGATGGTTTTAACAAAACCATGAATTCCGTGGAGGTAGTAAGATTGCAAGGAAAAACTGCCAGTCCAGAGTAATTACCCATTGAATCCGCCATCCCCTCAATAACGGGAATTTCTCCTCTTGCTTTAATTTTTATTTGATCAACAAACCAAACTATTTATGGATGCCTGTAAAAATGTGTAAAATCTGAAATGCAGTAACAGGTAACCGAGTGCGGACAGACATATCTGTAAAAGGTATGAGGGTATGAGACCAATAAAATATGCAAAATGTTTTTGGTTGATACATGAAATGAACTAGGGAGGATGGTCAATCATGAATCTCAATGTAAATTCGCATCTCAATTTTTAGGTAAACAAAGAAAACACTGCGACGTACATATGGTACGTACATTTATTTGGCTTAGTACCAGCTATATAAATAAGCTCAAATTAACTTAAAATCTGGGGTATAAAGGAAAAACAACAAGTAAAAGAAAAACGGGCGAATGGGGGGGATGAGACGCTGGGGGAGGGTGAGTGTACGTAAGTGTGGCCTTTTTGATGTTTATAGTACATCCGTAAATAGCTTGCCGTGATTGTTCTAAGCCACACGTACAAAGATAAAGAGAGTTGAAAGAGCCTACAAAGCGGGAAAAAAGGCGGTCGGTTTTTTTTTTTAAATTGAAAAACAAGAGTCGTCCACGAACGGTTTTTTTTAATGGAAAAACAGAGTCGTTCGCAAACCACCAATAAAGACAGTCGGATTTTCAAAGCAAACAGGAGTCGTCAATAATCCGTCGACAAAGACGATCGGGGTTTTTAATATAGAAAAACAGGGTCGTTCACAAAACTTCAAACAAGGTATATTATTTAATTATAAAATAAACAGTTATGTTTCCGAAGTTAGGTTTATGAGTTGGTATAATGCAGTGTAATACGCTAAGGAAAAAATCGTGAACAAAAACCAGATTCTGTGATTGAAGCAAATTGTGTTGTAATAAAAACCATTTAGTTAATTACGATGCAAAGAAAAAGGCAACGAAACAAACGGATTTGAGTAAGGTGCAAGAAATGAGTTCAATGATTTTTTGGTTATGATGTCAAGGGAATGAACAAAACCAACAAAGTCATAGCTTTTTTGCCGCCTCAGTGTACATGGTGTTGTCTCTAATTGTTGCGTGGTATGTCGAACTGTTTACGTGGTTGGCCATTACAGTATTGCTGTCAAGTAAGTTGATAATAAAGGGCCACACGGATCTAGTTGACTGATTTGTACAAGGTGGCGCAAAATTAATCACCCTATCGGAAGATATTATAATTTTTGAAAATGACGTCGTACGTCAATCATATTTAATATTTGTGAACTAGACAGCTGCAGTATACAAATGGACAAACGATGGAGCGCTATACTCCGCAAGAGCGTGGAATAATTGTGTCGAGGACTGTTACGGACCGACCTTAAGTCCAGGTCCCCCCAATACCTACTCATCCCCTTTCGTTAGTTTCCCCTCTTTACCTCTGAACGGAGAACAACTCGCCAAGTAGTTAATTTGCATAAACTACTTTGGGCAAATTCTACTTGGTAGAGAAAATAATAAAAACTGGCGTTTGCGCCGAATAATAAATAAACGTCAACGGCGAAAATAAACAAGATTCGACGTTAAGCTTCGAAAGAGATTCGACGGAAATTAATCACAAAGCGTACAAAGCAAAACGAAGTGTGAAAATAGTCGCTGAAATACAAATTCGGTGTCCTAGTAATTGTCCCTGATTACGTCAGCGCAGCATTTACCAAATTAATACCCAAGAATAGCAGCACTAGAGGACAACAAACGAAAGCTGATCAGGGGAGCACCCAGTCAACGCCCCCTGCACCCAGCCGCAGGTTCAGCAACACTCCAATCAAGCTAAAACAAGTAAGTCAATTAAACTTACCAAAAATACTCTTAAATTATATAATCATTCAAATCAAATATATACTATATTAAATATATGAATTACTTGATTCAATTGTTAAAATAACACATAACAGGACGAAGATGACGATTTTACGTCGAAAATCATCATGAGCGACGAGGCGCATTACCACTTAAGCGGTTACGTCAATAAGCAAAATCTTCATTTCGGGGGCACTGGGAATCCGCGTGTGATGCAGGAAAATCCATTACACCCACTCAAAGCCACGTAGTGCGGCGTTAACGCGGGAAGAGTGATTGGGCCGCATTTGTTTTGACGACGCCAGCGGCAATACGGCCACTGTTACTCACTAACGCTACAGGGCTATGATAAACCCGACCAATTATTGATCCCCTCATACCTTCAACTGTTAAAATCACACAACAATCCATCACTTCATCTGATAGTCGCTACACCATATCTAAACCTAGAAATCAATCGACCTACAAAAATGTCCGCCTCTATCTTTCGTACCTCCATGACCAATCTGATTCAGTCTACTATGAAGGTAAGACGAAAACCAGCGTCGCAGTTTCCATTCAGCAGGAAGGCCTACCTACCGACTTCCCTAGCCTCCGCAACCTGTTTATGAAATTCTATACAAATTTCAATGTCCTCCCACAAATAGTGTCGAAAGATCTCTCGATCTTTCGTCTATATATTCACAAGAAAATGACTTCTTCCAAAAAGGGCAAGTCTTTTTTAGCCTAATCAACCATCCACCCCACACTCTCCTAAGACTCTCAATACTCTCCCCTTATCCGTCTACTATCAAAATGTCACAGTTCTCCGCTCTAAAACGCAATCGATTCTGCAAAATGCTCATACCCTCCCTTTCGATATATACGCACTAACCGAAACCAACCTTATCCCCAGTATTCACAGTCAAGAGCTATTCCCCCCACCTTTACCGTTTTTCGTTTCATTCACAAGGATTCACCTTGCCGTGGTGTGCTGCTTGCCATCCAAAATAAGCTCGCCTCATCTCTTATTGCCATCTCTTCTTCTCCCAATCTTGATTATGTCGCAATAAAATTTGACCAACGGCCACAGTCGTTATACGTCATATGTTTCTATATACCTCCTTCGCAAACAATTGTGTCATACGAACTGGCAATAGCAGCGGTTGATCACCTAATCGAGATAAGTACTTCCCTTGACGATATCGTTGTTATTGGCAATTTCATTCTGCCCCATCTCCAATGGACGCGGTCAGACGATCAATCCTTTTACACTTCAAACCCCACTAGTACCAAGGAATGTCTTTTTATAGACGGTCTCACCGACTCAAGCCTCCGTCAAATAAGTAATGTGCCAAATCATAGGAAGAGGCAACTTGACTTTGAGTTTACAACGGACCCCTATAATTCCCCACTTACCCTTAGTCCTCACGCTCTCTCCACCATCGACAATTACCACCACCACCCCCCCTCCCGCTTCTCGCATCCCTTTATCGTGACAGCTTATCCCAAACCTCACCAACCCACGTCAACTTTTCCTACAACTTCCGCAAAGCTAACTTTCGCCTATTAAATGGGCATCTTAGCAGAATCGCATTTCGCTTTGATCACCCAGAGGTAGAAGAAGCTACTGCCGTTCTCTATAAGGAAATATACAATACCCTATCCACATATGTCCCTTATTCTCGACATAGGACATCGGTATCATGGCAACCGCAAACTCCGTACTCTTCGGAACAAGAGGAATAATTTGTGGACCATTGTGGATCCTAAGAACACGCTCTTCCCCGGACTACTCCAACTTTCTTGGTTCCTTTTATAAATTCACCGAGCTTTACAACTCTCTTTACTACAGTTATCTCACAAAAAAAAAAAAAACAAGCTGATAAATGACCCCAAATGTTTTTTTCCACTTTATTAACTATAAACGTAAATCGAACACCTATCCCAACTCCCTTTCCTATAACACAATTACTTCAACCGACCCACAAACTACTGCTAATCTTTTCGCTCCTTTCTTTAAAAAGTCCTTCAGAAACAACTCTTTCGAGCCTAACCGCTCTTACTTCAAAGACCTGCCCGAATTCTCCCATGGCCCCTTCATTTCTCAGATTGTCCAGCATCACCTAGCTGAAGAAAAATTAAACTTGCTTAAAGATGAGTTCAGCCCAACACTTGATGGACTTGTGGCAACTCTAACAGATACACACAATTCACAAGCAAAAATAGTGAAGAACACGAACGAAAAAATCGAATAAGAAAAATACATCAGAACCGTATACCAAGCAATAAATAATAAAAATAATTCACATCAGTGGAATATAGTCGAGTTTGGAAATGAAATTCACACGGTCAGTAGCCTGATGAGTAACGCTTAGGTAAAATTTTTTTCGTGATTCGAGCTGTCATGGCGTCAGTTCGAATCACACGATCTTCTTCACTATTATTTCAAACGCTATAGACTTCCCGCCTGTCCCTTTAAAAAAATGTTCCTCTTCTCTTTCGCTCCCATTATCAAAGATATTCGATCTATCATTTACACAAGGTCAAATATTTGGAAATCCTCTTTTGTCAGCCCCATACATAAGAGGGATATGGCGCAAGGCTAATAACCTTGCCCGTAAAAAAAAATTATTATGGACAATTTAACAAGCCACGAGATTTGCTAAATAAGGCCAAGACCAGATCCCGGTTGTAGTGCCGATGATGATGATATAC
This sequence comes from Microdon myrmicae, assembly GCA_963931805.1. Taxonomy (NCBI): domain Eukaryota; kingdom Metazoa; phylum Arthropoda; class Insecta; order Diptera; family Syrphidae; genus Microdon; species Microdon myrmicae. The sequence goes on from OZ007499.1 coordinate 17,662,845, forward strand.
ATAAGAAGGGGCCAAAAAATGATATTAGTAACTATCGTCCCATCGTCAAACTTTTACATATTCTGTCTTTTTAAAAAAATGTTCCTCTTCTCTTTCTCTCCCGCTATCAAAGATATTCAATCTATCCCTTACACAAGGTGTCTTCCCAAATATTTGGAAATCCGCTGTTGTCAGCCCCATTCATAAGAAGGGGCCAAAAAATGATATTAGTAACCACCGTCCCATCGCCAAACTGTCACATATTCCAAAACTGTTCGAAGGCATTCTTTACAACGCATTATGTTTTCGCTGTAAATCCATCATCTCACCCAGCCAGCACGGGTAGGTCGACCACCACCAATCTAGTTGGATTCTCATCCCACGCTCTCCGCGCCTTAGAGAACGGCAACGAAGTCGATGTAATCACAACCGATTTCAGCTAGGCCTTCGACCAAATTTGTTACAACCTCACCGTCTTTAAGCTATCCTCTCTTGGCTTCGAACCCCTACTGATTAAGTAGATTTCTTCCTGTCTTAACGATCGAACCTACCGTGTCAGATTTAGATCCACCCTCTTCAATCCTTTTCCTCTCACGTCAGGGATTCCCCAGGGCAGTCATCTTGGACCCCTCCTATTCATTCTTACTCTATTAATGATATAGACTCGAGTATCAAGCACTTCTCCATCTCTCTGTACGCGGACGACACTAAACTCTTCAAGACGATCCGCTCTTCTGTCGACTCCCCACTTCTCCAAATGGGTCTCGATAGCTTTTCAACTTGGTGCCAAGATAACTGCATCGAACTAAATATTGCCAAATGTCACTCAATCACCTTCTACCTCAAACGAGCGCCCCCCCCGCGATGCTATGTCTTACTCAACCAACAGATAACGCCTGTACAAACGATTCGTGACCTTGGCATCTTATGTGATAGGGAGTTTAACTTCATCTCACATATTGATGACATTGTTCTCAAGGCCAACTCTGTTCTTGGTTTTGTGAATAGCTGCTCGAAAGAGTTCTCTAATCCCTACGTTTCCAGATCGCTCTATATAGCTTTTGTCCGCTCTCTTCTTGTATATGTTACTCAGTTTTGGTCTCCTCGCGACTCGTCCCAAATTCGCAGGGTCGAAAGCGTGCAACGTCGTTTTTTGCGTTTTGCCCTCCGAAGATTCAATTGGGAAAATCCTCTGATTCTACCCCCATACACGAGCCGTCTTCACCTAATTAACCTTCACACACTTGAAGAGCGCAGAATTCATGCCGATATCCTCTTTATCCACCGTCTACCCTCAGCCCTCAACTGGCCAAGTCTGCTCTCTTCCATCACATTTTCCAGTAATCCCCGAAATTTGCGAAACCCTCGTCTCTTCTATTTGCGCGTCCGTCACACATCTTACGGCTCTAATGAACCCATTTTGCGAAAGCAGAGGTGGGCAAACTCTCACCCCGCGTTCGTTGACTCCAATCTGACCTCTTCCTGCTCTCTAACGTCGTCTCCTCTCCCACCCCTCCTCGCCCCTCCCCCTTCACCACCTACACTCTCCCGCACTCATACTCACACCCTGGCCCCCTATCCTCGCCCTTCCCTGTCCTACCACTTAGACTATTATTCTACCCATCTTTGTTTAGTTCCCCATTCCATTTTTAAGTTACTTTAAACCACCTTACCACCCCCAATTCGCATGCCTTAGTTTTTAAGGTAGTTTGTAAATCTATTTATAGGTTTATATGTTTATACGTCTTGTACTAAGCGAATTAAAATGAGGTTTCTGCCCTATATTCATTCATTCATTGATTAAACGACTTCTTACTGCCGGAATAGGATAAGCGGGGTTTGGTGAATATGTGGTTTCAATAAGACGGTATGCGTAATCTCCCGTTTTGGCGATTTGACATGGCCAGCAAGATCGGCCGAGGAAACATCCTAGACTCCTTTCTTTGGGGCTACTTGAAGTCGTGTGTTTATGCCACCAATCCTCAGGTCCAAATAAAGATTTCCATCTCTCAAAATCATTTTTTTTATTTAGTAAAAAGTAATTCAAAAACAAAATTGGATGATTAGTTTTGGGCCACCTTGTATTACTAGTTAGATAATACATCGCCTAGTAAAAAATTTAATAACATAATAAGTTACAAGTTATTGTCTACACGGATCTAGCTGATAAATTTGCATCAGTAGTCTGATGAAACATCACCTTGTGAAAGGGTTAATAATATAATAAGTTTTAGTAAGGTGGAGAAAAATTAGAACGTTTTAAGGAAGTCACGTAAATAACACCACTAATCGAAAGATGTTGAGCCCTACTTATAACCTTATAACCTGCACTACACATGCATAAAGACGATTTTCTTTTATGTTGTATAGTTCTTTTAGATTGTTTTGCTCACCCTAGCTGAATTTAAGCACCAATCCCCGAAAATGTTTAAACCTACGGAGTGATTCAAACCCGAAAAGTTTCTACAATTGCTTCCTTTGTTCTTAAGGAGATTGATCTTCTCACCAACTTATGTTAAATAAGTAACACATCCTGGTATATGTTCGATACGTGACTTAGCTCTACGTCCAAAAAAGGTAGCACTTAAGCAATTATTAAATATGTAACCATAAGTCCTTATGTATGGTAAATATGGAATAAGGTTCGTAACTATGGACAATTTCCACTTAATTCCCTCGGAAGAAGGGTTCTCTTCAATTATTAGAAAATTATCTCCAGCAGACATTTGTTGCAAATACAACTGTATACCACTCCACCTCGGACTTCTTTGGTAAAGAAGAATGGACAGGCAACCATACCAGGTGATTGTATCAGATGATTTTTCAATCAACGACAGGTCTCTTTCGACTACACAAATTGGCCTATCCTTACCTCCTGTCCACCAACCATCAACCCTTGTTTGGTATCATCCTAAACACACGTTTCAAAATGTACAAAGGACTCTTAAGACTTGCCTGACTTGAATTTAATTCATTTGCTCAGAAAAAGGATTTTGTAGCCGAGAAGTCGGGAAAACACAGTGGATTCAGTAATTCCAGGAATCAGTTGATTAGCGAGGGAAACGAGGGAAGATAACGCGCCCACGTAAAGGAATGTTGGAATGTTCTCACATTAAATATTTTCACAGCAAAATGTAAGACGATGACCAGGTATCTTATTATAGATAAAAACGAAGGCAAGGGAACCCTTCGATGAGAATCTCTCTCATTATACTTATTTTGTATACATAAGGCAAAATGTAAAACGTTAAAAGATAGATACAACTAACTAACGTCTCGAAATAAAGTAAGGTAAAATGGAGTTTGGGCTTTAAAACATTACAGACAAATCTAATGACGAGAACGTCAGTTGATTATCAAAATAAATGTTTTAAAATCTAATTAAAATTTGCCAAATTGTATTTATGCATATGAGGATCGACGAAGGACCCATTCTCATTTAAAAAGTGTAAAGAAATTGTTGTTCTTGAGAACCACAGTAGTCATAGCTTTTATCGTCTAACAAAATTAATAACACATTATCCGCAATTAACTCCTGGTAATTGGGAAGCTCGAACATCAAATTGATTTTTCTTTCACTTGAACTAAGCTGTGAATTCGTGTGAAATGCTGTACAGATAGATCATCCAGATCTTTGCCTTATATCAACACAACAGCAAAAATAAAATGCGCCCAAACTAATGGTTATGTAGCATATGAGTAGATCAAGCCAAAACATAATTATGAAAACATGAAATGTGTTGATGAAACGATCGCCAGTATCTGGTATCAGAATTAGTTCATTTACAAGTTGAATTCCAAGAGGTGCTAAACATACGAGTACCTTTCTTCGGCTGTTATTGATGAAAAGGACTAAGTCAACGAGAAATGGATTACAGTGACAATATTGTCCGAAAACGTTAGTGGTAAAACCGCGGGCAAGCCTCAAACAGAATCTACACTGGAACTAACGCACGGAACAATTTTGCTGGATTTTTATGATCGATTAGAAAGTAATCATTTGTTATAAACTACTTCGTTACGGCCAAACACTAAACTCGTTCATCAACAATGACGCCAAGTATTGGACCGATTGAAGCTAACGATTGACCAGAAGTCGCCAGAATTGGCCAACCAATGAGGTGTTGTGTCCACCAGGACAACATTGGACGAAGTACGTCTGTCTTGTGGCGACAGTTGTCGTAAGACAATCATCCTACCTGTAATTTGGCAACAATTCCACTCATGAAAAAAAGATCCAGTTGCATTAGATGGATCAATAATCTACAAAGTGTCTTATGAACCTGTGGTGACTTCACGATTTTCTGACCCACAGTTTGGCCACCATTCGACTCATAGGAAATAAGATAGGAAATGGGTCAATAATCCTAAAAACCGTCTTCTGATAAATTACAAAAAATAATTTTAAGGAGAAGGGTCGGGAATAGCTCCACAGTGTAATTGGGCCGAATTGACGCAATTGGGCTAATGAAAGTTCGAGGACGATTGTCGAAAACCCTATGCAACCGCAACCGCCAGAGGCCATTGATTCTTTTCTTTTGAAAACAGTGTGGGAAATTCTATTTCGGTGAATGGTGAGCTTTACTATCTATATTTTCTTGCTGTGTTGATCGTGGGTAGAGTTGATTTCATCATTTCTTTCTAATTTTATCGTTTTAAAACAAGTTCGGGGATTGGTGTATTTGTTCAAATCTATGGTGGTGCTGTAGTTTAGTGAGAGCAGAACCCTCGTTTATTACACTTAGTACAAGCGTTTGAGAAAAAAAAAAAAAAAAAAAAAAATTAAAAGTAAAAAAAACTAAGAAATAGGATTACAAAAATTACTTTCGAATAAGTAAGAAGATCAAAAGGTGGGAAGGTGGCTGTGCACGTGATGGGGTGGCGAAGACCGGGTAGTAGGATAAAGGGGCGGGGTGATAGGAATGTATACGGGTAGTAAAAGTGTAGATAGTGGGTGGGGCAAGGTTGGCATGGTGGGACTTTGGGGCACGCGTCTGTGGGCGCGTGCAACGCTCTCAGGTAAGTAAGTTCTTTGAAGGTAGGAACCTTACCTGCGCGGAATTGTGCGTTCGTAGAACGCTACAAGGTCACGAGGGGAAAGACAGAAGACGACGTTTGAGAGCAATAGAAGTGAGGTAGAAATCGAAGGAGGTGGGGTAAGAGTTTGCCTGCTTTAGCATACGTGAAATTGGTTCATTACAGCCGTAGGAAGTGTGGTGGGGGGGGCAGATAGAAGAGACGAGGGTTTCGTAGGTTGCGGGGGTTGGTGTTGAGTGCGATGGCGGAAAGCAAGCTAGGGCAGTTGATTGTGCCGGAGAGGAGACGGTGGATAAAGAGGATATCGGCAAGAGTTCTGCGTTCCTCAAGTGTACTGGGGTTCATCAAATGGAGCCGGCTTGTGTATAGGGGAAGAATCCGAGGATTCTCCCAGTTCAGTCCACGGAGGGCAAAACGCAGAAACCGACGTTGCACGCTCTCGATTCTGCGGATATGGGACGAGCAATGTGGAGACCAGACCTGACTGGCGTATTCAAGAAGGGGGCGGACGAAGGCAATGTAGAGGGAACGGGAAACGTAAGGATTAGAGAATTCTTTAGACCAGCGTTTCACAAACCCTAGGGCGGAGTTGGCCTTAAGAATGATATCGTCGATATGTGGGATGAAGCTGAGCTCCCTGTCAAAAAAGATTCCGAGGTTACGTATTGAGCATACGTAGGAGATCTGCTGGTTAAGCAGGAAGTAGGGGCGAGGAGGTGGGGGTGGACGTTTGTGGGAGAATGTAATGGAGTGACATTTGGCAACATTGAGATCAAGGCAGTTATTACGGCACCAGGTTGAGAAGCTGTCGAGGTCCTGTTGGAGGAGTGAGGAGTCGAGGGGAGAGATGATTGTTTTGTAGAGTTTGGCGTCGTCCGCATAGAGGGATATGGATGAGTGTTTAATAACAGAGTCGACATCATTGATGGTTAGGATAAAAAGGGGGGGGGCCCTAGATGACTTCCTTGCGGAACCCCAGAGGTCGGAAAAAAAGGATCGGAAAGGGAGGATCTGAATTTGACACGGTAGGATCGGTCTTTCAGATAAGAAGATAACCATTTGATCAATAGGGGTTCGAAGCCTAGGGAGGGCAGCTTGAAAAGGATGAGATTATGGGAGATTTTGTCAAATGCCTTGCTGAAATCGGTGGTGATAACATCAACTTCGTTGCCATTCTCTAAGGCACGGAGAGTACGGGATGAGAACTCGATCAGATTCGTTGTGGTCGACCTACCCGAAAGGAAACCATGCTGATTGGGTGAAACGTTGGATTTACAACTAAAAGATAACGCATTGTAAAGAAGCCCTTCGAACAGTTTGGGGATATGAGATAGTTTGGCGATGGGTCGGTAGTTACTGATATCATTTTTAGGTCCCTTTTTATGTATGGGGGTGACTAGGTATGGGAAGGAGTGGGGCAAGAGGCGGCCTCGTGTTAGGACCAGTAGGTGAGTGATGGGAGGAGGGAGGATTAAGAATCTGTGACCTATGGAAGTTAAAATATTTCGCGCCTGTTTTGAGATCGAAAAGGGGGGTGGAATTGGAGACCTGGACCTAGTACAGTTGGCGTCGCTCCCAGGTAGCGTGTCTCTTGTCCTGAGAAGAATGAGGGATCTCTATAGACAGCTCCTGAGGGGACCCGTTGAGGTCGCCGCCGTGCTTCCTCAAACCTGAGGGAAGAGTAGCGACCGATTGTCGATGAGTAATGTCTTCCGTGAATTCACAGTCAACAGCCTCTGCAGGGGTTGCTCGACACCAGGGATCTGCAACTTCAAAGCTGGAAAGACATGTTTTCTCCACGACTCTACTGGAGCAGCCAAAACCCAAAAAAAAAAAAAAAAAAAATGCACTGAGTATCTAACTTTTCTATTTTTTATTTTATTTCAGCTAAAAATACTGGTTGTTCCTTTCCTGGGGTACTTCCTCCAGGGACAATGGCTTTTTAAATACTGCGGCCCGGAGATCGCGATGTATCTTCCTGTTAAACGGGAACAAATTGAGGTTTGTATCTTAAAACGACCATTTCAGATGCAAAATCTCGATTTAGATACACTGTGTGTGGTGCCCAATGTTTGTTTTTGAGATAAGAATCCAGTTTTATGAATTCTTATGAAGGGGCATATGAGGATGCTCTGGAGTTAGAATTTGATTTGCTTATGGCAAATTGAACATCTGGTTCGATTTGCCATGGGTTTGGTTTATTTTAGGGATTGGGTGTATGTGATAAACGAATATTTGATTTGTTTATCAGGTATTTTATTTCATTGGTGGCATGTGTTTGTGACTTTGGGTTTTGATTATGCCGTGGGGCAAATGCAAAGCGATAAACGAATATTTAATTCGTTTATTGCGAATTTTTGGATTTAGTTTCGATTTTTTTAAGATTTGGATTAGATTTAGGTTTTGATGTAGGATTATGGGATTTGGATGTATGTGTGGGTGGAAAAAGGTGGTAGGGCCTTATAGCGTTTGGAATGATAGTGAAGAACGTGTGATTCGAACTCACGCTATGACACTTAGAATCATCAAAAATTGAACCAAAACGCAACCCATCAGGCTACTGACCGTGCTTAGAATTCGATTTTTAAACTCAAATATATTCCACTGATGTGAATTGTTATGTTACGAGGGTTGCCTCTTATGTTTCGGGATTTGGCAACCCTAGTGTTGCAAGCCGGCAATTGATAGCTCTGTCGTAAAGTTGGACATTTTTGAGGTTATACGCACTCAGAACGTTTTGACATACGAGCGCTATTTGTGTTGTTTACAGTAACTTAAAAGATTCATCTCGGCCCAAAAATGGAATTAAATCGTCAACATTTTCGTGCGATTACTTTTTACAACTTTCGGCGTGGATTAACTCAGCATCAGTGCATGAATGAACTTAATTCAATTTTTGGCGATGAAGCTCCATCAAGGACCAGTGTTTATCGATGGTATGAATTCAATCGTGGTCGTAGTTCACTCCAAGATGAATTTCGTGAAGGTCGTCCAAAATCAGTTGTTGTTCCGAAATCTATTGATGCTGTGCTCGAACTGATATTGGAAGATCGTCATGTGACCTATCGTGGAATTGAGACAACCTTAGGCGTTAGTGGGACCAGCATACATTCAATATTGCATAAACATTTGACTGTCAAAAAAATTTGTTCGCGTTGGATCCCACACAATTTGTCAATCGCCCAAAAAAAGGCTCGTGTCAATTGGTCGAAAGAAATGCTCAAAAAATACGGTCGCGGTGCTTCGAAACACGTCTATGACATCGTGACAGGTGATGAATCGTGGATTTACGCGTATGAGCCCGAAAGTAAACAGCAGTCGACTGTCTGGGTGTTTCAAGATGAGCCAAATCCAACAAAAGTTGTTCGCGCACGAAGCACTTCCAAGAAAATGGTCGCCTGTTTTTTCGGAAAAACTGGACATGTCGCAACCGTGCCACTAGAACAACGCAGAACAGTCAATTCTGAGTGGTACACAACCATTTGTTTGCCAGTTGTTTTCCAAGAAATCAGGAAAAACAACCGCCGAAGACGGATCACTCTTCACCACGACAATGCGAGCTCTCACACATCGGCTGCGACAACTGAATTTTTGAGCACCCAAAACATCGATTTGATAGGTCATCCGCCGTATAGTCCTGACTTGGCACCGAATGACTTCTTTTTATTCCCGTACGTAAAAAACAAACTGAGAGGTCAACGTTTTTCGACACCTGAAGAAGCGGTTGCTGCATTCAGAATGCATGTGTTGGAGATACCTCAATCAGAGTGGCAAAAGTGCTTCGACAATTGGTTCAAACGCATGCAAAAGTGTATAGATCTTCATGGGGAATATTTTGAAAAACAATAAAGTGATTTTCGATGATCAATATTTGTTTTTGTTCTCTAATCCCGAAATATAAAAGGGAACCCTCGTATCGCTATGGTATACGGCTCTGATGCATTTTCTTATTCGATTTTCGTTCGGTATTCTTCACCATTTGCTTGTGTATTGTGTGCGTATCTGTTAGAGACGCTACAGCTTTTCAAAGCACTACAGTGGCAGGAGTTTTAAATGAGCCATAGTTCTCTAAGAATAAAATTCGTTGATACTATTAGATAATAATTAATGTAATTCTTAAGAAATTCGTTAATTGCGATTCGTTATTGAAAATGTAAAATTGATTTTTGGCATGAGGCACTCAAGAGTCAACTTCGAAAGGCGTTCTTCCTCGTCCGTTTAATAGTCGTGTGTGGGAGTTTATAGCGTTTTAAATAATAGTGAAGAAGATCGTGTGATTCGAACTGACGCTATGACAGCTCGAATCACGAAAAAAATTTGACCTAAGCGTTACACACCAGGCTACTAACCGTGTTTAGAATTTGATTTCCAAACTCGACTATATTCCACTGGTATGAATTATTTTTATTTTATCGCTTGGTATACGGTTCTGATGTATTTTTCTTATTCGATTTTTTTTTTCGTTCGGTGTTCTTCACTATTTTTGCTTGTGAATTGTGTGTATCTGTTAGAATCGCTACAAGTTGATTACATTTCGTTAAGTAGACATGCGTGCAGTAAATAAATCATGTCAGGAAATAAGAGCAGAATGTCTGGAATTCCCTTCAGTTTAAATCGTGTCGTGCAAAAATACCGATGCAATTTACTTGCCAAAAACTCCAGGTTTCCATCTTGATGCATTCATTTTATAATCCGGCGTTTGCATCACGTCACTATACAATTTATTGGTCTGTAGGAATCCGAAATTATATTATTAAACTTTTCTATCGCAAACTCTTGTACTGTAAGGTCTTATACTGGGAACTCTTATGCTACGAACTCTTATCCTGGGGACTCTTATCCTCGAGACTCATATAAAGGGCAACTCTTATCCTTGGGACTCTTATAAAGGGGAACTCTTATCCTAGGAACTCTTATACTGGGTACTCTTATAAAGGGCAACGCCTTTACTTCCAATCCGGCGAAGGCCAGAACGATCCTTGTCCCCGTTCAATCCAAGTTGACATGCAGTCTCCACGTGACACTCCTGGATAGCTACTTTGGCAGCCTCCAAGTAGTGAACCAATGCATGCAGCGACATTCTGAGAAGGGTTGGGGCAAGGCTTATAACTTTGCCCGGAAAAACGAATTATTATGGCCAATTTAACAAATCTCGGATATGGACCGGATACCGGTGCACTTTCCTTTTTTTTTTTTTTTTTTATTAGACTTCTCTCGGGAGATGCGCCGAGTGGGCGCTCCGAGATGCCATCAAATAACTGTTGCAGTTCTTTTTGAACAGTTGCAGGTTGTAACGCTCCGGGAACACTCGCGTGGGAAGGCAGTTCCACAGCTTCCCCGCTCTGCAACGGAACGAGTTCTGATACAGGGATGTTCGCGCCGTCGGAAGATGAACCACAAACCGGTGCGATCCGTCGGATTGTCTTGTGGAGCGCATATAAACCGCATTGCGTGCAACAATGCCAAGAATCTCCGAAGAACAGCACCCGTGATAATATCTGTAAAACAGACAGAGGTCGGCTACGCGCCTTCGATGTGATACCGACTGTAGTCCCGACGTCAGCGCCAAGTCCCCGATCAGGCGGCTCGCTCGTCTCTGTATGCTCTCAAGTAGGTCGAGGGTATGTTTAGGAGCCGAGCTCCAAACATGAGAGCAATATTCGAGCGCGGGTCTAATTTGAGATTTATATAGGAGAAGAAGTTGGGCCGGAGTAAAATATTTCTTGGCTCTAAAAAGATAACTCAGTTTTCCTGAGGCTGATCTGGCCATACTCGAGACGTGTTTATGTCATGATACATTCCCACAGACCGTGACGCCGAGCAATTTCAAACTTTCCCCAGCCTCAAGGGCCCGGCCATTCATCATCAGCTGTGGAATCGATGATCCAGTTTTCTTTGTGAATGTTGTATAATGAGTCTTTGTTGCGTTGAAGTCGACAAGATTGGCCTCTCCCCACTGCAGGACTTTATCCAGATCCCGATTCAGAGAGTCAATCTGTCTACATCTCAGCTGGTGCGACGTTGATGCACCAATCGGCCGATCACTCGAAAAGGAGGAGATAAGCGTACTATCATCCGCAAAACTGAACACTTTGTTATCCGTTGCCTCCAACAAATCATTTATGTGAAGCAAGAGCAAGGTTGGAGCCAAAATAGAACCCTGAGGCACCCCCGAATTAACAGGATACAGATCCGAACACTCGCCGTCCACAACAACCCGGATCGATCGATTCTCGAGGAAGCTCCTCGTCCAGTCGCAAAGCTGTTGAGAAAGTCCATATGAACGAAGTTTGCTCAGCAATGCCCCGTGCCAGACGCGGTCAAAAGCCTTGGAGTTGTCTAATGCGACCGCCCTTGACTCACCATGCCGTTCAATCGCAGATGTCCATATATCGGTTATAAGTGTCAAAAGGTCTCCTGTGGATCGCCTGCCACGGAATCCGTATTGACGATTATTCAGAAGTCCGTTGCACTCCAAATACTTAACCAACTCTGTATTAATGACTTTTTCCATTACCTTAGATAAAATAGACAGTAATGCTATAGGACGGTAATTTTGTGGGAGACACTTATATCCCGTCTTTGGGATTGGCTGAACTCGAGCGATTTTCCAGCATGCAGAAGAGTCTGCCAAGAACCGGCGATAGTTCTGGAGCACAGTTCTTAAGGACTATTATTGGACTGGTATTCCGTCCGGGCCGGTTGCATTCCTACAATCCAGTTCACGTAGAATGCGTTGAATAGTGCGTGGGCGAAATCTCACATCCCGCATGGAAGACTGTACCGGCGAGATCACAGGTGGCTCCAAAAGGCCGGGATCGAGGTTTGAATTCGCCGAAAATAAATTCGCGACCACATTAGCTTTATCCTTTGGATTCGTGACTAACGTCCCGCTGTCTGTCACCAACAGGAGGAGGATGCGAAGTTACCGCTGACAGCCCTTGCCATTGACCAGAAGGAGCGCAAACCGGTTGGGCACCGAAGGAGCTTATTGATCACCTTGTCGCTGTGAGCCTTCTTCGCGGTATAAATCGCCTGGTTGCACGCGTTTCTGATTCTAACAAAATTCGTTCTGTTAACGTCGGTGGGATTGGAGCGCCATTGCTTAAAAGCTCTATTTTTTGCAGCTGTAATCAGCTCGCATTTTTTGTCAAACCAAGGTTTATCAGACGAACTTCGTTTGATGGAATGTGTAATATACATCTCCATCCCCAGGAGAATAATCTCTGATACCGACTCCGCGCAAGCGTTAACATCAGAGTTTCCGAAGCACACCTCCGAACATGGAAAGGATGCGAAGAAATCTCGCATATCGTCCCAGTTAGCAGCCCTATACTTCCATACATGGCGAAGCTGCCTAGGCCGGTTATTCGCTTGATATGCAAGTGGTTGCGCGACAGATACCAAGCAGTGATCTGAGTTTCCCAGTGGCGCAAAAAATCTCTACAGTATAAATACTGCGTTCGGATGTCAAAAAATGACATGAGGTTTAAAATGTCATGTGGCAGACGTTTATGAGCAATAGGGAAGATCAATAAACTCGGCAAATGGGCTCCACACGTTTTAAATGAACGTCAAATGGAAAACTGCAAAATCCCTTGTGAAATTCTGCTTCAACGCCACGAAAGGACATCATTTTACATCGAATTTGCCGGGTGACGAAGAATTGATTTATTTTGATAACCCGAAGAGAAAAAAATCGTGGCTTTGACGTGGCGAAGCTGGTCCTTCAACACCAAGGCCAAATCGCTTCAGTAAGAAGACCATGCTCTGCCTCTGGTGGGACCAGAGCGGTATTGTGTATTACGAACTCTTGAAGCCCAGCGAAACCGTTAATATACAATGCTATCGCCAATAGATGCTTAATATAAACCACGCATTAATCGAAAGATGACCGGAATGGGCCAGAAGACATGGCAAAGTGATTTTGTTACACGACAATGCGCAGTCTCACACAGCTAAACTAGTGAAAGACATCTTGAAATCGCTTGGGTAGGACATCCAACTGCACCCAAGGTACTCCCCAGACTTGGCGCCGTTTGACTATCACCTTTTCGCATTAATGCGGCACGCATTCCCAGAGCAGCACTTCAGCGATTTCGAGGAAGTTGGAAAATGGCTCGACGAATGGTTTGCCGCGAAAGACAAGCAGTTTTGCTGGTATGCTATTCATAAATGACATGAAAGATGGGCGAAATGCGTAGAAGCCGATGGCCAATATTTTGAATAAAACAAAAGTAGTTTCCCTTGAAAATGAGGTTTTTCCTTTTACAAAAGAAGCCGGAAAAAACGTATGCATACACTTGGTATACTGACAGAGATTATTCGCGACATATTACTATCTGCGATGTTTATTTCTCCTTTTTCTCCTCTTTTTTATTAGTTTTCATTTTGTTTTTGTTCTTTTTTGAGGATTTCGGTATTGTTCTAATTGTTTTTGAAGACATTAGTCTTTGTACATGGGTTTTTCTTAGTACTACTACTATTTATTGGTCTATAGGAAGTTCATGACCTCACTGACTCGGCTGCGTAATCGCTCCCTGTTCTGTGTGCTCTTGTGCGGGTGCGTAGTCGGCGCGCCAGCACTGGCATCGGTTCTACTACCAACCCACTAGGGTCCGCCGAATGTTCCGCCCAACATAGTTCACCGAACGCGGGAATGAAACACCAGCAATATGTTGTTTTTGAAATTCGTCTATTGTTCATTGTTTGTCTTTTACTATATTGTAGGATTAATTTGGTCTTTTTAAAAAAAACAATTGGGCACCTTTTTGTGTTTTTGAAATTCGTTTATTGTGTACTGTTTGTCTTTTACTATATTGTAGGATTAATTTGGTCATTTTACAAAAAACTATGGACACTTTCGTACGTACTTAATGTTATGTTCCATCAAAGGGGCTATTGCCTATGGTTGTTGGATACTGTCAGTTTAGGACGCTTAAACTTGTCCTATTTCGTAGAGTTTATGGCTAGATTTACGCGGAAGAAAACGACTAAACTTCTCCGAGTCGGAAAGATACAGCACTCGCAATGCGCTTGACGTTACTCGAACTCGATGCAAACTGATGCACACTCTGGTGTAAAGGAACACGACCCCAATGTGTGCGCACTCCTCAGCGGTTGACAATCGACTGGCTGAGAGGGAGGCCCCTCGTGTGGTGCGACGCGGCATGGCCGGCCGCGGGTGCAGCGGGATGCGTGTGCCCGCAGCGGTGGTTGTGAAGCGACTGTAAGAATGAATGGAAGAATCTATTCAGGGTGTCGTGGCAGTGGAGTCATCGCTAAGTGAACTCACTGCCGCTTACTAGGAACATGAAGAAAGGTTGCTATGCGTACATAGAAAATTTGTTTCGGGGAATTTCTGCCGTACAGGCTGGATTAAATTCCTCCGTTAATGTGTATACGGGGAAATCGTTCTCGGAGGCATGACCCAGTATGGGTATGGGTTGTCGGTTAGACAAAGGAACATGGGTCTTGCTCGTTGCGATGGTTGTTTCGTGGAAATGCAACGCATCGTGCTGGTGACTTGCCTGTAAGGAGAATTGGTATTATTTCAAATGGTTTAGGTAGGGTGGGAACCGAAATGGTTTTCGGGGAAACTAATGTTGGTTGGTTGCAAGCGAGAAATATAGTTTAAGTAGGAATTTAACTGAAGTGGTTTTTGGAAAAAATTCGCGCGGTTTGATGTAGATGAGGGAGATGATTTAAAATGTATTCTGTTGCAAGATTTGGGGTAGATTCTGTTGTAGATTGGAAAATGAATTCTTTGTAAGTTTGGGAATGTATGCTATTGCGGATTTGGGAATAGACGCTGTTGCAGATTGGGAAGTGTATTCTTTGCAAGTTTGGGAATGTATGCTATTGCAGATTTGGGAATGGATGCTGTTGCAGGTTGGGAAATGTATTCTTGCAAGTTGAATGGGGCGTTGGGCTACACGCTGTTAGCGGTCGAAATTAGGTAGGAATTGTGGGTTGGTTCTCCGTGTGATATAGAGAACCTCCACACTCTCCTTCCACACTTGACCATCTGATCCCATCTGATCTCATCAAGGTCAAACCTCACATTGTCGCACCATCTCCATCGCTGCCGTCGCTGCGTCCTACCAGTCTCTTTCCCGTTGGTATTCCGTCAAGAATTCTACGCACGGCCCTATCGTTGCTCATTTTCGCCACATATCCGGCCCATCTCAATTTTTCATCTCTCATTTTTTCTCCGTATTTATTAGTTTGCATTTTGGTTATGTTCTTATTTATGGTATTTGATTTTGTTCGTTGTTGTTTTTGTACACATTAACCTGTACAGATGTTTTGGAGTAATTGGCATGGAACTTTTAATGATCAGGGAACTATTCCTCTGCCCGCTTAATTCAAACTGTGCGTGATGATATTAAATCGCCATCTAATAAGCTACTTCGCATTGTAATCAAGTAAAATTCAAAGTATTTTTTTAGTAGCCTTGTCTTTTTTTTATTATTTTGAACGTTTTCGATCAATTCCGTTCTACTTCTTTCCTAAGTACTCGTGTATGGTGATTACAAGAAACTCTGATCTCAACAAGATATATTAATATAGTAATAGTATTCAATGCGATTATAAGACGCATGTTATCTTACGTTATACACAGGAAACTTAAAAGTTGACCGAATGTCTCAACTCTTGGCACTCTCTGATGGAAATGAATTCATGTTCACATTTGAAAACTAAATGGCATTACAATGGGTTTCACCGTTACCAGAGGATTTCAGCTTCGATACCACCTTCTGTTGTATTCCAGAATACTACCCTTTATTAAATTTAACACTGAATCTCCTTACACATCCTTAAAAACCTTCCTTAACATATATTACATTCTCACTTAATATATACCATTCATAAACATTCACAATATTGCCAGTTACAGCACATTTAATAACCTGCACCTTTTTATTCATTCAAAACATAGTAACTTTGATTTTCGTCCAAATTTTATTCAAGTTAAAAGTCACAGAGACTTTGATAAGTTTTGTTTTGTTCATATTATAATTTCCAGTAAATTAGAACACAATGTTCTATAAGTATAGAGAAATTTATATTGTAAAGTCAGTAATCAAGGAACAGTTGAGAAGTAAGAGTTAAGTTTGAACAGTTGAGATGTTAGTTCTGATTGAGTAGTTGAGTTGGAATAGAGAACAGAGTTAGTTGAATTGATTACAGTCTCAAATAAGTTTATGTTTTGAGAATACGTTCTTCTTGAGTGAAGAAGATGATACACAAAATAAACAATATTAAAGAGACGGAAATTAGTTTTTTTCTTAATTAATTAATTATCAATTGCAACAAATTTCCGCTCAAACATACTTTCTATCGGAGCGGAATAATAAATAAAAAGAAAAATAAAAGAAATAATAACTAAAAGAAAAACAAAAGGTCCCCGCTCTTCCCTCGATAGAGGAAGCACGGCGCCGGACGGTAACACTTCTGTAATTTGTCAACACTTTACCAAAATAAATAGTGCTCAACTATGCCGACGACACCTTAATTTATTCAAGCAACAAGTTTGTCAAGGAGGCAAGAAACTGTATTAACAGATATCTCCCAATCCTGTCAGCCTACTTGACCAAGTGGAGTATTCAACTAAATCCAACCAAAACTCAGCTCATTGTTTTTAAAGGCAGAAACGCGAGTTGTACTAACAACACTATTCGCTGCCATAATAAAATCAGAATTAAAATAAATAACAATATAATTAAACCCTCCAAAACCTTAAAGTATCTAGGTATAACCTTTACCAACAATCTGTCATTCTCCGCCCACATTAAAAATACGATTCGTAAAGCCACAACCCAGCTGAACATCTGCAGAAAAGTCATGTACAAACCGAATGGTCTCTCTCCCAAAGTCAAATCACTTATCTACAAACTAATAATCAGACCCACTCTCACATATGCATGCCCGATATGGTACCATATCATCATCATCATCGGCACTACAACCGGGGACCGGTCTTGGCCTTATTTAGCAAGTCCTAAGGCTTGTTAAATTTTCCATAATGATTTATTTTTTCTGGGCAAGGTCATTAGTCTTGCGCCATGGTACCATATCACACCCGCCCAAATGGAGAAGCTACGCATTTTCGAAAGGAAATGCTTCAGACTTATCACTGGCCTCAACCGACATCCCAACTCCCACAAATATTACAACAGTAGTTCGCTCTACTATGCCGATAATATTGAACGTATAGATCGACGCTTCCTCGAGCTGTTCATCAAATTTATCGAAAATCTTCCCAATAATCCCAACCCGATAATAAATGCGCCCACATCGACTCCGTCAGATAACCGAACTGCCTACCCGAACTGTCTCCACACCAGAACCCTGTTCACCTCTGGCAGGTTGGTCAACAACTCCAATGAGATTGTATACCACAATACTGAACTCTCACCTCACCAGTTTAAATATTGTAATATACAACCCTTCTCTAATATCTTGCGTTTCAACGACCAATCGGAAAGTGTTCCCCCAACCCATATCCCCGACTGATAGTACCCACCCTAACCCAAATCCTACCCATCGACCACTATACCTCCCGCCCCGCCCTACTCTAACTTATTGTAATAATAATAGATTTAATAATTAGATAAGCTAGGCTAAGCTAAGTTAAGTTAAGTTAAGCAAATTAATTATAGGTTAAGTAAATAATTATATCCTGGTTTTCTGACCTTTTCCAGGAAGCCCCACCTACTCCTATCTTGTCCACCCATGAAATATGTAACTTTATAATAGTGTTTGAAAAATGTACTAGCAAGTATGTGTAAACGATTAAAGCTAAGCTAATTATAAGTTATCTGTATTACTTATTGTAACAAATCATTTATGGTCAATAAATACAGAAATGTAAAAAAAAAAAAACCAAAATAAATAGTTTCTTCAATGCTCGACATTCACAATAGCGGGGATTCGTCTAGTATACCTACATGCACATACCATAAAGATATGAGATGAAAAACCTTTCATAAAATAGGATTACCAAGGTAAAAGAAACAAAAATAAATTTAACCTCACCCGATCATTATTCAATCGTTAGGTAAGCTTGGATGCAAAAACATCCAATCGGCATGGTAGAGTCAAAACATCCTCAAATTGGTACGTAACACAAAGAATTCTTGAATAAAAGTATTGTAAATGTATAGCTCAATCACCACAATGGCACAAACCATCAGTTGAACCTGCATACGCACAGTTGAAGACATGCTACAGCGCTCTCATGATCTTAGCTACTGCCACTGTTTGCATATTACAAACAAGCATTAAACATCTTTATTTTCATGGGGAAAAGTGTACCAAATTGAATGCATTACAGTAAAGTACTGTGCTCTTTTGCAACGACCTCTCCTGCTATTTGAACACATCTTTAAATGATGACTTATGATTTAACAAGATAAGCGAAAATATCCAAAGAAGAATAAAGCTATCTAATATAAACGATATAATTATTTTCGAAAACTGTGGGTCCTGAAATTAATTTTAGAAAGGTGACACACTAATAATTATCTTTAAATAAAATCTGCTCATCTGATTTTCTATCGGCTATAATAACATCTATACACACACACATCAGAACCAACAACCATAAGTTTCTTTAGCTGATCCTGGACTATTCGTAATAAGAATTCATATGAAAGCGAAAGTCAACGTTGAGACATTATAATACCAAAATAGCTTTTACGTAATCTACCAGTCTTGCCAGAACAAACAGGAAGCTAACAGAAAAAAATTATAGATAAAACAGTTGTAATTCCACAACATCGTAGCTTTTATCTTACTCACTAACAAAAACTGGCGCCAACTAAAATGTGTGCCCTCATTCCTTCAATGGCAATTTTCAGCTGTCCGTTCTAAAGTAATTTTGTTATCAGCTAGTTTCCCCTATCGATCATAATCATCCGTTCATTACTTCACAATCTAATACCTCCAAATGCCTGTACAAGATTCTCCCTTTCTCAGAGGTTTGCCAGTATCGATAAGAATCGTCCATTCTTCGGAAGAATCCCATGGACTAGATAAACCCCAAACATGTGCGCAATCTAAATAGACCACCAAGACAGTAATATGAAAAAAAACCTTCAAATAGACACAAGTATCTGCGATGCCACGCTTAGCGGCAAATCTTGTGTGCTATCAGCTTTAGCGGGCGGAAATAGCACGCTAAAGTATTTGATTTACACCATCGGCATCCAATCAGCTGTTTCCGATGATACATGCTTTGTTTGTTAACTGCTTAAGGTACCTTGTTCTCGATACCCTGATTGGATAAATGGACACCGCAAAAGAGCAAAGTATCTTAGTTTTATTGCGTTAATTTCTTCGTGTTTTCCTTTTTCGCCAGGCAAATAATCCACTCTGGACAAAAAGTTAATGTTATCTCAGGCAAATACAGCAGGCTGACAGCCTGGCAGGCAATCTAGCTGGAATAACATCGAAGCAATTTCCACGCGAAGGCGCGCGCCGAAATTCTTTGATAAGCTAGAATGTTGCAAAGATCTAAACAAATTTCGCCGGAGTGTTGGTGCGCAAATAAACAAGTTCGAGTTGGGAGCGCTTTTTTCTGCTAATGAAGAATCATCAATGGTTTAGAAGGTGCTTTGTTTGTAGGTATGGTGGAGACTATAGCGTTAGAAAAGAGGATGCTTGGGGAGTAAAGTTGACTATAACACGATCTGTGACTGTAACAGCCCTGACGTGAATATTTGGGGTTGATTTGATTTGAGACAGTTCTTCCTAAGACGGACTCAAAGTTTACTCTATTATACGTAAATGTTAGTCGCTTAAGGGGGGTTTTCAGAACCATTATCCCGAGGGTTCGTTAATTAAAGAACGGGCAAGAGTTTATTTAGAGCCCCATACCATGATGCTGTGATTCTTTTTCTAATAAGCTGAAAACAGATTGCTGTACAGATGTGCCATTGAATAAGTTGTTCAGTAGGTGATCACCCTAGGGGCACCGTGAAATGGCCAAGAAAAATTCTTAAATATCCTTCGGAAGTTGGCTACCAGACAGGTCGAACAGGTTGGACCAGACAGCACCTTTGGTACCAAAGTCAGCCTTCATATAATGCCTTAGGTTTATGATGGCTCTGAACTTTTGTTTTTGATACGCAAAAGAGTTTCCGATGTATCTTTAAACGTCCAAGCACAGCGCAAGCGAACCAGGTCACTTTCAAAGTTTTTCTTCTGAACGATGCTACTTTCAAGTTCTGTAAAAGCAGTTCGCACATTGGTAAGCGAATTTCGAAAGTAAGATGGAGAGGGAAAATAACAACAATTTATAATTTTTACAAGTCTATTAAATGTCTCAGTGTACAAATATTTCCCATTCAATTAAATTCATCAAAATTAAAAAAAAAATTATGAGGGGAAACAAGATGCGGATTACGATTTGTTAGAAAATCAAAACTCGCTATCGGGTTTGCTTGCGAAACATTACCAACATTTTACAATACTAGAGGTTTCGCTAGTTGAACCCTCATTGCAGTTCACGGTCATTAAAATGGGTTGGCGAGAGGGCCGACTTTAGCGAGACAAGGACAGATGTGTGTCCTTCATCTTGTCTCTGGCTTCTGCTCATCTTGCGATAACCAGAATCACCCACATCCGTGAGTATGTTGGGCTCGGTCTCCAGATATCTGAAAAGAAAAGAAAAAAGGGGGGTATCCAAGGATAGTGTGGACAGTGTTACTCCAGGTGTTCTCTAACTACTTGTACAGAGGGATGGTGGGAAAGAAATCATACAAGACCGGTGGGTCTTGGGTGCGGTAGTAAACGCAGATCACGTCTTTGGCGTCTGATGATCTGCGCTTTGGTCGGTGTGTGTATGTTTGTGCCGTCTTGTACTGTGCGTCCGTGTGTGGTTTGTTAACAGTAGACCCCATGGGATGGATCCAGGAATCCTCTATTATAGAGGGGAATGTTGTTGGGAAGGGTGCTTTCTTCAGTTTTGTACTGAAGAAGAAATTGTGGTGGTTTGATCCGAAGAGATCGAGAGAGAGAAGGGTCAAGAACGCAAGAGTCCCGTACAAGTAGGTTCTCGCTGTTCTGAATGCTTTCGAGGTACTTGTATGCTAATTGAAGCAAGTACTCGTCGATAGGGGTAATGGAGGCGCCTTCGTATAGGTGAGATTTGGGGTAATGACGACCGTTAGGCCTTCTAGAGTGATTGGTGCATTTTCTGAGGAGTTTCCTTTCGAAAACTCGAAGTCTTTCCATTTGAGCCGAAGATATGCAGGACCATATGGGAAAGGTGTACGATATTCCAGATCGGATTAGCTGCTTATAGCAGAGAAGCTTAACTTTGGTGTTAACTTTGTTGCTCCACTTCAAGATGTTGTGCAGTTGCTTAGACCGACCGAGACCCCTTTGGAGAATGTGGGTCACTTGTTTGATGAAATTCATTTTTGGAGTATATATCACCCCAAGATATTTCATCCTGTCCTGTTGTCTAATAGTAGTATCTCCCATTTTTATTCGAATATTCTGTGAATATCGAGAAGTAGGTTGGAAGTGTTTACTACTCAGAATTATAGCTACTGCTTTGGATGGGTTAAGTCGAATTTTCCATCGACTGTAATACTGATACAGTTCGTTCAAGTGACGGTTGAGTCGATTTGTTGCGAGTTTAGGGCCTTTGGATGACGTGTACACTAGGACGTCATCCGCATAACATATCTAGTTTACTCTCCAGTCCACAGGGCGAGGAATATCGGAGGTGTAAATATTGAATAAGAGGAGGCCTAGAATGGAGCCCTGTGGTACGCCTGCAGCGGCGTGAAAAGTTCGGGAAAGCTTTTTATTCACTCTAACCTGGAAGGTTCTGTTTCGAACAAACTGGTAGATGATACTACATAGCGTTCTACTGCGGCCAGTATTCAATAATTTAAAAACGAGCCCTTCGATCCAAGTCTGGTCAAAAGCTTTTTCAACGCCCAGGCTCACCGCAAGGGTGGGTTCCTTATTAAAGAGCCGCACGCAGACCTGGTTTTGAAATATATTGAGAGCCATAGTGGTGCTGTGCGCTCTTCTAAATCCAAATTGGAAATCAGGTATTAGGTTCCTGGCACTGATAAAGTTATTTAGTTTCTCGTATATGAATTTTTCATATATTTTGCTGATGCAAGTGAGAAGCGAGATAGGGCGAAAGCTTGAGGGGTGATACGTTGGTTTCCCAATTTTTGGTATTGGACAAATAACATCGTGCCGCCAAGTTTGGGGAAAGTGTGGGGATTTCTCTATTCTATATGAGAAACAACCCACAATTCCAACCACAATTCCTAACTAATTTCGACCGCCTTACAGCGCGTCAAATCAACCCCATTTCCCCCTACTTACCTGTTCACCTGCAAAGCATGTTTCCACCAAGGACACATAGCTAAACTCATTGTACCACGCAGACAATGCATAAATGAGTTTAGCTTACCTTTTTTGCCATACGGCAACTCGTGTCCATGTCGATTAGCGACAACCAAATCCAGCCGGCCGAAGTTGTCGCATCATTGCAGATCCGCTGGGGAAATTTATCAAAACATTCGATTGAATCACGTGATAATATTTCCCTAACGTTACTTCGGCTTTTCTCCAGACACTTCATTCGCTGGGGATCAATGTTCTCTTTTTGCAGGTGAATATCATCAGCTCAATTCCCCTCTCTTTCTCAGTTCTGTCTTCGTATGGATCAATGTACACTGAACTCACCGTACTACCGAATCAGGTCAACGGGTTCCGCTCAGAACTACATTGATTCATGCACATATAACCAAATCCACCACAAGATAATCGTACAGCGTGTTTCTGTTCTCTCATTGGCCTGCTCTCTTCGATCATCAGTTTACCGACGTAACCTACCACATATCGAAGAACGTGGCAATGAGAGAGCAGAAGTATGTTCTCTTTTGGTTGTATCCAATTTCTTCCCTTTTGAAAGCAGTCGATTAACGTGATTACCGCAGAGAGGTTGTGTCGCTAACCACCGCCGCGTGTGCATGCTTATGCGCACGCTCGTCCGCGGACACTCAATGTTATGTTAAATAAGTCGGTTCAATTTGTACGTTGTATGGTCGAAAGTGACGATTAATAATTATAAGAAATATTATCTGAGTTATATGTTGTGTGACGGCATCGGAATGTCCCCGCGAGTGAATATTTTCAATAAATTAAAACGCTTGCTGGAAGTACCATCTGTTATCTTTTTTATTGATTACTTTGGTGCCTTAACTCACTTATTCGAATTAGACTTCAATCGTTTATTTATCTATCCACTCGAAGGAGATGTCGTCCAATATGCGCATCGGATTCGATACAATCAGGAAGTGGACGTGCGTCCCATAAATGTTTACAATTACACATTCCTCAATAAAGGTGAACATAAATCGATGCCGCATTTTGAGAGACGAATGGCTATACGACAAACCTGGGGTTTCGATCAACTTTTTTCTGACGTTAGTAGTCGAACAATACCTTCCTACGGATGGATGGGAGATATAAGGAATACGTGCCATACGCTGGCACATCGACACTTATACCCCCACAAAAGTACCCCATGTTGTAAGCATAGTTGAACAGAGCGGCGAGCTGTATAAAGAATAAAGCAGAAAGCCTTCGCAACGAGTGGTATGACATGTTGTCGATACCGGGTGACTTCTTAGGGTTTCGTGATTTAACCAGGCTCTGTAGAGTATTTGGTGGGATGAAACCGTGACCATTATCACGTGTGTCATCGAAGTATTCACGGACTCGTTCGAGCCAAACCCCTCCTACTTTACTGGCACGTCTGAATTCTCCCTTGGCCCACTCATCCCTCTACACATTCAACAACACCAAGTTAAAGAAAAACTTGAACAACTGAAAGACGATTTCAGTCCCGGCCCAGACGGACTCCCTGCTATCTTCTTAAAAAAAATGCTCCTCTTCTCTCGCTCTCCCGCTTGCGTCAAGCTTCAATCTATCCCTTGCACAAGGTCTATTTCCCGACATTTGGAAATCCTCCTACATAACCCCCATACATAAAAAGGGGCCAAAAAAACGATATATCTTATTATCGTCCCATTGCTAAGCTTTCGCACATTCCTAAACTGTTCGAAGGCCTTCTATACGAAGCGTTATGTTTTCGCTGCACTCCCATCATCTCTCCTAACCAACACGGCTTCCTCTCCGGCAGGTACACTACTACCAACCTTGTCGAATTCCCATCCCACACACTCCTTGCCCTAGAAAACGGCGATGAGGTTGATGTAGTCACTACCGACTTTAGCAAAGCTTTCGACAAAATTTCCCATAACCTCATTCTCTTTAAATTATCTTCCCTTGGTTTTCAACCCCTGTTGATTAAGTGGATCTCATCCTATCTTAACTCTCGAACCTGCCGTATGCGGTTTAGATCCACCCTCTCCGATCCTTTCTCTCCAACCTCAGGTGTTCCCCAGGGCAGTCATCTCGGCCCCGTACTATTTATCCTAACCATAAACGACATAGGCTCGTGCATCAATCACTCCCTCATCTCGCTTTACGCGGATGATACCAACATTTTCAAGACAATCCGCTCTCCTCTTGACTCCTCACTTCTCCAATCGGATCTTGACAGCTTTTCGATATGGTGCCAAAATAACTGCCTAGAACTGAACATCGCCAAATGTCACACAATCACCTTCTCTCGGAAACGCTCCCCCACCCAGACACGTTCCTATCTCCTGCTAGACCAACCGATAACATCGGTTGAATCGATTCGCGACCTGGGCGTCCTATGCG
The DNA here is from genome assembly GCA_963931805.1 of Microdon myrmicae. NCBI lineage: Eukaryota > Metazoa > Arthropoda > Insecta > Diptera > Syrphidae > Microdon > Microdon myrmicae. Next base: position 17,687,634 of record OZ007499.1, read on the forward strand.
ACAAGGAACTTAGATTTTCCGCGCATATCGATGACACAATCCTAAAGGCCAACGCCGCCCTTGGCTTTGTAAAACGCTGGTCGAGAGAATTCCTAAGCCCCTACGTCACCTGATTACTCTACATAACTTTTGTCCGGCCACTACTCGAATATGTTAGTCAGGTCTGGTCCCCGTATCAACAGTCTCACATTCGTAGGATCGAGGGCGTTCAACGACGTTTCTTGCGCTTTGCCCTCTGTGGACTGAACTGGGAAAACCCACTCATTCTACCACCATACATAGGCCGGCTTCTTCTAATCAATCTTAACACACTTGAGGAGCGCAGAATCCAGCTGACATCATCTTTATCCATAGCCTTCTGCCAGGCTCAATCAATTGCCCAAGCTTGCTCTCCACTTTATCATTTTATACAAACCCTCGTAATGTGCGGAACCAACGTCTGTTTTACGTAGCGGCTGCCCTGTCCGCAGCTAAAAGTGCATGTGCAATGACAAGAAGTCTGTTCCGAAATAGTCTCCTAGATCACAAATTTATCTAATAATAGTGTATGGTTGCCCGCTATGGTTTAACGTTTCCCCATCCTACATGGAAAAGTTTTGCTTCAGATTACATAGAACACCTGACTCTCAATACAGAAAATTATATCCCAGTCAGACACTCGTAAGACGCGCGTGGTGGAAAAAAGAATCCAAATGTGGAACAACCTTATGCACCGATCAAACCTATTAGCATTATATCAGTAATTGAACTCATCTAACACACTAAATATAAAAAAGGAAATCTTACCTTACTATCAATTTATATTTGTGTACACGAAAGAAAGTATTCACTTCTAATATTCCCCAAGGAACATTCGGCAAAGGGAAAAACACGTCGACGACATTAATCGATAGGGACGTCCTTTTCAATCGGCGGCTTTTGAAGAAATCAAAACTTCCTAGAATTCACGGAATGAACTGCCCAACTCCCGGGACACACCATCGTTCACTAACAAATTATATTTTATGAATGAAAATCCAATGTCAGGATCATCTTTACTCCTTTCTGTACCTCAAGGGATATCATTTATGTCCTGAACGACTTTGTGTGGCCGAGCTGTATTATACCATTTTATCGCCCGCTTTCGAATATTTCTTCAGTGAACAATCTAACAATAGAAATACATTTTAGGTTCGTTTTCTAAAGGTCACAAACGAGAAGGTCGCTGTTACTCGTACCGAGGTTGACCTACGTAAATAACATTTATCTTAGTATCCATATAAACATATATGTATATGTAGGAATATATTGAGGAGAAAATTGTTGGCTTTCTTAGAAATTATTCTACATGAAAAGGTAATCTCTATTATTAAAAATATATATGTCTAAACAACATCCTGTACTTTTCAGATACAAGGTGTTCCTTCATTTTTATATCACAATTAAACAGTTGTAGAACTATTTAATTATATGTATATAAATGCAAATGGAAAGTTTTTTGCAGTTACCTTGGAACCATCACCATTCTCAGGCACTAACCCTTTTATGATTTCTTCAAAACATCTTCATGGAGGTCCAGTTAAAAGAACGCAATCGTTAAATACTGTGAAATTTATTTTCTACAGCCTCTGTTACCTTAGTTCCTTTCACCATTCCTACGAAGTGAGTAATAACTCACAGGATTGACCTTCAGTCATTTTATGAAAGCATAATGAACATCCTTCATTTAAATGTATATTGCGAAGCGACCCGGAATTCTCTCTATACTAATGATTTTTATAAAAGAACTCGTAATTTACATGCCTCAGCGAAATGATTGTGGTGAAAGGAGTTCGCATTCAACATATTTAAACCGATTCATAATTGTAGGTCATCCGGTTGTAATGGAAAACAGCCCAACAACAACTCCTTCACCGTAAAAGGAAATATTTACACAGCAAAATACATTTATTACTACAATAAAGTGGTTCGTAATTTCTATTGGGCAACTAAGCAGTCGTCGTTATGGTTTAATTGGATATTGTATGCGAAGCCGACTCAACTAGCCAAAGGAAAAAAGATTAGACCCGGAAGTCCTTAAGGGATCTGCCAACAGTACAGTTGCAAAATAAAACTAGAGACCACCTTCGACAAATCTTATAGAATACTCTGTAACATTCTATAGTTCGTTGACCTCCGTTTCCTGCCGGATGCAGATATCATCAACCGCCCAAAACAAAGCAAGGTAGTCCTTGAAAATATCCATCATTAACATCCTCTCCATCTCTTGTGTTGCACAACCCTTGCCGTACACCCTCAAAATTATGCAATGCAATAGTAATGTTGACCGTTCGACCTTGTCAGCAACAAAATAGAAATACACGCCCACAGGTAGTCCATGAAGAAATTTCACAAATTTCCCTCAAAAATATATAGAACGACCCACACCGTTTAGTACTTTACAACTTATAAAACCTGCACTTTGAATACGTTTGTTTTTCATTATCCTCTCACGTGCCTGTACGTGCACCTTGAACAGCGCACAATAACCCTCAGCACCTGAATCTGGAAAACGTGATTTTCGTCCTTTTCAATAGACAAAGCACAATCCAGAATTATCACCGAACAATTCAATTCGAGGTCCTGTTATCTTTTTGCAAACACTTTCTACTTATTTGCAGAAATATTTAGTCGTGCCCTGTACACTTATATCATAAGAAATAAAAATAGTCCTTTATCCTCACTGATCGGTCAGTGTATCCTCAACAATGTAACGGTCACGTTCTCGGTACAAGTGGAATCCCAGGATTCCAGACCACCTCGGTTCTCACAATTACGGTTCACATTCCTTCGATGACAAATGGAGGAGTTCAATGAAAATGTATTGCGAATGAATTGTGACGAACCTTGTCCCTTTCCTCGGCTACTAGAAAGTGGTGTAATTTGAACCCGAGGAATTTCATATGCCTAGATCAATTGCAATTCGAGGAAGTATGTGCGGCTCTACTTTGTGGTAGATTTTTCTGTATTCTGGTAGTATCCTTTATTTATCTTGGAATCCGTGCGTTTCCTAGATGATTATTGAATTAAATCGATAAGACTTACGATTTATGAGCAAAATACATCCTGGAGAGAGCTGTGTTCAGAAAAAGGCAAAAGACCACCAAGTGATGATATGATACAAGTCCTGCTTCACACGTACCGACAAGGACTTTCCAGGAATGAATTTCTGCCCTCATGGATACTTGATATAGCAATTTTTCCATATTCTCAAATATGATTCCCACTGCTGATTGAGTGGACCTATTCAAGGTTTTCGTACACTGGAATCAGCTGGTATTTTTGCTATATTCGAAGATGAAAGTAGAATTTTTGGAAGACAGATATTTACGTTGTAAAGAAGAACTTAGCTGCAAAGGCCGTTATTGTACACTACTTGCCACCGATCACCCAATAAAAATTTTTCCACTGACCCTTTTCAACGTCTGAAGGAAAGTAGGATACGAAAGTTTCGAATTTAACTTATTTTATGTAACACGCCCAGAAAAGGGTTTTTGGGGTACCCTTGAATATCAGTTGCAGACAGATAAGACGGAGAGGACAACGAAAGGAGATATCCATATATTGTATGTTGGTCTTGAATGCTTGAAAATCAATTGAGATCTGTTACCTGTCTTATGAAATATTCACCAAAGGGTTTAATAACTTTATAATATCAGAATTAAAGGGCTTGCGCCTAAAGTTTCGAGGATAGAGTTAGCAAGAGAGAGACGGATGTCGGATGACTAGGTTCTGTATGTTCGTTAGCGGGTATTTGGGAGAAACCGATTTCGATAGTCCATTATATAAAATATACTTCTCAAACGTCGATCAAAAACGGGCACAACAACAGATAACAGTGGTACAAAACACTTGCTGATCATCACTAAAATCACACGTCAAAACCCCCCCTACTTTTCATTTTTCATGGTCAAATAATTACTCACAAACCCTTTACAGGAGTAATTATCGATTCCCATACACCGAGTTAGTAACGAATAGAAAGATTGCCCCAACGACTTCTCTCTGGGCCTCTGTCGCCATAACAGTCAATTTAAAAAAAAAAGGAGAAATGCTAAATTATCTGTAGGAAGTTTAGTGCCAAAAAAAAAAAAACATACACCCAACATGTATGTATATACATAAATTATTGGTACTCTTGCTGTGTTTGCTTTTTTTTAAGAACAAAATATGATCCATATTCCGTAATGAAGGAATACTACGCCTAATGTACGGCCCCCACCCCAATTCGTCAAAGGAAAATTGGGGAACATCCTTGGCAAAAAAAATATAGAATATATATTTACACTTTTGTGATCTTCAATATTTTTGGTTCCTCACATTGGTACATTGACGGAAAAATAAGATGCCTGATATACGCCACCCACCCCAATCGTTCAGATGAAAAACACCTGCATAGTAAATTATTGGGATGTCCTTTAAAAAAATGCATATTTCTGATAAATACATATATTTGTGAAGGAGATTTGGATATTGTTACGGTGTGTACGCGAGTGTAAAAGGAAGCCAGCCAGGAAGTCCCCTGTTTTAGTAAATTTGAACGTCTAGTAAGATAGGTCCTTGTGTGCTGGTTCGGCTAGTACTACAGCCACTGAGAAGTGAACGATTCCATCACATAAAAAAAATAAATTAAAAACTCCTTTGGATTGAGTTGCATTTAAATTCCCAAGTGAATTTCTTGATAAAAAATATTTATAGCTAAGGCTTAAATATTCGTATAAATAATGTGTTGTGATATGATCGATCGAAACTGTAGACAAATGATTACTACTGCTATGTAGCGCGACGGCTTATGACAATCGTAGTCTGTTGTTGTGTAGCGCGACGGCTGATGACAATCCTAGTCTGTCGTTGTGTACCGTGTTGTGTAGCTCGACGGCTGATGACAGTTCATAGTCTGTTAATTCGGGCCGAATTATTTGAAGTATAAATCAAAAAAAAAAAAAAATTGATTTGGTGAGGGCAGAACCCTCATTTATTACGCTCAGTACAGGCGGTATAACAATATAAAAATAAACTTACGAACTAGCTTAAAAACCAGGGATATATATATATATTCAATAATAAGTTTGTTATTTAATAATGTAATATAATAATAATATTGTTATTTAATAATAATTAATTAAAAGAGGTGGTGGTGTAAGTGGCAAGACAGGGTACAAAAATAGACCGGAAGCTTGGAAGTGGGAATGAGGATGGGTTTAGGGTTTTATTGAGGTCAAAATCCTTATTCAATCAGTTATTTACATGACTTAGGTGCGGGCTATGGGGAGAAAGTAAGGAGACGGGGTTTGAGAGCAGGAAAGGTGACGTTGAAATCAAAGGAGGTGGGGTAAGAGTTGACATTGCCCCTCATACCGGAGATCGGTTCGTTAAGGCCATACGAGGTGTGATGACTGGTAGATAAAACAGACGAGGGTTTCGTAGGTTACGGTGATTGGTATCGAACGGTATGGAGGAGAGAAGGATAGCACAGTCGATTGATCCTGACAGGAGACGATGGATGAAGAGGATTTCAGCGTGAATTCTTCGCTCTTCTAGAGTGGTTAGGTTAATTAGTTTGAGACAACTTGTGTAAGGGGGCAGAGACGGAAGGTTCTCCCAATACAGTCCTCGGAGGGCAAAACGTATGTACCGTTGTTGAATGCTTTCAATTCTGCGGATATAGGGTACTTGATATGGGGACTAAACCTGGCTATCATATGCGATAAAAAGGCGAACGAAAATATTGTCGAGTGATCGGGTCACGTAAGGGTTAGAAAATTCCTTAAACCAGCGTGTTACAAAGCCGAGGGCTGCATTGGCCTTGAGAATCATGTCGTCAATATCTGTGCGGAAGTTTAGCTGAATATCACATAAGATGCCGAATTCGCGAATCGAGTTAACAGGGGACAAAGGTTGGTTGAATAAGAGATAGGGGAGAGAGGGGTGCACTTCCGTGAAAACGTAATTGAGTGACATTTGTTGAGATTAAGCTCCAGACAATTCTCCTGGCACCAAAATGAAAAGTTGTCAAGATCTATCTGGAGAAGGAAAGAATCAAGCGGAGAACAAATAGTTTTGAAGAATTTGGTATCGTCGGCATAAAGGAAGATACAGGTATGCTTGATAATCATATCGATGTCATTTATTGTTAATATGAACAAAGGGGGCCCAAATGACTGCCCTGAGGGACTCCAGAGATAACACGAAAAGGATTTGTGAGAACGGATCTGAAACGCACTCCCTGGAGCCGGTTACTCAAGTATGACGAAATCCACCATCTTAATACCAAATGGACCATGGGAGAAATTTGGTAAGTAATTGAAATAAGTGAGGCCGGGAACGAAAGAATCGTCTGTGAAGGATTGCCTAAAAAATGAGGCGAAGAGGTTCGCAATAACATGTGAATCCGTTGAAGTTTCCAAGTTATATGAGAGGGGGGTGGGATAATCATCGGATTTACGTTTGTGATAGATAAATTGGAAAAACGTTTTTGCATCATTTATTAGGCTAGCCTAAGTTTTTGATAGGTATTTTTGGTAAAGGTCATGGTAAAGTGCATTGAATTGAAAATAAGTGCCAAGGTAGTTGGAGTAGTCGCGGGCGGAGCAATTATGGAGCAAGTTGGCCCACAGCTTGTTCCGTTTATTACGTAACGAACGAAGCTTGCGATTAAACCAAGGAGGTGAGAAGGTACGATTTTTGAAAGAACCTAGAGAACCATAATGACTAAGTCCAGAGAGTATTTGAACAATTGAGATACCACAATATCAACACCAGGGACGACGCTGGCGTGAAAAGGAGACCGTGAGTACGACAAACGTGGAAAAGAAACCGTGAGTATGACATAATTATATCATTTATATTCTAATTGTGTGCAAGTGATTTTTGCAACACTGGAAAAGTCATGAAGTGGATAACTACCGCATGCGATGTTTCTATGCCACGACAAGAGAACCCACAGGGGCCAGTGCATTGGTGCAACCCAGAAATCGTCCAGGTGCAAACGAGGTGCAACCCTACTTGCAACAAAGAGTTAGAAACCGTAACACCTACCCACAGCTACATGCGGAATTCGACAGCAAATGGAAGGAGTTGAGGAATGTGATCCACAAGATTACATATAACGCGTTCTGCTCCCTAAGGGATGAATTAAATAACAACCCATGGGGCGACGCGTAAAGGTTAGTGATGAAACGCCGACACTGCGTCAGTAGTCAAATGCAAATGAGCAAAAGGGGCATGACCGGAATCGTTGCTGTCCTTTTACTACAGTCTTCGCCAATATTTGCACAAATATAAATATGTCAGGCGGGGTGGGAGCGAACATACAGGGCAAAGTCTCTGCTTTCAGCCTGGCAAAAGCCAGGACGATCCCTGTCCCTGTTCAATCCAAGTTGATATGCAGTTTCCACGTGACACCCCTGGATAGCTACTTTTGCAACCCCCAAGTAGTGAACCAATGCATGCAGCGACTTCCTGAGAAAGGTTGGCGGAGGGCTAATAATCAGGCCTGTAAAAATGAATTATTATGGCAAATTTAACAAGCCCAGGATATGGACCGGATACACGACGACGACCACGGGAACGAAAATGGCTAAATGATTTAAGAATTTTTTCATGGAACGTGCGCTCACTATACAGAGCTCGAGCTGCATAGCAGCCAGCCGATGCCCTGTCCGAATATAAGGCTGGAAGAGATAAGATGGACGGGGAGTGGTGTTGTTCAAAGAAACGAGTATGACATTTATTACAGCTGTCATGCAAAACACCATGTGCTCGGGGTAGGCTTTCTAGTCAGCCAAAAACTGAAGCCTGCCACCATCGGGTTTAACGAAATAAATGAAGGGCGATGCACTCTTCGTGTGCGAGGCAAGTTTAAGAACATAAGCCTCATAAACGTTCACGGACCTACAGAGGAGTCCCCTGACGACGAAGAGGAAGAATACTACGAGAACGTCGAACGGGCCCTCAATGCCTGCCCAAGATACGATGTGAAAATCGTTCTTGGTGATTTGAATGCGAAAATAGGTCGGGAGTCGGTTTTCGAGCACTACGCAGATTCCCATGGTTTGCATGACAACACTAATGACAATGGACTGCGAGTCATCGAACTGGCACCATCAAAAAACTTGGTCGTGGCAAGTACCAGGTTTCGGCGTAAAGATATTCACAAAGACACCTGGGTATCACCTGATGGAGCCACTCGCAACCAAATTGAACACGTGTTGATAGATCGCCGCCACTCCTCGAGCCTGATTACGGTACGAACGTACCGAGGCGCCAACATCGACTCGGATCACTATCATGTTGGTATAGTTTCCGAGCGCGGATTGCCTTACGGAGACGTATTCCATCCGCGGATCAGGATCGGATCAACACGGCTGCCTTACGCAATGAGAACACCAGCAACACCTTTGGTCATGCATTAAGACTCTCGCTCTAAGAGCTCGATATAGGTAGAATAAGTCGTAGGGCCAGAATGCCGAGCGTAGAAGAGAAATGGACACGCCTTAAGAATACAGTCATTAGTACTCCCAACTCCATATTAGGCCGTAGTCGTAGAGATCGCAGCGGCTGGTTTGACGATGAGTCCAAACTAGCGACTGAACGTAAGAGTCTCATAGGACGCGGGTACGCGAGAAGAAATACAAAGAGCTCAGAAGATCTGAAAAAAGACTCCACAGACAAAAGAAAAGTGCCTGGGAAAAAAACCTTGTCTGTGAAATAGAGAAGAGTAGAGAGCGACGTCCGCACCAGGCGTGGAAGTTCTACCAAATAATCCGCAGTATGACGCGATACACACCACGGTGCACTTACTGCAAGGATAAAGAGGGTAATCTGATCACCGATCCTGAAGGCATTCTGGAGCGATGGGAAGTGCACTTCAAAGAATAGCTAAATGGTCAGCTCACAGAAGAAGGAGGCTCCACCAATGCAAGATCAAGACCAAATGCTGTCGCCACCAAGCATTGAGGAAACATTAAAAGCCATTAGACTGCTCAAATCAAATAAAGCCCCTGGAGATGATGGCATACCAGCTGAGCTGATCAAACAAGGAGGGACAGCGTTACATCACGCAATTCATGAGATCGTGGTGCACGTATGGGAGCAAGAGGAGATGCCGGAAAATTGGCGTCGTGGTATAATTTACCCCATACATAAGAAGGGAGATATCACACTGTGCAGCAACTATAGGGGTGTAACATTGCTGAGTACCACCTATAAGATACTCTCCACTAACCTACAAGATCGGATAGCCCCATACGCTAAAGTCATCATTGGTCAATATCAGTGTGGCTTCATCCCAGGCAAATCAGCAATTGATCAGATATTCACCCTTAGGAAGGCGATGGAAAAATGTCTGGAATTTAAGATTCCATTATATCACCTGTTTATAGATTTTAATGCCGCCTACGACAGCATAGCCAAGGTAGAACTATATAATCCCATGAGAGAGTTCGGCATTCCAAACAAATTGATACGACTTTGTAGGTTGACCATGACCAACGTAACTTGTCAAGTACAAATAGCGGGATTGTTGTCCAAACTAATAAACATCTATAATGGACTCCGACAAGGGGACGGTCTGTCCTGCCTTCTCTTCAACCTGGCGTTGGAGAAAGCAGTCCGTGACTCTGGCGTCACAACTAGAGGGACTATTGTCACCAAGTCCAGCCAGATTTTTGCCTACGCATATGACTTCGACATCATCGGTAGATACGATTCGGCTGTACAGGATTCCTTCACCCAGATCGAGTAGGCGGTACAAAAACTGGGACTGCACATTAGTGAGGGAAAAACTAAATACATGGTGACAACTTCTGCGAAGAGAAGACCTAACTTTGGTGAAACGATCAGGGTAGCGGAGCACGAATTTGAAGTGGTGCAATCCTTTAACTACCTAGGGTCAATAGTATCAGCCGATAACAATATGGAAGAAGAAATGCGCGAACGGCTGATTAAATCCAACAAAGCGTACTATGGTCTATCAATGCTCTTTAAAACCCGAAATTTATACAGAAGATCCAAGCTACTACTGTACAAGACCATGGTCTTACCAGTACTCATGTATAGATCCGAGACCTGGGTGTTCAATAAAAGGCACTCTGAACTCTTGGCCGCGTTCGAGAGGAAGGTTTTAAGGAGAATTGTTGGTCCCGTATGTGAGGAAGGACGATTCCAGAGACGCTACAACCATGGGTTGTACGCAATCTACCTTGAAGCTAATGTTGTAAGAAAAACCAAGCTCGGTAGACTCCGGTGGGCGGGACATCTAGCTCGAAGAAGCGAAGAGGAGCCTGCCCGGAAAGTCCTTTGTGGCAGGATGTATGGAAGGAGAGAGCGCGGCTGACCTTGTCTGCGATGGAGGGATGGCGTAGACCAGGACCCAGAGCCTGGGAGTGCCAAACTGGATGGCAGCGGCTTGAAATCGGGACCGGTGGAGAGATTTGTTGAATAAGGCCAAGACCGGATTCCGGTTGTAGTGCCGGTGATGATGATGGAAGGAGGTTTTAGTAGGTAAAAATCCGGCACACGTTTGGATCTGTCCACAGGTATCTTTTGAAGATTTCCACTTTCCTACCGAAACCAAAAAAAAAAAAAAACCACAAATGAACACTCATGATGGAGGAAAGTCTACGTTATAGTCTACGTTATAGTCCAGACCTAGGTCCGAATGACACTATTATATCCTCAGATCAAAATATCCATGTTTTCCTAGTTCAAGTGGAGCTGTAAAGGCTTTAGAGGCGTAATTTTATACATGTTCTTTAGCGCATGATTTAAGCGAAGCTGTTTGCCCTATGGTCGGCCGAATTTTTTCTGTTTCCATCAAATTCTTCGCTTTTTCAGCTGAACTTCACAATTTGGTACTAATGGTACGTATTTCCCTACGAGGACAGCAGTGGTAGCGTTTATCGAAATGTCTACCTTAATGGTTGACTTGGTAAAGAGGTGCTCTCATCAATGACAGAGTGGTAGGTTGGGTTCCAATACTCAGGTGTCCGGTGAAATACAATACCGTTAACCTATAGCAAATAGTTGTAACAAATCCTTGACCATATGTCAGAGCGACCAGGCAGGCTTCAAATGATGTTCAAGGATTTCCCCCAAACATTTCACAGAGCCTTATAAGCCAATGAGGTGTTATTTCACCGGACGGATGGGCAATGGAATCCAACCTACTACTCAGTAATTGTGCCAAACTGCTACAACAGCAAAGAGTGCACAGGACAGGGAACGATGGCACAGCCGCGTCAGTGACGTCATGAACTTCAGGGTTCCTATAGACTAATAAATAGTATAGTAATAGTCATAAAACTGGCGCAAGACTAATGACCATGCCCGCAAAAAACAAATCATTATGGAAAATTTAAGCCCCAGGACTTGCTAAATAAGGTCAAGACCGGCGTTTGTGTCCACAGTAAGAGAGGAAATTCTTTCTGTGGGGTAAATTCTAGTTCTATCAACCTATTAAATAAAGATTGCTCAACATTTTTTTGCATCTAGTTTACCTTGTAATACAAAGGCATAGTATACTAAAAAGATAAAAATCTAAGAGGACAAAATTTACATATGCACTTAAGTCATAAGTGGTAAAAGCTGCGTAAACGATGGTCTTAATTACGCAATCATTTAGATACCTTTCCCTAAAATTCTCTTTGGGACTTAAATTCATACTTAGAAGCAGATCATATTACCACCAGCAAATAGAAAAGAGTCTTCCTTATATATAATGAACTCTGATGGTACAAATGTTTGGAAAAGTTTAATACGACTTTTAATTTTCTTTTGCATAACTTTTCGATCAATCTACAAAATCAAGACCCGATACTCGGTAGCAAAGCGACAATGATTCGATTCCAGCAGAGCTGTAGTTTATTATGAAACTAGCTCGACTGCTTTCACCCTCAGAAAGCCTACTCTTTAGAAGACAGTGATTTTTCTTGTTCCCTTTTCAAAATAATTAGACATATGTGTCCTAAACAAGAATTCCGACCGATCATTAGTTCTGTTGCGTTCTTCGCTGTATTCTAATCACCACAACTCGTCCTTTTCTCTGATTGACATGACATATTCGCAACATTAATGTTCGTCACAAAACGTTCATTTCACCATCAAAATGACAATGGAAACAAGTTAATTTATTAAGAGATAGGTCCCGTATAGGAACGGGGGGTCCGAAAACTGTTCGACTGACCCCTGACCTCTACCATAGCAAACGCACATAAACTCTGAATACTGACACCACGTTTGACATATGTATTCACCGACATTAAACAATTCACTGAAACGACTTTTACCAAGGACGATCGTATTTGTGGTCATGTTTGACGATTCGAAGGAAGTCATCCTTTTAGCTTGATTACCAAGAATAAACTTTCCTGAAACCAATCGAGAAAAACTCGTTATGCTGATTGATGAAAATTCATTTCCCATCCCAGCAACAACCGGAATTTCTTAAATGGGACAACATACTCCTGCTTTTTGGGAGGAGGGTGATCGGTCTGCTTTTTTTTCTTCCTTAATTTGCGCCCATCTGCATGCTTTTGCATTTATTGTCCTTTTTGATTGTGAAAGACTGGTAAGGTATTCTGAAACCGGGCAAACGCAACAGCTGTGAAACATAACTGTCACTAGTGATCAGCTGAAGTACCTGGATGGTGAGATACCCTTTTGGGATGGGTACTCAACTAAATATAAAAGATACTTGAATTGAAGTCTTTGGTGAATGTCAAGAAGCAACCTAAAACGATATAATGGAGACTAGATGAATGATGAGATTCTGGGTAGGGATAAGGTCTTTGTCTGTGTGATCTCTTAAGCTACCTGTTGAACGAGATTTGAGTGTTGCAAAACTTGGCGAGCAAAACGACTGTGGTGGAAGTTATGATTTCGCAGGAAACAAAGCACATAAATACTGAAAGGAGTTTGGTATATACCAACTGTGCTCACTTTTGCTGCTTAGGAGATCACATTATCATTTATGGTTCTTGTAGGTATTTTTTAAAATACTTGAAGGAAATGCATTGACTCGCAGTCAGGAGAGGAGGGAGAGAATGAGGAATGGAGCATTGATCTTGAACACCTAAAGATTATAGCCATGGCCCAATAAGTGGGGGGAGATCACTCAACACTTGTGTTCCCCTGACGAACAATTCTGCATCCATCTAAAATTGTGCTTTGGTGCAGACGACTTATGAAGTAGAGGGCAAGCTGTATTGATGTTCTGGCATGTAGACTAAATAATGTTAACGAAAAATGAAATGATTTTGGTTTTTTATTCATTCCTGACAACTTGGTGTAGTTGGGTGAACGAGGTTATTGTGTGAAGGTTCAAAGGTTCAATTGACAAAATTGCGATATTGAAGGCAACAACTTTTCTATTACGATATATTCAATTGGTGACACTGAGGCGTTTATAACAGATACACACATAATATACAAGCAAATAGTGAAGAACACCGAAAGAAAACCGAATAAGAAAATCCATCAGCCGTATAGTAAGCAATAACATAGCAATTCCTCATCAGTTGAATGTACTTGAGTTTAGAATTCGAATTCGTACACGCGGTAGTGGCCTGATGTGTTGAACACTGGTTCAATCTTTTGGTGATTCTAATCGTCATAGCGTCGGTTCGAATCACACCTTCTTCATTATCGTTGCAAACGCTATGACACAACGATAATAAAGCGGAAAACAAATTAGCAATCAAACGAGCTGGCACAATGACAATTCATTAGAAAAACGTTACCGAAGGTAGAAATATTACGAAAAGAAATTAAAGCAGAGAACTACCTCTGTATTGACCCCAGTGGTGACTGTAGTGACATATTAAGGAACACAACTAAGGGTACTGTCTATGGAAGTGGGTTTTAGATTAAGGAGGAGCGAAAACTGCTGTCGTCGTCCTTTGATCGATGCTGTCGTTGATGGTAGTTGCGGTTCGGGGACTGACTTTGCCTCGTCTTGTTGGTTCGCGCAGGGCCTTTGCCCTCATACACGAGAATGAAGTCACGAAATGAAAAAACAGTGACGTGACGTGTTGTGACCAATAAAACAAAGTGCAACAACAACAACAAACAAAACGAATGTTAAAAGTGACAAAAAACGTGCTCTCAAAATCACCTCAATGGGGTGCAAAAACAAAGTAAGACAATTATCACCTCAGTCGTAAAAGTGAAAATTAAAACACACAATATATTGCTAGTTAAGCAAAGAGTTTTCAAAGCATCATTTGGTGCGATTGCAAGTTTGCTGACTCTTAGCCGACGATTGCCGAGTTCGAGTCGGCGTACGGCAGAGCGACTTCGTGGTTCGTATTGCAGGTCGCCTTCGTTTTTTTTTTAATGAAAACAAACAGGAAAGAACCAGCATGAAGAACCAGAGGAAGATAAAAACGCGACAACACACAAATGAAAAGGTACACCGAAAAACTCCAATGCGACGCGAAGTAAAACCGCAAAATTAACAATGGAGAAAAGAGATCAGCAAATGGAGGAGTTCAAGCCGCGCCGTCGAAGGAAAGAGAACCCGTATTTTCCGTGTGGAAGTGGACACACAAATTCGCAACTTCCGTTTCCGAGTTAATAGAACCATCACAAAAATTGAGGATTAGTCAGCCCGATCGTCAAGAAGGGCCGAAATGAAGGCGAAATTGATGGCCACTAGGCAAGAGTTGGAAATTGGCGAAGGTCAAAATAGTGTCAGCAGAACACAAATTATTGGAAACGGTAAAACCTTCTCAAAGGTGAGAACGACCTACATCAAGACACGTGATGGAGCTCCTATACTTGAATGGTATCATAGAAGAATGGCTGGGTTTCCGGAGGATATTTGATGATCATCATCATCATCGGCACTATAACCGGGATCAGGTCTTGGCCTTATTTAACAAATCTCTCCACCGGTCCCGATTTCGAGCCGATGTCATCCAGTTTGGCACTCCGAGGCTGCGCGCGTCCTGGTCTACGCCATCCCTCCATCGCAGACAAGGTCTGCGGCGCTGTCTCTTTCCATACATCCTGCCACAAAGGACTTTCCGGCCAGGCTCCTCTTCGCTCATTCGAGCTAGGTGTACCGCCCAGCGGAGTCTACCAAGCTTGATTTGTCTTACAAAGTTAGCTTCAAGGTAGATTGTGTACAACTCATCTTTGTAGCGTCTCTGGAATCGGTTTGATGATACTGCGCCCGATTTCACCAACGCATAGAATATGGGGCGATTACAAAGAGTACTCCAAGGGAGAGCAAGAGAAGTAGTGGGAAATTTGCTATTCGTGGCTTGAAAGGAGGTGACGAAAGAACTAGAGAGTCGATTTGGAAGACAGGGAGCATTGGCAGAATTAAAAAAAACTCAAGAATCTGCCGCGACTCACGGAATATCCAGTTGATCTTTACACATTCGCTAGCCAAGTGTGGAACTTAGTCGCCACTATTAGAGAACTACAAAAGAATCAATACTTGTAGTAGTGAAGGGAATGAGCAACAAGATGCCGTCGGCCACCATAGTTAAAATTTTAAATTAAATTTAATGCAAACTCTGCTCAATTATTTTTGTATACGTTATGAAATTTTTGTGGCAAAGACATTAAAAATGGTGCAGAAGGTTTTCGGTGACTATACTGAATGAAAGCACAAGCTTATTATTGGCATAAAGGGTATAAAGTGGCTGATGAACGCATTGGAGATAAAGAACATCCGAGACAAACACATCAACTGTTGCACAACATATCAAGGAAATCTGAGATTTAGTGCTCAAAGTTCGTCGATCGACTTTGCTGATATAATTGGCGTTTCAGTTGAATTAGTAAACACCATTATGAAACATGTACCCCGCTTGAAAAGAGCTTGATTGGTTACAAAATCATTGAATTTTTTTGAAAAAGACAGTTGTTCGGTAAAAGTGCGACCAATATTCTTCCACAACCATCGATTCACCCGGTTTCACACCGTGTGAATTCTGGCTTAAACTTAAAAAAGTGTTTCGACAAGACTGAGGAGATAAAAGGCGAATCGGCGCGCGCTTTCTAGGCCTATTTATTATCTATTTCGGAAACCGCCTTTAATAAGTATTTCGAAGATTAGAAAAAACGGTGGCATTTACTTGTCATATCGAGGGGACATTGCTTTGAAGGCAATGAATTTGATTTCAAAATATAAATAACAATTTTAAAAGTTATAACCAAAATCCTTGTTATACTTGTGCACGGTGTTATTTCTCAAAAAGCGTAATAGAGTAAAAACCTTCAGAGGTTGGATTGGCCTACAGCTGAGACAATCTACGAGATGGCGTCACCTGCTATTAAATCCCATTCTAGGAAAAAATACCTTTCACGGGACTATTATCAACAAAAAAATCTGTCTTTGGTAGGAGATGGCATCACCTGCTATTAAATCCCATTCTAGGAAAAAATAGCCTTCACGGGACTATTACCAACAAAAAACTCGACCTTTGGCTTCTTTAGTCTATCATGAAGCCAATTATCAGTTTTCAACGGCAAACCAGAAATTAGCCTCAAAAACATTTCTCCTGGTGGTGAATTTCTATTAAGAGAAGATCAGGTAGAGGCAGCTTTGTCGATACCTGTGACGAAGCCAAGCTCTGAGTTAACGAATTATTGCATCATTGAAAAGGGAAATGGCAGCATTGGAAAATGTTACTAAAATGGACATGCTAAAATCATGTATAAGATAATTATAACCCAAATACGTGTACAGAATCAGTCCTAAGCCAACAGTAGTCTTGTATAAACAATTTCTAAAGGCTGCATGAAAAAATGGCAGAGTATATTTTTATAACTTTTGTGAAGCACTTCCGAATTATTAAACAAATGTGAGAAACGTAAATAAAGTCGAACTTCACTTACCCAGTAAAGAAGTCTTTGGCAGCCAATCTGAAATTATATAAATGTTTTTACAAAAATTACATACAAACTTATCATAAAAATATATTATTCAAAGATACAAACATAAGTTGCAACACTTTACTGCAACTCTATCTACTTTTTGGCAGTGCATATTTTGCATCCTTCTTTCTCATTTCCCATATCAGAGTGCAGCTTTTCCGTTGGCTAGGATTGGTAATAAACACTGCAACAATTTTAATGTTGATGACAACGTATTGGCTCGTTAAAGTTCGTCGATCGACTTTGCTGATATAATTGACGAGCCAATTGTTGTCTTCAACCCATCATTGTGGAAAATTTAACAAGCCTCAGGACTTGCTAAATAAGGCCAAGACCAGTTCCCGGTTGTAGTGCCGATGATGATGATGACAACGTAGTACCCAAAACTGGTGAAATTTCAGGTTCTTATTATGCCTCAATTTTACAGCAATAATAAAAACGTTACGGCTACTTTTACGAGAAAAATAATAACACCGATACTAGGTAATTAGTGGAATTTATGCTTAATCAACCTCAGACCTTCTGACTCTAGTGGCCGCTGTTGCAAATAACAGTAATAGTTTTATCGTAAGAGTAATGAAATCGCGAACAATTTCGCATTGCAAGAACGGGGGAAAAATTCGCTGGGAAAGAGATGGAAATTTGACTCATTGAACTGGAAGCTCCTTACGATAGAATATCAAAAAGATAACTCAAGAAAGCTACGAGAAATGTTGGTATCCCATATAAGCTACGTAGATTGAGTGTGATCAATGTGATGAAAATTCAAAACCCTCGGTGGATTCCGGGAACGGGTTAGACCCGCATCCTTCTTACCATCGTAGTGAAAAGTAAAATCTGCCCTTTGAGCATGATAATGAAAGGAATGCCTTGTATAAGTTTATAATGACGTTGATATCTTTTTTGTTTAGTCACACGCGTTCAAAATGAATCTTCGGATAGCCAGAGACACTCCGCGCTTTGTGGTTTCAATATGGAAAGTGTGCCACACAAGTGTGCAGTTCGACAGAAGAACGATTACTAGGTTTACTTGTCCGTTAATTGTGTTTGCTACCACTCTCTGATAGACGGTTTTCTTCAGTCCCCCAGGTTCGCTTAAGCAGTATATGTGGTCAAATTATCCTAATAATGGAAGTGAACTTCTACCATCTGGCAGTTCGATCAACTTCAGTACTAGATTTCGAATCCTCTCAAACACGTGAAGTGTTACTTTTGTTTTTTTCGCTGGAATAATATAGGATTTAAATTCCCACTTTAGATGAATATAAGGCTTGAAAATTGATCCTGATTTGTAGGTGCAGATGCAGGTGTAGCGAGAATGGGTAACGCCAAAACCGTCCAAAGAATCTATAACGGACAATTGACTGGAAAGAGACTTGCGTTAAACTCGCGAAAAATATAGGTGGACAACGTCAGGCATAACACTGAGGAAATAGATCAGGTACCGAAGCCTGGAAGAAAAGTGTGCAGAATATTGAACGGTAGCATAGCGGAGTTAGTGAAATTATGAACGTTCCGATTACTACAGACCAATAAATAGAGGACAAACAGTAGAGGCCAGGCACTAATAGAAACCTTCGCAGTCTCAGACGTAGTCCTACTTAAAGATGGTGCTGAGGGCACCTTTATAAACAGGCCGGTCCAAAATCGACATGACATTTGCCAGCTCCATGTTAGCAAGAAATATGGAAATACGAGTTTTGGACACCTACACCCATAGTAACCAGCAAACCGTGATGTACCAAATAGTCGCACACAGTGGACTCATCATTGGCAGATTGGCGACGAAAGCCCAGAAAAATGGGTAGAAAGAGAGGGACCTCGACGCGGAGCTGCTCGATTATATACTGAAAGACCCAATCGAGCAATTCGACGCAGAGTTCAAGGCGAACGGGCAGGCTGGAAAAGTCATGAAGTGACTAACTACCGCATGCGATGCTTCTGTTCCACGACAAAGACAACCAGCAGGAGCAATCAAATCAGCATATTTGTGGAACCCAGAAATCGTCCATGGGCGATCGGAGTAGAAAACGTTACCACTGTGGTGATCCTAAATCACTACTCCGATTCAATCCCCATTATTATCTATAATCCCAATCCTGTTCCCATAGTGAATCATACGAGCGACAAATTAAACCGAAAGTTAATTTGTTGCACACTGATTCAATTCCCAATTACGTTACCCTTATCCATAATCCCAATCATGTTCCACAATTGAATCATGTGCACGACAAATTTAACCGAAAGTCTATTTGTCGTACATTGATTCTAAATGCAATTCATAATTTCTCCATCTGGGAATTTGTTCAACCAAATCCCCATCCACTTCCAAAATCCCATTCCAATTGAAGCACACAAAAAATTGTTTGTGCTTCTTGGAATTTTTAAGTAACAGTTTTGACAAATCTCTGTCGCCACAGAGTATAAAAAGGCGGCACAATTTGGGTTCGTCATCAGTCTCCTCCGGGAGCGTGAAAAGCTCTCCAGAATGAGATATCGTCACCGCTTTACCCAAAGGGAACCATTATTGCGATCCATCATTTACAATATTGGCACACATAAAACAGAGAATCCAATACAATCCTACCCGACAATTGCAAGACAAACTCAAGGATATTCAGATGGACCAGAAGGTTTATAAAAATGTTAAAAAGATATGTGGCACTTCTCAATCATACACAACGGTGTTGTTGTTAATAACGACACCAATAAAGCAAATATTATCGGAGAGACCTTTGAAAATAATCACACGATTACTCTCCAGGGTGGGGATGCATCCATTAATTCAGAGGTCCAAAATAAACTAGACAACTTTAACGAGCCAATTGTTGTCTTCAACCTATCTAGCAGTGCATACTTCGATGACACACATGATAATGGTCACGGTTTCGTCACGCCAAACACCCTACAAAATCTAGTTAAATCTCGAAACCGCAAGAAGTCACCCGGTATCGACAATATGTTGTACCACTCGTTGCGAAGGCTTTCTGCTTTATTCTTTATAAAGCTCTCCATTCTGTTCAACCATGCCTACAACATGGGGTACTTTCCCCAAGCCGGGAAGCATGCTGTTGTCTGCCCAATAGCCAAAGCTGAGAAACCAACATATCACCACTCAAGCTTTCGTCCTATTTCGCTTCTCACCTGCATCAGCAAAATATATGAACAGTTCATATACGAGAAGCTAAATAAGTTTATCACTACCAGGAACCTAATACCTGATTTCCAATTTGGATTTAGAAGAGCGCATAACACCACCATGGCTCTAAATATATTTCAAAACCACGTCTGCGTGCGCCTCTTTAATAAGGAACCTACCATTGTGGTGAGCCTGGACATTGAAAAGGCTTTTGATACACCCTCGATCGAAGGTCTCGCTTTCAAATAACTGAATACTGGCCTCAGTAAAAAGCTGTGTAGTATCATCTACTAGTTCGTTCTAAACAGAACCTTCCAAGTTCGAGTGAATGGAAAGCTTTCCCGAACCTTTCACGCCGCTGCAGCCGTACCACAGGGCTCCATTCTAGGCCCCATCTTATTTAATATATACACCTCACATATTCCTCGCCCTGTGGACAGCAGAGTACACCAGATATGCTATGCGGATGACGTCTTGGTGTATACGTCATCTAAAAGCCCAAAACTCGCGACAAACCGACTCAAGCGCCATCTAGACGAACTGTATCAGTATTACAGTCGATGGAAAATTCGACTTAACCCATCCAAAGCAGTATAATTCTATAATTCTGAGTAGTAAACACTCCCAACACACTTCTCGATATTTATAGAATATGCGAATACAAATAGGAGGCCCAAATGGAAAGGCTGCGAGTTTTCGAAAGAAAACTCCGCAGAAGATGCATCAACCACTCTACAAGGCCTGACGGCCGCCATTGCCCGAACTTTCACCTACACGAAGGTGCCTCCATTATCCCAATCGACGAGTACTTGCTGCAATTAGCATATAAGTACATCGAAAGCATTCAGAACAGCGAGAACCCACTTGTACGGGAGTCTTGCGCTGTTGACGCTTCTCTCTCACGATCTCTTCGGATCCGACCACCACATTTCTTTTTCAGTACAAAACTGAAGAACGCACCCTTCCCAACAACATTTTCCTCTATAATAGAGGATTCCTGGACCCATCCCATAGGGTCTACTGCTGACGCACTACAAACACGCACGCACAATACAAGACAGCACAAACACACACTCACACACACACCGACTAAAGCGCAGATTATTACACGCCAAAGACGTGATCTGCGTTTACTACCGCACTCAAGACCCACCGGTCTTGTACAATCTCTTTCCCACCATCCCCCCATCCAAGTAGTTAGAGAACAGATGATTGTGGTTATCGCAAGATTTCCGAATATCACACTAACCCACACTAGCCCTCTGAGTAAGGTGTTAGAATATAGTCACAGCTAGATCGGCTTGTCGTAAGAGGCGATTAAATGCCGAGTGGTATGTGGGGCTGTGGGGGTTTCTCTATTCTATATGAGAAACAACCCACAATTCCAGCCACAATTCCTAACTAATTTCGACCGCCTTACAGCGCGTCAAATCAACCCCATTTCCCCCTACTTACCTGTTCACCTGCAAAGCATGTTGCCACCAAGGACACATAGCTAAACTCATTGTACCACGCAGACAATGCATAAATGAGTTTAGCTTCCCTTTTTTGCCATACGGCAACTCGTGTTCATGTCGATTAGCGACAACCAAATCCAGCCGGACGAAGTTGTCGCATCATTGCAGATCCGCTGGGGAAATTTATCAAAACATTCGATTGAATCACGTGATAATATTTCCTTAGCGTTACTTCGGCTTTTCTCCAGACACTTCATTCGCTGGGGATCAATGCTCTCTTTTTGCAGGTGAATATCATCAGCTTAATTCTCCTCTCTTTCTCAGTTCTGTCTTCGTATGGATCAATGTACACTGAACTCACCATACTTCCGAATCAGGTCAATGGGTTCCGCTCAGAACTACATTGATTCATGCACATACAACCAAATCCACCCCAAGATAATCGTTTCTGTTCTCTCATTGTCCCGCTCTCTTCGATCATCAGTTTACCGACGTAACCTACCACACATCGAAGAACGTCGCAGTGAGAGAGCAGAAGTATGTTCTTTTTTTGGTTGTATCCAATTTCTTCCCTTTTCAGACAGTCGATTAACGTGATTACCGGAGAGAGGTTGTGTCGTTAACCGCCGCCGCGTGTGCATGCTTATGCACAGGCTTGTCCGCAGAGATTCACAGAAGAAGTGTAAAGTTTAGAGACCTAAATAGTAATTATACCGATGAAAAATGGCGAATGTATACGGTGCTAGTGTAATTGCATTATTACTAGCTGTTTTAATTAGTTGCAATTTTTGTGAAGTCCTTGAAATTAAACAAACGTATTTACATTTGCAAAACGCTACTTTGAAGTCGTACTCCGAAGTACTCCTGCGGGAAAGACGGCAAACAAATTTAAAAACACAATATGAGTGTTCGACAAAATCAAATAAAAAGGAAATTGTTATCCAACAAACAAACATCAGAGTGTTATTTAATGTTTCAGTTATCCTGGCTGGACTATTCTCGCAACCGCGCAACATCGTTGGGAGATATAAGGAATACGTGCCATACGCTGGAACACACCATCTTATACCCCATAGGGCCTCATAAGCTACAGGCTCCGTGAAATTATCGGGAGAAATCCCTGGCCATCTTTCGGAGCTTGGCTGATGGACCGGTTCTAAAAAAGGTTGGTTTAGGTCGTAGTCGGTCCCAAGATGATATTGTAGTGTAACAACATACCCACGAAATGACCATGAAGAATCATATCAAGTAAATCAATTTGCCCTTGTCACAATTAGCAGGTTTCACGTTACCAGCATTCGTTGCCGACCATAATTCAAGGTGGATTCTTTTCATTGAGTAAAAGAAACGAATTGCTCCGGTTACGATTTCTAAGAATCAAATGAAAATCGTTTGCGAGCTTGCCGCTGGCAAATGATTCACAAATTAATTGGGTCAAATCGTGTCATTGTTCTTACACTATGCACCAAGCTGGTGATAGGGAATAGAATAGCATAACTAGCAATTTGTATTTGAGTGAATTACGAATTAAGTGTGAAATGGCTTATGGAGCAAAATTTGTATGACTAGATTAAGAAATTTGTGAATAATTGAGTGATTGATTGGGAGTATAAAAAGCCCAGCAATTTCAATAATAAATCAATCAAATACCTAAACTGTTTTTTGATTCGAGCACTGCGGCGCTTACGCCATGAACTTTTAGCGAGCTGCGCTTAAACAGCACAATTAGGGAAATAGAATTTTAGTCAGTTATTTTGTTAGACTGAATATTACGACATACATATTGCATGGCGAATGCAATAAGCAATTTAATGGCATTACTCCCTTTATAACATTACATTGCGATCCTGTCCCGCTTACACCACTTGACGACACGGGCCAAAGCACCACATTTCGATCCTGCTTCATTACAGCATACCACCGCGTCATGTTGTACATTCCGCGACACCGTCGGGAGAATTCTTCGACTATATTTCGGATGTATGCTTACTTACATGGAAATAAGTCATGATGGTGCCTTCTGAGATAAAAAACTTCCGGAGGTAAACTAGTTTCCTATTCGGATCTTCGAACTTTATAAACTTCGTCGTTGCGTAATCGGGTTTGTTGTCGAAACCTTGTCGGCGTTTGACTGATAACGGCATTTTGTAATATCAGGGCCATCGGTTTCCCTAATACGAATGTAAACGCCGTCCACCTATATTTGCACCCAGCGACTCCTGATCCTGATATCCTTGTCCTAACCGAGACACAGGTCGATTCATCAACTAATTCGACATACCTTCGTTGGTCAGGAAATGACTTGCAATCGAGATTCCGCTTTAAGGGAAGAGCCTGCGGTCCGATCTGGTTTGGCACAGGATGGAGGCGTTAGAACCCAGTAACTTGGACATCAGGTGGTTGAAGGTCGTGCTGAGGAATTCTGTTAAATTTCATTGTTGTCTCTACGGCTCCCCGAATGATGAGCGACCGGCGACACTTTTCAAATATCTTTAACGTACCGTCGATTGGATACAGATCAACAACCGGCTTCTGAAATTGTCGTCTTTAGCGATTTTAATGTACACAATTCTGGATGGTTGGTGCATTCTAACAGAACCAATGAGGCTGGGAGACTGGTGGGGATGTTCGCTGTTTGCCGGAATTTGACACAAATTAAAAAATTAAATAAAAAATTAAACTTGTGGCGGCACTTACGGGAGTGTAGGATATAAGTGATTATGCGAACCCTGGATCTGTTTTTGACATCCGAGCCGAGCATTTATACCGTGGAGGTTCCTGCGCCACTGAGAAACTCAGATCACTGCTTGGTATCGGTTGCGCAACCACTTGCATTTGAAACAAATAGCCGACCTAAGCAGCTTCGCCAAATATGGGGGTATGGTGTTGCTACCTGGGACGATTTGCGAGATTTCTTGCCATCCCTCCCGTGATCGGAGGTGTGCTTTGGAGACTCCGATGTTAACGCATGCGCGGAGTCGGCCACAGAGATTATTCTTCTCGGGATGGAGATCTACTTTCCGTATCACACCACACGAAGTTCATCTGAAACGCCTACCTTGCTTTCGTAAACAATTGGAGCAGATTACAGCGGCAAAAATAGAGCTTTTAAACAATGGCGCTGCAATCCCGCCGAGGATAACAGAACGAATTTTGTGAGATTCAGAAACGCGTGCAACCAGGTGATTGCTACCGCGAAGAAGGGCTACAACGACAGAGTGACCAGTAAACTCCTTGATTGCCCAACCGGTTCGCGTCCCTTCTGGTCAATGGCAAGGGCTGTCAGCAGCAACTTTGCTTCTTCCTTATTCCGTCCCTTAGTGACGACAGCGGGACATTTGTCACAAATTCAAAGGATGTATTGTAATGTATGTAATGTATATATAATGTGTATTGTAATGTATTCGTGAATTCCAACCTCGATGGCGGTCGTTTGGAACCACCTGTGATCGGGCTAGTACGGTGTTCGATGTGGGATGTAAGGTTCCTCTGGCGTACTATTCAACGAATTCTACGTGGACTGAACAGTAGGAAAGCAACCTGCCCGGACGGTATGCCAGCAATAGTCCTTAAGAACTGTGCTTCAGAACTGTCACCGGTTCTTGCCAGGCTATTCCGATTATTTTATGCACGGAGGACATTTCCTACCTGCTGGAAAACGCTCAAGTAATCCGCCAATCCCAAGGAGAAGTGCCTCCCATAAAATTACGGGCCGATAGTATTATTGTCTAAGGTAATGGACAACGTCATCAATGCCGAGTTTTTAATTATTTGGAGTGCAACGGAATTCTGTATGGTCGTCAATACGGATTCCGTGGCAGGTGGTCCACGGCAGACCTATAGCGTTTGAGATGGATAGTGAAGAACGTGTAATTCGAACTGACGCTATGACAGTTAGAATCACCAAAAATTAAACATAAGCGTAACACATCAGGCTACTGGCCGATTTTTAAATTCGATTTTTAAACTCAAGTATATTCCACTGATGTGACTTGTTATATTATCGCTATGGTATACGGTTCTGATGTATTTTCTTATTCGATTTTCGTTCGGTGTTCTTCACTATTTGATGTGTACCGTGTGTGTATCTGTTAGAGACGCTACAGACCTCTTGACTCTTATAACCGATATATGGACATCTGTGATTGAGGCATGAGGGGCATGGGGGCAAATATGGACATCTGCGATTGCGGGGCACAAGACCGCCATGGCTCATGAATGAGTCCGGGGCGATCGCGTTGGATATCTCCAAGGTTTTTGACCGCGTCTGGCATGGGGCATTGTTGAGCAAACTTCCCTCGTACGGACTTTCCCATCAGCTTTGCGACTGAACGAAAAGCTTCCTTGAAAATCGATAGATCCGGGTTATTGTGGACGGCGATTGTTCGGATCTTTATCCTGTTAATTCCGGGGTGCTTCGAGGTTTCAATTTGGCTCTAACCTTGTTTTTGCTTCACATAAATGATTTGTTGGAGTCAACGGATAACAAAGTGTTCAGTTTTGCCGCTGATAGTACGCTTAACAGGTCAATTGAAATTGACCTTCCATAGTAAAACACATTTTTTTGGCAAAATTCGTTTTTTTTATTCAACATAATTCCCTTCGAGGGTGATACACTGATTATAGCGACCCTCCAACTTTTCGATACCTATTTTGTAGTACGATTTGTCCTTTGCTTCAAAATAGGCCTCAGTTTCGGCGATCACCTCTTCATTCGACGAAAATTTCCTCCCAGCGAGCATTCTTTTGAGATCTGAGAACAGGAAATAGTCGCTGGGGGCCAGATCTGGAGAATACGTTGGATGCGGAAGCAATTCGAAGCTCAATTCATGGATTTTTGCCATCGTTTTCACTGACTTGTGACACGGTGCATTGTCTTGGTGAAGCAGCACTTTCTTTTTCCTCAAATGCGGTCGTTTTTCGGCGATTTCGTCCTTCAAACGGTCCAATAACGCTGTGTAATAGTCGCTGTTGGTGGTCCTTCCTTTTTCAAGATAGTCAATGAAAATTATTCCGCGCGCATCCCAAAATACAGACGCCATAACCTTGCCAGCCGACTGTTGCGTTTTTCCACGCTTTGGGGCGGGTTCATCGTGTGCAGTTCACTCGGATGACTGTCGATTGGACTTCCGAGTGAAATGCTGGAGCCATGTTTCATCCATTGTCACATATCGACGCAAAAACTCGGGTTTATTACGCTTGACCATCTGCAAACACTGCTCCGAATCATCAACTCGTCGTTGTTTTTGGTCAAAAGTGAGCTCGCGCGGCACCCACTTTGCACAGAGCTTTCTCATACCCAAATATTCGTGAATGATATGATGTACACGTTCAGTTGATATCTTTAGAGTGCCTGCTATTTCATTCAATTTCAATTTACGGTTATTCAAAATAATTGTGTGGATTTTTCTAATGTTTTCGTCGGTAACAACCTCTTTTGGGCGTCCACTGCGTTCACCGTCTTCGGTGCTCATTTCACCACGTCTAAACTTAGCATACCAATCCTTGATGGTTGATTTTCCTGGGGCGGTGTCTGGAAACTCGTCATCAAGCCAAGTTTTTGCTTCAAATGTATTTTTTCCCTTCAAGAAGCAATATTTTATCAACACGCGAAATTCCTTTTTATCCATTTTTTTCACAATAACAGAAGTTGCTTCACTCAAAATACTATAATTCACAAACTAATGATCCGACATCTGTCAAATTCAAAAACACGCGTCTTTTGAAGGTTAGGGCTAACTAAAAATCATATGGATTTAATTCTAGTGCCGCCATTTATGTGCCAGGCCGGGGACTTTTCAATTGTCCTGTTATTTCCTCTTTTTGAGTGATCGGTGCATCAACGTCGCACCAACTGAGATGTAGTCAGATCGACTCTCTGAATCGGTATCTGGATAAGGTCCTGCAGTGGGGGAAGGCCAATCTCGTCGACTTCAGTGTAAAGAAGACACCATACAGAGAAAAGTGGATCATCGGTTGCACAGTTGATGATGAATACCCAGGCTCTCGAATCTGGGGAAAGCATGAAATTTCTCGGCGTCACAGTCTGTGGGAATGTAACGTGGTATAAACACATGTCGAACATCACAAAGTCCTCCTGTGGAAAACTGAGTTATCTTTTTAGAGTCAAGAAATATTCTATTCCGGCTCAACTTTTCCTTCTGTATAAATCCCAAATTAGACCCGGGCTCGAATATTGCTCTCATGTTTGGAGCTCTGTTCCTAAACATACCCTCGACCTACTTCAGAGCATGCAGAGACGAGTGATCCGCCTGATCGGGGGCACGGCGCTGACGTCGGGACTACAATCGCTGTCACATGGGTATTGTTCTTCCGAGATTCGTGGTTCGGTTTATATGTGCTCCATGAGATAATTCGATGGATCGCAGCCCTTCGCGGTTAATTTCCCAACGGCGCGAACATCTTTGCGTCAGAACTCGTTCCGTTACAGAGCGGGAGCGCTATGGAATTCCCTCCCCACACAAGTGTTTCCGGAGTATTACAACTTGCAACTGTTCAAAAAGAACTCCAACTGTTATCTGGTGGCGTCTCGGGGCGCCGACTCGGTGTTATAGTTTCGCCTCTCCCGAGAGAAGTGTAATAAAAAAAAACCAACTATAGCACACTTTGAGGTGTTTTTATTGTAAAAAGGAACAACTATCTTTCGAAAATAAATCCACAACCAGCCACAAGTGTGCGGAAAAAAATATATAGGGTTATTTTATAGGGACTTGACAAGTTTGAATTTAATTTGTGAACGCACCCTTTCACTAATCATCGAAGTGTCACTGTCAATTTATTCAGTAAACTCAACATTTTCATAGTTAAGTACACGAACGAACAACGTCTGCCAATTATAAACGTTTACTACCGAAATTTGGAGTCGGTGACCGCAACTTTGAGAGCATTAACTCCAATTTTCGGTCGTAATTCTCGCCCTAGTAGACAGGCAATAACGAGTTTAGTGCAAACATTTGAGTCTACATATTCGTTGTGTGATGTTGCCGTGCCAATGAGACAACGGGTTGGTAGAAGTGTCGAATATATCGCTGCCGTTCAGGCGTCTGTAGCAAACGATCAGTCAATTCCACGGCGTTGTCAAGAATTGGGCATCGCCCAGACCACTTTATGGCGAATTTTGCGTAAGGATCTTGGTTTACACCCATACAAGATCAAGCTGACTCAAGAATTGAAGCCGATGGACAATTTGAAGCGACGTACGTTCTCGGATTGGGCTCTGGAAAAAAAGTTGTCAAGTCCCTATTGGAAAACCCCATACTTACTGAGTTTATTACGCATTCAGCTGTCAGGCTGAACACATTGAATTTGGTTTAATTAATGATAGTTTCACATATCGAGTATGGACATGAGTATGTGTAGGACACCCTTTTACAGACTCGAATTGACGTAATAAATCCCATATCAATTTATATTTAATATAGGTTTCCTCCACCAAACTTTTATTTCTGTACCCAAGTCCACAAACGATAACCTATTTCCTTTCACAGACGAACATCATTAAAGATACACCTCATCCTTCTTGCCCTTTCCAGACCTCACAGCATTCATCGTTCCTACGCACACGATGATTAATTTGTCGCGAGTTAACAGAATTCGGCTCCATCTGATTGTGTCTTGTGTGCTTTTGCCCCCCACAGTCAAGTTGGCGGGTATCTTCGTCTGTTGTTATCGAAAGTCGATATCTTCTTTTATCATCGGTTCTTCGCCATATTCCCGGCATGTCGTGCATTAGAGATGAGGAAAGGAGTTAAAGCCAGGTCAGGGCCAAAAGCGTACATGACACTCTACCTCCCCGCCCCATCTCCACCCCATTCACTTTCCACCTTTCCCCACGATATATTGCCGGCGGGAGCTAAGTAAAGAAAATACGTTATCAAATCCGCTTTGGTATTCGTGTTCGTATCTCCAACGGTCGCCACAAGACCATTATAATTTCGGAAGAAGAAGAATGACTTAAGATCCTAATACGGAACAAGTTCCTCGGTGTTTAGTTGTCTGGATATGAATGGATCTCTTGGAAAGGAAGCTGACTGCGGCTACAGATGCTTTTGCCGAGATTATGGGAACGTAAACAGGCGCGTGATGCACGAAACTTGGATAAGCCGGTTTTGGTTACCTTTCGTTATTTCACCTTCTTTTTCTCTGTGTATTATCACATTTCTCCGTTCTTAGTGATTGCTAAGCCATTTTCCATGATAACGGCTTGTAACCGTCGCGGCCACAGGAAAGAGCGCCAAAGCCAAGAATTTGAAATAAATTAAGCAGACCAAAAAAGCACTTCGGGTTTATCGAATTTCACGCGCAAGAGATGCGTTAACCACACCTACAAGTTATGTGATGACAGAGAGTAAGTATCAAATGCAGGATAATTATTTGCGGTATTGTGCGAGACGGGCGGCTACGCAGCCCACGCTGGTGTGGCACAATACAATTAAATAATTTCCGGTATTTAGATCGTCAACTGGATATGGGTTAATAAAGACGGACGGACGACATTGTATCACCACTTCAGCAAATGACATAAAATCAAAAATGTGTATAGACTGAAAGGTGCAAGCCTGTGGCATCCCATCGAATTCATAGATACCATAATGCGATTATATGCACACCTCTACAAGAAGCAATTAAAAGACAGCCAATTACATACAAATAAAACTCAGGTCCCTGGGAACCGAAAAACTCACATATTAATCACAAACGGCACAAGACTATCAGCAGCCTAAAGTGTGGACGAGACAGTGGAGGTCTTAAATGAATGGCCGTGACGTCAGTGGAATTTAAACTCCATCATGTCTCAGCTGGGTGCCGAAATCCCAAGGAAAGAATCAAATCAAACATATCCAACTAAATCTCGAGAAAAAACATCAACACAGGTATGTGAAAAGAAGAGCGCGAATCTTCCGATCCGATTTGAACCCAAAATTGATCATCCAGCATTTCAGTCTTCTGGCAACTTGATGGCTAGCTGGGAGTTCTAAACGATAATCGTTAAAAAGCCGACATAGGCGAGTCGAGTTTCAGAGGGGCGATTTGTTTCCTTCTCATCAGCTGATTTCTGGAATTTATTGAATGATTCTGTTGTACCTTTTGTATGTCCTTCTATTGTGTTTATGATCCTCTTATTAATTTTCTTTGGTGTATGTTGTGGGTTTTTTTTGTACCTATAAAAAACCTTTTCACCCAAGTTACAGGTCCTGTGGCAGGTAGCCATAAGATGATCATTTAGTTCTGATTAGGATGTGGAACAGTACTCGAAAAAGGCGCGAAATATATTCTCCTTTGTTGGTTCTATCAAGAGATGTTTTTTGGTAGTTATCCGATTGTCAGAGCGGTGAAGTGCATTATTAATAGCTTAGGACCCAAGATGAAAAGAAGGGAAAGTACTTCTTTCCCCCCAATATGATCAGCTGATTTCTAGAGAAATTGTCGTTTTTATATATATATTTTTGTTCTTCTTTACTTTTGATTACCTCGCCCACAGGACAGCGAGTTTATCTCATTGTCGGAATTTTAAGGTCCTGGGAAAATGCCCAAACCAAGAATTCCTGATTCATATTTCATGTCAACCTGCAAGGATGACACTTCGGATTCTACAAGAAATTCGATGGTGACAATTAGGTCGTTGCGCTTTGTTGTAATTTCTTTTATTCCTAATTGTCCTGAAGGATACGAGAATATGTTGTTTGTATTGACCCACAATTACGCCATAATAACAAATTGTTAAGTGTATCGTTCAATTACTATTGTACGTAGAGCGGGGGATAAACGAGAGCCAACGGACAGTGTGTGCAAAAACGGTGGAACTAAACTGACTTTCTGTTAAGGTTGCGAAAGGTATTTAGGTACGTAAACATATAATTGGGTATTTGATATGTGTCATATGAGAAGAGGGCCTGCATTGCAATTCGCAGCGATTTTACATAAACGCACGCACAAGGAAATTTCGAGTTTACATTAATGTCATAGTACAACTTGAGCGTTGCTATCATGGTTTGTACTATAGTCCTCCATCAAAGATAATTTTCGTGTGACAGTAACAAATGTAAATAGTTTTTCAATAATCTAAAGAACACAACTTACTGGATAGTAGTAAGTGGGTAAGCAGTGGTGGACGTCAGTAAGCAAGAGGTTGAATGACATTTGCACATTTTTATCATAATAAGGATGCTTAACAGGGATTTTTTGATACCGAGGCTATAGAAGGTTAATGTATTGTAGTCTTGTGGCGGTTCCGGTTTTTCCTGAAAAACCCCCATAACTTCCACCCAATCTAATAATTTCACGAACGCAATCGCATTAGCATCTTAAATGCTCCAAGCATTAAAGCAATCAAATCTTTAACCTAAAAGTCCATGTAAAAGAAAAACTTACCTTTCATGCATCCCTTCGCATACAATTCCCCGTAAGATTTCTTGCTCAACTTATCAGTAATTTCAAACCAATTTGGCACCTTCGGTGCCAGGCAGATTTCCCTAGACGAATTCCTAATAACAAAGGATTTGGATTGCATACTATGTAACCTTCACCAGGGACCATAAACATTGCGCTGTTTATTTTTCAGCTTCGCCATGTGTATGATAAATCTCTTAACGTACACATTGGCTGGCGGCCTACACCCAAGAAACCAAAACAAATATACGCATCTCGCGTCTCTTGGCACCAATCAATCCTACAGCATAAGCAAATGCAAAAAGGAATTCAATACCCTACCCCTGCCAGCGATGCCATAAACACAATTTTTAGCTAAAACCCATTAGCACATTTATTTAGCCGCAATGCACATCTCAGACTAAGACCCAAACGTTCCCTTTGTCTTTTCATATTTCGGGATCTGCTTCTCATCCGCAGCAGCAAGAGCAAACAGAAATCCAATTATCATCCAAAGAGATTCGGTTTGTTTGCTTTACCGAACTCGCATCTAATGAATGCACATTTTCCCTTTCTTTGTCTCAGATTCGTTCCCGTGGCCTTGGGTATGAAACAACCAATGTGATCTTCACTCACACATGCATATACATTGCCAAGTCTTTCTTCCTTGTTTTCACTACGAGAAAACTCACCCCATCAGCGAGTCGGCTCACCACGAGCCGTTTATCGCCGTCCCTTTCCATCTGCCGACCACGCTGGTCGCGCGAGCCCCCGCCCTCCGTCGCGCGGCGGAGGAGCGTAGATATACATAGTCGAGTCGCAAAGTGTCTTGAGACGTTATTTTCAAAAGTCCTCATTCGTGTTAATTGAAATCGATTTGCGAAATTTCGTTTTGGAAATCAAACCAAAATTAAGCGCTCTTGGAAACGTAGTTTAAGTGAAGTATAAAAACGCTAATATATTTAATAATGGTTTAGAACAAAGGTAATGATTGTGAAATATAAGAACTTTTTATAATAAATAAAAAGTGCGTGTCAATTATTTACTTCTGGTGGTGCCGATCGTCTAATGTGAACAACAAACGTGGCGGCGTTTCGTTCTTCCCCTAGGTGACATATTGCTGCGTTTCATTTGGTTGTTTTC
Source organism: Microdon myrmicae (assembly GCA_963931805.1). Classification (NCBI taxonomy): domain Eukaryota; kingdom Metazoa; phylum Arthropoda; class Insecta; order Diptera; family Syrphidae; genus Microdon; species Microdon myrmicae. Next base: position 17,720,670 of record OZ007499.1, read on the forward strand.
GGCGAACAATTTTTGACGGAACATAAATTAAGTGAATGATGGGGAGGCGAAGAGAATCAGCGCCGTACGCCAGTGCACAATGTTTCGCTCCCCACAGTCTTTGCTTACATTCAAGGGTGTGACCACTCATCATCAGCTGCGGAATCGAAGACCCATTTTTCCTTGTGAGCGTTATTGCGTTATTGCGTCTTCTTTGCATTAAAGTCAAAGAGATCGGGCTCTCCCTATTATAGAATTCCGGATCCCGGTTCAGAGAGCGGATATGGACACATATCAGCTGGTGCGACGTTGCTGCGTTGATTGACTGCTCATTCGAAAATAAGGAAATAGGTTTACTATCATTCGCGAAACTGAATATTTTGTTATCCATTGATTCTAATAAATTATTAATATGAAGTAGAAATGGCGTTGGAACCCTGAGGCACTCCAAAATTAATAAAATAGGGATTCGAAGACACGCCCTGTACATACACATGGGTGGCCTGAAAAGTTTCCGACCTAACAAAGGTACAAGACATTTTTTCTTAAAATTTATTTTTATTTTTCTACATACTGTTTGTGAGGAACGTGCAGTTCACAGAGATCAATTAATCGATTATCGCAACAAGGGCGTTATACAGAACATGTACAATAGCTGTTCTGAAATTTCGTGTGGAACTGTCTATATTAAAGAAAGGCAAGATCGCAACAAAGTTCGGTGGAAGGTTTACGCAGCGGAGTACGTTTGCCTTACAAAGACGGTTCATTTAGAACTAGTGGGTGGATTCGCCACCGAGGATTCTATTGTACTTTCATTCGACGATATATACGTTAAGTAAGTTGAACGTATCAACTGAAAACCGTTGCGTACAACTATGATCTTCTGTAGATTATAAGGTTTCCGTTTGGCCATATAAGCAGGACCAATTTCAAAAATGAGCACCGATGCTCCTTCCTTCAGTCGAACCTCCGGTGGTCGGGAGCGATCGAATCGAATCAGCTGTTCTCGGGATTCCTTGCGTCTACGCTTCCAAAGATGTTGCTTCAATTGTTGCGCGTGGTGCCATGCGGATATACGATTAACTGGCGTACCTGAAAAGTCGAATTGTGGGAAAGAAGCTAAAGGGCTACTCACTAGGAAATGGGCAGGAGTGAAAGGTTCAAGATTATTTGGATAGGAGGAGGACATGGGTGATATGGGACGGGAATTAAATATTGCTTCCACTTCGATAATATACGTCACTAATTGCTCATAAGTAAGCAAGTGAGGAGATCTTACCGGAATGAACTGCCAGCAGAGTCCCATCGATTGCTTGGCGAGGCTTATGGTGATCATGCTCTATTGGAAGCAACATGCAAAGGATGGTTTAAGCGGTTCAGAGATAATGATTGTGATGGGCGAAATGAAGAACGTGGAAGACCATCAAAAAAGTTTGAAGACGCCGGATTGCAAGCAATATTCGATCAAGATGACACTTTAAGTCAAAAACAAATAGCACAAATGTTAAATGTTGCACAACAAACAATTTCTGGCCGCTTAAAAGCTATGGGAAGATCCAAAGGTGTGGAAACTGGGTGGCACATGAATTGAATGATAGGCAGATGGAAAAGCGAAACACCACATGTGAAACGTTGCTTCTACGACACGAAAGGAAGTCAGTATTGCATCGAATTGTGACTGGTGATGAAAAATGGATTTATTTTAAAAATCCTAAACGCAAAAAATCATGGGTACATCCAAGAGAAGCGTAAACACCGTGTGCAAACCTGATCGGTTCGGAAAAAAGACAATCCTCTGTGTTTGGTAGGACCAGAAGGGGGTCGTGTATCATGAACTTCTAAAACCTGGAGAAACTGTTCATGCGCAACGCTACCGACTACAAATGATCAATTTGAACCATGTATTGATCGAAAAACGACCAGAATGGGTTATAGCGTTTGAAATAATAGTGAAGAAGATCGTGTGGTTCGAACTGACGCTATGACAGTTTGAATCACCCTAAAAATTGTACCTAAGCGTTACCCATCAGGCTACTGCCGTGTTTAGAAGTTGATTTTTAAACTCGACAATACACCACGGATGTGAATTATTTTTGTTATCGCTATGGTATACGGCTCTGGTCTATTTTCTTGTTCGATTTTTCGTTCGGTGCTCTTCACTATTTTGCTTGTGAATTGTGTGTGTATCTGTTAGAGTCGCCACACCACTCCCTCAGCAGTAACTTCGTTACGATCAGATTCGTATGCGAACGACGGAGCGAACGAGAGAACGAGAAAACGTCGGAGGCTGTGCTCTATGCAGAAGTCATGATTGTGTGTGCGAAGTTCTGTTTACTACGGGAAGTGTGTGCTGTGTGTACAGATCACGTCGGGGTCACCATTTATAGCGTTTGAAATAATAGTGAAGAAGATCGTGTGATTCGAACTGACGCTATGGCCGTTTGAATCACCCAAAAAATGGTACCTAAGCGTTACCCATCAGGCTACTGGCCGTGTTTAGAATTTGATTTTTAAACTCGACCATACTCCACTGATGTGAATTATTTTTGTTATCGCTATGGTATACGGCTCTAATGTATTTTCTTGTTCGATTTTTCGTTCTGTGCTCTTCACTATTTCGCTTGTGAATTGTGTGTGTATCTGTTAGAGTCGCCACAGGGTCACAAGACACGGAAAGGTAATTTTGTTGCATGATAATGCTCCGAGTCATACAGCAAATCCCGTCAAAGAAACAATAAAAGGTCTCGGCTGGGAAGTGTTACCCACCCGCCGCATTCACCCGACTTGGCTCCTTCCTACTACCATTTGTTTTCATCGATGGGACACGCATTGGCTGAGCATCATTTCAATTTCTACGAAGAAGTCGAAAATTGGGCCCCCGAATGGTTTGCCTCAAAAGACGACCGGTTTTATTAGTGTGGTATCCACAAATTGCCAAAAAGGTGGTCGAAATATATAGAAACCAATGGCCTGTACTTCCAATAAAATGTTTTTTACTTTCCAAAAAAAAACTTTTTTACTTTTTAAAAAAAATGCTCACTTCATTCCGGTACACCGGTAGTCTCCTTGTAACTCTGCATACTTCTCCCAGCCATGCTCCCATCTCCCTAACCCGTCCAAATAGTACTCGGTGTTTTTCTTTGCAAAATAACTGTTGACGAAGGTGACTGCCTGTTCACATTTGACGACAATCTGGAAGTCGCTTGGGGCTAGATCTGGTGAATAAGGCGGATGGTCGCGCAGTTCAAACCGTAATTCGTGGGTTTTCGCCATGGCAACCGCTGAGGTGTGAGACGGCGCGTTGTTTTGGTGAAACAGGACTTTCTTTTTTTGCAAATGTGGCCATTTTTCCGCAATTTCTGTCCTCAGTTGGTCAAGTAATGATGCGTAGTATGCTCCTGTAATGGTTTTTCATTTTTGAAGATAATCGATTAAGATAACTTCATGTCTATCCCAAAAAACAGTCGCCATCAGTTTCCCAGCCGAAAAACCAGTTTTTGCTTTTTTCGGAGCCGAAGTCCAACAAGGTGGAATTGGAGTTGACATTTCTCAGCATCCACGAAAGGGGTCCGTTGAGACCATAAGAGGTCCGATGAGGGGGAATGTAGAGAAGGCGGGGATTGCGCGTATTTCGAGAATTTGTGTTCTGAGGAATTGAGTTAAGGAGGACCGAGCCGGAGAGGACCCGATGAATGAACAATATGTCAGCAACGACCTTGCGCTCCTCAATGGTTCTGAGGTTGATTAACTTGAGCCGGTTAATGTACGGGGGGAGTATTAAGGGATTTTCCCATCCTAACCCTCGAAAAGCGAATCGAAGGAAGCGACGTTGAATACTTTCGATTCTACAGATATGGATTTTGTGATAAGGAGGCCATACCTGGTTAGCATATTCCAGCAGTGGATGGATGAAGGTAAGATAAAGGGACCGAGTAACGGAAGTATCGGGGAATTCCTTAGACCATCGTTTCACGAATCCGAGGGTAGAGTTGGCTTTCCGGATTGTTTCATCAATGTGAGAGAGGAAGTTAAGCTCCCTGTCTCAAAGGATCCCAAGATCTCGAATAAATTGGGCAATGGTAAGGGGTTGGTTATGAAGGGTATAGGAGCGTGAGTATGAGTGAATACGCTTACCGGAAAAGGCTATAGATTGGCATTTGGCGGTTTGACCCTGAGGAGATCAGATCGGATGGTCAAGCGTGGAAGGAGAGTGCAGGGAACGATGGCGGGGTCCAGTCGGTGAGGTCATGAACTTCCGGGTTCCTACAGGCCAATAAATAGTAGTAATAGTATCAAAAGTCCAGTGTTCAAAAAGCTGGATTATTATTAGTAAGTGTAACATTAACAGAATAATGAACTATTAACCAACCATATAGATAAATCGACTTTTAATGACTGATGACTACCCACAATGAATAACTCAAAAAACACCCTAATTAAGACTAGCCAGTTAAATATATGGGACATATAATCAGTCTATAGAACAGTTGAATACAAATTCGTCGTCACAGTTTAGGCTGCGCTTCAAAATTTTTCATTACATAAAATCAACTTTCAACCTTGGATCTACCACAAAATTTTCTCACAACCTTTCCAATGGATATTTAAAAACGACGTTTTTCGGGTTTTATAAATTTTGCTGTTATATAATAACTGACATTTACAGTTGCCACAGGTAACCCAGGCAAAATTTTCTTCCCCTACTCCTGAACAAAATTATTCTGAATGACAACTTTTTAAATGCTCGTGGAATTCCGATATCAAAGGCGATAACTATTAATCCTCCTCTTAACTGATTAGGTTTCAGATTTCATTGAATGATGTTTTTTTAAATGACCCGCATTTTTTATTAAATATTCACATGAATCTATAGACTGGTTTGTGTATAAAATAAGTGCGTTAAGCGGCACATTATTTGAATGGTTGATCTTAGGAACAAAACTGATCTGCATTTTTATGGACAATAATTTTTCTGTATCGGTGTTATTATAGAATATCTGAGGGCTCTCGAAAATGGGCAGAAAATTGATAAACACCAGAGAATCGGAGAAGTATCACGAGAGCTCCAGTCGTGAATCTGTCAATAGTACCTTCAACATATCTACATCCATCTTTTCAAACTAGAACACTCTGTTCACATTGCTGCTTAGCGATTTCAATCCTTCAATTAATCAAAGTGGAACCTATAATTTCTCTATGTTCCTCATTTTTACCGAACACCTAATGATCGTGAGAATAAATAACTAGAGTGGAGCATATAATTTTCGATGCCAAACAGTCAATTCATTCTACCGTCTCGTTAAATCAAGACGACCTCATCGCACTCTGGCTTGGGGTCACGCGGGAGTTCAAACAATTGTAAACAGCCCAAATGCTTTTGTGCACACGTGTGACTTTAACATCTAGTCGCCCAACAATGCAGTTCGAATACCCTATAAAAAAGCGAAGCCGCTAATCAGATTTACATCAATGCGTGAGGTAGTCGACAACGGAGTCGGCTTTCTGCCTCTTGGAGATATGCCACTGTCTACCTGTTTAGATAATGTTGTCTGGAGCGTCATTGATGAGCGTGTAGATCCACACTTCGAAGTAGAGGATTAGAAGATTCGTTCTCCTTCCAACTTCCTTTTCATTAAGATTAATGGAATTCTGAGTTTCTATTATCACAAATACACCATGAAAAAAATTATGGAAACTTCGAGCCAACTCTCGGCTCACAGATTCGAATAGATATGAGCGTATGGAAGGTAACAAAAGGTTTGGAGAGCTTGAATTCCGCGGTAAAACTGTTGAAGATGATTATTGGTCTGGGTTTATGAAATATTTCAGGGATACTGCTCCTCCCAAAATTGTACTTTGATCAGAAATATAATGTTCTAATTAATTCTATGGTGAGGAATTTTTAATTTTAAATACAGGGTTGTCTCAAAAGTTTTGCGTACGTGTGCAACAGCTGAACGAGATGTAACATACAGTTTATAATAAAGTGTAGAAGCACCGCTTAAGATTGGTGGTGAGAATGGTTTAGGAGGTGGTGCTTGAGAGTATGGGTAGAGAGGTCGAAGTCAAACAAGGTGGAATTGGCGTTGACATTTCTCACATCCGCGAGCGTTCTACTCTTGAACGCAGCATCACGTCCTCCTTTTGATTGATCTTTTGGTACGAGTGGTGATCGGTTTTTCGGAACTTCCATCACACGATTGCTTGCCCCTTTGAAATGACTTCTGCCATCGCAAAAACACATTCCATAACTCACCATTTCCATCATTATTGCTGGTAGATGTTAACATAGGTAAGACACCGAAGTTTGTCGTATACCGTTGGCTATGTAACGCAGATATCACTAAACCTCAAGGGCGAAATTTTAAACCCAGATGTATATCGCAAAATTGTATAAGAGGAAGACCTGTTATATATTGATTCCACTGTAAACAAAATTAGAAAAGCCATTGTACGCCGAGCGGCACAAACAAAAAATATTGTATAATTTAAAGTGCTTGCAAAGAGCCAGTAAGTTAACATAAGAACAATAGTTGTAAAATGGGACATGCATTTAGTCCTGTATAAAGAAAAAATGTGTAATTTGATTCTGAAAAAAATAAATGGGGACTTCGTATATATAAAAAAAAAAAAAAAATCAAGAAAAAGAGCGCAAACACCTCTTCATAAGTGTTGGTAGATGTTAACCCATGTAAAACACAATATTTTATCGCATGCCGTTGCCCGTGCAATTTTAATGGTGTCATTTTACACCTAGTGGCGCAAGCCTAATAACCTTGCCCGGAAAAACAAATTATTATGGACAATTTAACAAGTCTCGGATAAGTACCGGATACCGGTGGACAGACTTGCTAAATAAAGCCAAGACCGGATCCCGGTTGTAGTGCCGAGGGGGATGTGAATTTTACACCTGTACTACAACCCGGTTCACGCGACGCCATTCGTGTTATGATCGGAAAATTTTGTGGTTTTACAGTAAATTGTTCACTCTTTCTGATGCATATCACAAGATGGCGCCAATAGATGGTATTCGCCTTCCCCAACACGCCTTATATATAAGTAATATAAACTTTGTTGAACACACATTATATATAAGTAATATAAACTTTCTGATCAGTTTGAATAATTACAATAGTTTCACTTCCTCCGTGAACTTACGTAGTTTTTCCGTCGAGTTGTCACTGATGAGCATACCATGGCAATTAAGATACAACTAATGAGGTGTCACGAGCTCCTCAATAGTATACTGGTTAGTATACCCGCCTGTCATGCGGGAGACCGGGGTTCGATTCCCCGTCGGGGAGCCTCTGGCGCAAGACTAATGACCTTGCCCGGAAAAAACAAATCATTATGGAAAATTTAACAAGCCTCAGGACTTGCTAAATAAGGCCAAGACCGGTTCCAGGTTGTAGTGCCGATGATGATGAATGAGGTGTCACGAGGGAGGTGGGAGCGTACATGCAGGGTAAAGTCTGTGCTTTCAACCCGGCGAAGGCCAGGACGATTCTTGTCCCTGTTCAATCCAAGTTGAAATGCAGTCTCCACGTGACACCCCCGGATAGTTACTTTGGCACCCGCCAGGTAGTGAACCAACGCATGCAGCGACATCCCGAGAAAGTTTGGCGCAGGGCTAATAACCTTGCCCGGAAAAACTAATTATTATGGACAATTTAACAAGTCTCGGATAAGGACCGGATACCGATGGAGAGACTTTCTAAATAAGGCCAAGACCGAATCCCGATTGTAGTGCCGATGATGATGATGATGACGAATGAGATGTCATGAAGAAATGGACATTTATATCCTTTATCCAATATGTTATGGAGAATTTGATGGATTATATTGTGGGTCACATTGTGGAACATGCTGTGCGACATGTTGTCGGACATGTGGAGCGACATGTATGCGACATACTTGGGATATCAGTGGGACCTTTTTGGGTATCTTTGGGACATCCTTGTGAAGTCACGTTTGAAACTTATGCGACACGTTTGTGGTAGATCATGTTTGCGATATGTTTGGTGCGCCATTGGGGCATGTTACGGACTTATCGGGGACACCCCAAATCATCTTTGGAACACCTTTTGGGCATCTTTGGGATATCTATGGGAGGTCCTTAGGATACCATTGGGATATCTTTGCGACACCTTTGCGACACGCTTGGAACATTTGGACCACGTTGAAAATGTTATGGGGCGTGTTCTGAGTCGTGTTCTTGAACTTGAGGAGAAGCATGTTCGCGATATGTTTGGGGCATCATTGGGACACCTTTTGGGCATCGTTGGGGCATCCATGGGACATCCTTCGGACATCTTTGAGACATTCTTGTGAAATCTTGAAATCATGCTTGGGGCACCATTGGGGCATATTTGGAACTTGTCTGGGATACTATAGCGTTTTAAATAATAGTGAAGAAGATCGTGTGATTCTAACTGACGCTATGACAGCTCGAATCACGAAAAAATTTTACCTAAGCGTTACACACCAAGCGTTTTGATTTCCAAACTCGACTATATTCCACTGGTGTGAATTATTTTAATTTATCGCTTGGTATACGGCCCTGATGTATTTTCTTATTCGATTTTTCGTTCGGTGCTCTTCACTATTTTGCTTGTGAATTGTGTGTGTATCTGTTAGAATCGCTACAATACCCCTAGATCATATTTGGAACATCTTTTGGGGATCTTTGGGACATTTATGGAACACCCTTTGGACATCTTTGAGACATTCTTGTGAAACCTTTGCGACACGTTTGGAACACATGGACCACCTGGAAAATATCGTGAGACGTGTCGTGGAACATGTGGTGGATCATGTTTGAGATATGTTTGGGGCACCATTGGGGCATATTTGGAACTTGTCTGGGATACCCCTGGATCATATTTGGATCACCTTTTGGGCATCTTTGGGACATCTATGGGACATCCTTCAGATATCTATGAGACATTCTTGTGAAATCTTTGCGACACGTGTGGTACACATGGAGTACGTGGAAAATATCGTGAGACCTGTTGTGGAGCATGTGGTGGATCATGTTTACGATATGTTTGGGGCACTGCGGCATATTTGGAACTTGTCTGGGATACCCTCGGATCGTATTTGGAACATCTTTTGGGCATCTTTGGGAGATCCTTCGGACATCTTTGAGACACTCTTGTGAAATCTTCGCGACAGGTTTGGAACACATGGACTACGTGGAAAATATCGTGGGACGTGTTGTGGAACATGTGGTGGATTATGTTTGCGATATGTTTGGGGCACCATTGTGGGATATTTTGAACTTGTCTGGGATACCCCTGGATCATATTTGGAACACCTTTTGGGGGGTCTTTGGGACATCTATGGGAGATCCTTCGGACATCTTTGAGACACTATTGTGAAGTCTTCGCGACAGGTTTGGAACACATGGACCACGTGGAAAAGATCGTGAGACATTTCGTGGAACATGTGGTGGATCGTGTTTACAATATGTTTGGGACACCTGGACCACGTGGAAAAAATCGCGAGACGTGTTGTGGAACATGTGGTGGATCATATCTGCGATATGCTTGGGACACCATTGGAGCATATTTGGAACTTGTCTGGGAGACCCTTGGATCATATTTCGATCACCTTTTGGGCATCTTTGGGACATTCTTCGGACATCTTTGTGACATTCTTGTGAAATCTTCTTCTTGTTTGGGATACCCCTGGATCATATGCCCACCGTTTGGGAATTATCGGGACATCTATGGGATATTCTCGGACATCTTTGAGACAATCTTGTGAAATCTTTGCGACACGTTTGGAACACATGGACCACGTGGAAAATACCGCGAGACGTGTTGTGGAACATTGGGTGGATCATGTTTGCGATATGTTTGGGGCGCCATTGGGGCATATTTGGAACTTGTCTGAGATACCCCTGGATCATATTTGGAACACCTTTTGGGATGTCTTTGGCACATCTATGGGACGCCCTTAGGGTACCCTTGGGATATCTTTGCGACACACGATTGAAACACGTGGACCACGTGGAAAATGTTGTGGGGAGTTCATGGGACGTGTTGTGGAATTTGAGATGAAGCTGTAGGGTTTGTAGTATGTGCCAGTCACGGGCACTAGGTTCACTACAAACACCACTCCTTGTCACTGTCAAAGTTCGCCGAACACTTCCCGAAAATGATGTACCGCCAACAGCCATATTTGAGTTCCTCATGTCAAGTCACTCGGGCACTAGTTCACCAACACGAAATAAAAAATAACACGGAAATGTCGTTTCGAGATTGGCTCTTTATTTTATTGATCACGGTTCCTTCAATATAGGTTAATTTAAATACACTTGATTACAATAAATTTGCCCTTGCTCCTTAATACGAGTTTACTTATCTGATTAAAAGGGCAGAGTGCAAATTGACGCGGCGAACACTTGCGAAACGAAAAACTGATAATTAACTAAAACCTCGAAGACTCTCGACTCTGTTTGGTATCTAAGCGACTCCGCAATGACGGAGTGCGGGAGTGGCAGGACCGTGCTGGCCTGCGGATGGTAAAGGACTCACTGATTCAATCCTCGTTTTGGGGTGAGTTTGGTGGTGTGGTGAAAAGGAAATGAAATTTCCTTTGACCAGTGACCAATGGAAAGCGATCTCAGGTACGCGGTGGCGTATGTGTGTGTTCGTACACATCACCGTGTTCATCGATGCGTTTTGCCTGAAACGAGGAAAAAGAGAACAATGGTGAAACGATCTACAGCATCTTTCAGTAATGAGGGTCGGCTGTCAAAATAGCAGCCACTCATTAGATGCTAAAAGGATCGTATACATGATTACCTGCGATTGGGAGAATCGGATTCTTTTGTTTTGCATATGTTTATGCTATTGATCTGACGGCGAAACTTGGCGTCGGTAATTGTTTGAAAATTCAAACAAAGCAATATTTCCTGGTGAAGTGCTTGCAATTGAATCCATAGTTGCAAGTCTTCGGAAAGCAATTTAGATGGGTACACAATGACGGTTGTGTATACCATCTGCGTCAATTATGCATGGCATCTATGGCGGCGGCTGGATCGAATTATAGTGTGAATATCTACACTAATTGGAAATTCGGTTTTTGGGTCGCTAATGCAGCGATGCTTGGTAATGTATGAATGCCCTTGTAGACGCAATTATTTTTAGGAATTCTTTGTAACGCTTGTATGCATTAATATCCTTGGAGAAGTAAGTATTTTCAGGTGCCAATGCAATCGCATTGGCGGGAGACAATGGGAGTTGAGTTGCGGATATGGGGAGTTTTCCAGGTAAGTGGGCCGTGGGGTTTGGTGGAACCCCCACAAAGCATGTTTGCAACATTTTTGGGGAATCATTGGGAGATGTTTGGCATTTATCTGAGACATCTTTATGGTATCTTTGGGGCACCTATGGGGGATCTTGGGACACCTTTGAAAGACTATCGGGACATGTTTGGGATATTTTTAGGACATCTTTTGGTCACCTTTGGGATATTCTTGAGGCACCGTTGGGGCATCTTTGTGGTAGATTTCGGACATGTGGACCACATTGAAACTTCGCGCACACGTGGAGTGTTTAGTAATGTGTGAAACATGTCATGGAACGTGTAGTATGACATGTTGTGGGGTATGATATGGGAAATGATATCGTACAGATCAAAGAGAACTCGTAAGAATTTGAAATTTTTCAAAACGCTATAATTTTTTTATTTGCTAACAAATTTTATTGATGGAATAGATTCTAGGCGGCAACAAAGATGGGATACTTTCACAAAAGCAAGAAGGACCCAGACCATGACACTTGATATAAAGTCTGGAAGAAAAGAAATCATAGCGATTTGAACTATCACCCATGTAGTGTAACAATGAGATGAGTGTGCGAAGCAAATCATTGAAATAAATTGCCTCAGTTAGTGTTTGCAAGTGTCGTGTGGCATGCATTCGGTACCGGCAGTAATTCAATGATATGGAGGTCAACTCTTGTCATTGAATCATAGAAATGAATTGCCCCAGTTATTGTTTGCAAGTATCATATGACATGTACACAGTGCCGGCAGTAATTCGAAATTAAATAAGTCAACTTGTGTCATTGCTAAACAATACACTATAAGCAGGTGCTGGAAGTAGAAATAGCATAATAAGCAAATTTGTATTTATGAATGAGTGGGTAATGATTTGTAATTATTTATGTGAATGATCGATGGCATAAATACTCCGGTAATTTGGGAGTAAAGTCAATCTTAGCCAAACCTTGGTTTATAATTCAACTATTGCGGCAGACTTGTCAAATGATTTTAGCGTGCTGTGCTTTATACAGTATTTATAGGGACGATTGCTTAGACCTTTAGCATTCTGTAAGGAGTTGTCCTTTTCTTGCACCAGCCTACAGAATTCCCCCTTTTTATGGTGATATTGAGCACCCTGTAAATCTCATCATCTTTACTTGACGACCTTACCATTTACACCCGATGCAAAATATGATACGTACAGTGAGAGGGTTAACGAAATAGATGCTAAGCGCGGTCGAGAAAAAAAAATAGTATCTCAGCGCGCTATAGGTTAGCATTTCTTAGGAGAACTAAAATAAAAAAAAAAAAAAAAACGTCGTGACGAGTGGAGCAACATAACCTCCGTCCTGCCCCGAGATGAATATTTAAATAGAAAGTTCCGTGGTCAACAATGGGAATATGTGCTGGCGGGGGATACTTTCAATTGAGAAAAATCCGGCATGTATCTGGATTGGTTCGAGAGACAAACGTGATTCCCAATATCTTCCATACATTTCACATGTTATGAGGTCAGAATAGAATAATTTATACTGCTTTTTAATAATGATCAAGTATGTTCAAATGAAAGTGGGAAAGCGCTATAATCGGCAAACCAACGAATTGGGTAATGGATAACGTATTGGATATCGTTTATAATAACGAGGAACAGGGTAGGTGAGAGAACTGAGCCCTGAGGAACACTAACATTAATGTGTTTACATTGAGATTTGATACCAGAAGCACTTAGATTGAGCCTCCGGATTTGATCAGAGTATCACCAACTCCATAGGGCTCAATTTCGAAAATCTGCCAAACTATTCGATGAACTTTAAAATATCCAGGGTAACAATCTTTTTTTTTTTTGCCCAAGCACATACTTCTAGAAATACGTTTTTGGTAGAGTATGCTAGCAGGTCTTCGGTGGCCTTTTGTTACACAACCCATACGTGTACTGGCGGCTACTGAGGATGACCTCTGTTTTCAGTTGAGAGTTAATCAGTATCTCTTTGGTGGCATTATGTCACCGTACGGGCGCAGGATAACTGGGGGTTTCGAACCACGATAATCCATATCCGGCAAGGGAAAAAAAATAGTGCGTCGATAGAAAAAGGGGATGATAAACCGAGAGGTATACATTTGTATGAGTAGATCCAAATACACCGAAAACATCACGCCTTCAACTAAATCGGTACTGTTCTTTAATGAAGATAACAATAAAAATAAGGTGGATTCGTTTGTCAGGAAATCTAACGTTGAGCATGAATATAAGGGCGGAATCCACATAAGGGGCTGATTTTCATGCTTTTTTCGTGAATTTTTTTTTAAGGAAGGTATGATTAAAAGTGATTGGGGCTTGGAGGTAATTTTGTTTATATTTTGGACCACATAATGTAAAATTTTGAAGAGTTTCTCTCGTTATATGGTATATGTTGTTCTTCATGATCGGCATCGACAACAACGGGAGTTAAACAGGGGGAGCAAGACTCTTGGCCCCTGCAACTAGGAAGCAGCGACCGAGAACTGTCCAACGACTCAACAACTACTTAAGTAAGTCACCTTCCTTTACATTAGCTACTTGACGATATTGATTATATTTACAGGTAGAGACGGGGAATTCGCGGAGATTAGCGGGTGTTGGGCGAGGGCATGGACACGAGGTCTGTAATAATAATAAACCCCACTGTATCACTTAGCCCAGCAGAAGAGGATAGTAGCTTAATAGTGATAAAGAAGATGATTCTCAAGGGAGTGAAAGACCGAGTCCAGATGCTCTATAACTCCTTCACGTCTTCTATGTTTTACAAAAATTCGCTTCAAAAGTCTCCGATTTTCGAGCCACTTTATTAAATAATAGGCGCATACTAATGATTTATTATTAATTTCCTTTTGATATGGAAAATCATCATCATCATCATCATCATCATCATCGGCACTACAACCGGGATCCGGCCTTGGCCTTATTTAGCAAGTCCCGAGGCTTGTTAAATTTTCCGTAATAATTTGTTTTTTTGGGCAAGGTTAATAGCCTTGCGCCATGATATCGAAAGTCCAATTGGAAAATAAAAAGAGGAAATGGTACAAAAATGAGAGACTGTAATCTTGCCTGACCTAATGTCATATAACCGAAGAGAAACTACCCCAGACTATCTTGGGATTGGATTTATGTTGAATAACAGTGTATAACACCATACCGGCCGGATGGTGATCGCCAGGACACAAGAAACGCCGGGACTGGATGACATTAACTCTACATGGGCACCAGTGGGGAAGGCTACTTCTGGCAGTCAATACGCTTTTCCGATTGTAGAGTTGAATGAATAGGGTTAGATGCAGATTTAACGAGTTTCTTTTCGTCTTCTAGAATTAAAGATTGTCGAATCCAAAGACGATGATTGCAACGTTCACCCTAAAATATCACTCTGATGGATCGACGTGGACACCTTTTCTATTTTCGACTCGCATCAATTTAATATCATCAACCTATTTACACAAAGTTTCGACATACATAGGAGAACCCCGGTGAAACCACCAAGTGAAAATCATCGGCTTTTGTAAATCTCAAACTGGTTGAACTTTCTCACTCGTCAAGAGATTGTTTGCTTAAAATACCTGTAATTATTAGGCCCATACACGTCCACAGCTCATTGTCAAATTGTCCTTATGGAAAATCAATAAATCGAAGTACGAGTATCTTTCCTTTTCAAGCACCGAAGAACTCCCGCACTCGGTTTCTTAGAAAACAACCATATCTTCTCTAAATACGACACTAACAACAGGTACCATTCTTTCTTCACATTCCTTAGTCGATCACCGTACGAATCATAAATTTGGCAGCCTCTTATCTCACGACCAACAACACCAGTAATCCTCAATCCTCGGAGTCCATAAAATTGTCGTATTCCCCCGCCTGGGACATGACAGGTCCGCCCCGGCGAACACATAAAATCCATTCAACAAAAGACCAGAGACCAACGTCTGATGCGATGTTACGAGTGGTACGCTTCGTCCCTGGTTCCGGGTATTCCGAATTGAGTTTCGGGAAATTGAATATTTGCCGGCATTTCGCAAGGACAAAGAAGTTGAGGAGGTGAATGAATGAATTAGCTCCTGCTGATCTTTGTTGTGGTTCATCTTGAATACGTCTTGACATCCGGTTGTAGAATGAATGTACGCCGTTGTTTTGAATACGAATTTCGCAGTATTTTTGTCCTGGGTACATGTTAAGTGTTTTACTCTTATTGTAGTTATAAAATGAATCTTCAGGTTAGAAAATTGCTTGTCTGGGATCTTAGGTGAAGTCGAAGTCTTTCAGAGACTTCCGTTAACTTCTTTTTTAGTGGAATGTGGAATGGCTCTTATCACATTGACCTGTTAGGTAAACCTCAAAGGTAAACAAATGACCGCTACTGGTTAAGCAAATGTTGATTTAGACATTCCTATTTAACGGCCTGTTTGCTAAGGTCTTAATATTGCTTGGTTAAAAAATTGGAAAGAAACACCAAACGGAGGGAAGTAATGTGGTTGGTAAGAAGGAGGTCAAAGCATGCATGCGGCTGTAGATATGTAGGTTCAATTGAGAAGCATCTGCCAACATGATGTTTGGCCTTACTACTTATATACAAGGATTGTAATTTAAGGAGCGTGGCGTTAATTTCTGGAGGCCACCAGCTTCTCTTTCAGCTTTGTTTCTAGGAGGTACAATTATATTTTCAAGAGATATTTTTCTGAAAACAGCATGAATACACGAGCAACGAAAAGTTCATACCAAGTGTAAAAAGACATTTAACTACACAAGACGCTACTTTCTTAAAAGGTTGATATCAGATAGGTTGGCAGTGAAGGACCTTTTAATCGGTTGGAAAGGTCCAATGGTACGATGGTACTTTAATGAATTACTAAACGGGCGGCTTACTTTTTTTATAATGTGCACGTTCTGAAAGGATTATTTACATCCATACACACGATACGCGGTGTTAAATAACTTGGGGGAGGAGTGAAAGTAGGGAGGTAAGAACAAGTAGAAGGAAGAAAGGCTAGAACGAAGAGACCGAGTGTCATAATGGTTTGGTTCCGTATATTGTACATTTGCGAATAAGATTTCTTCGTGATACTGTTGAAAAAATACCAATGCAATTTTCTCCGACGCAAATCAACAAAATATTGGATTCAAAAATATCTAAAAAATATCTACCACATTAAGGTCGGGTGTCTAGAATAGAACTAGGGTTCGGCATTAGCTAACACGACTATGTGGATTGACTACGATTAATATGGCAAGTCAACTGAAGATATGTCGTCTAAACCATCGATTATTTACTATACACGCCGATCAGGATAGGCTGGCTCGTGAACTATCCACCTTGCCGTAGAAGAAACCAATCTATGGTTCATGTGTATCAACAAGAAAAAAAGAGTATTCTATAAATCAACAGAAACTCTAACTATCCCAGGTGATTCCGACATCATAAGTACAATATTTTGCAATGGGCTGAATAAAAGAGTTTCATCCACATTGTAGGTGGGACTCTCTATTAAATTCGAGCAACATAAACTAGAATGAAAATAAATAGGAGCCGGAAATACTATAGAGGCGAAAAGGTCTGGAGTGGCTATGTTGGTACTTCCAATGAATGGAGCAATCCAAGTAAATTGTTGGCTTAGGATTAAGGTGAATAACAGTGGGAAAGATTACACTTGGCCCGGTGAGATATCGTTTTACAACCAGCAATAACAAAATACTGTAAATTGGCTCTAGAGTGTGGAGGCGACTTCTGGTCAAGATCGCATTCTGGTTGCAGAGCTGAAATAAGTGAGTATATCGATATATTTATCAAATCACAGAAGCACAATCTGGTTTGCAGATCTTTCTGATCATCCTTCTTAGCCACTTTTATCACTGGATCAACCTTTCAGAGTTTACAGAGCAACTAATCTCTAGTCCTCGATATAACTGAAAGAGACGGAGAGAGAGGAAGAGCGAGGGAGAGGAAGGGAGAGAGAGGAAAATAGAGAGAGAAAGAGAGAGATAGACAGAGGCAAAGAGGCAGAGAGATAGAGAGAGAGAGAGTGAAGGAGAAAGAGGTGGAAAGAGAGTGAAAGAGAGAGAGAGAACGCGTGGAAGAGGGAGAGACGGAGAGAGAGAGGGAGATGGAGAAAGAGTGGGCGATGGAGAGAGAGAGAGGGTGAGAGAGGGAGAGAGAGAGAAATAGCAATGCAACAAACGGTCGTTCGTCAACTGATTTTCTGAAAATATTCTGTTACCAATTTTTCTTTGCACAATGAAATATATATTAGATAACTATTGGGTTGTACCACATGAACTGTCCGATTTTATAGCAAAAATTTAAAAGCCAATATTATTTTTCCCTAAATTTTAATTCAATCAAAATAGGATCCGTTGGCATGTATGGCATTCTTTCAACATGATACAAAGCCAAATATTCCTTTTTCATAGAAGTGCTGACTTTTTGAGGCAATGAAATCTTCAACAGGCTTTTATGACCTCTGTTCGGTTCCGAGAGACCTTCTGTCGATGAAATGAATCCAGATTACGGAAAAGAGAGTACGTTGGGAAAATGTCAGGAGAGTACGGTGGATGCGGAAGAATTTCAAATCGCAACAGCAACAGTTTTTCCTCTGTTACCCGCGGGGGGGGGGGGGGGGGGGGGGCTACAGGGCAAAGTCTCTGATTGCTTTCAACCCGGCGAAGGCCAGGACGATCCTTGTTCCTGTTCAATCCAAGTTGACATGCAGTCTCCACGCGACACCCCTGGATAGCTATTTTTGGCACCTGCCAAGTAGTGAACCAATGCATACAGCGACATCCTGAGAAAGGTTGGCGTAGGACTAATAACCTTGCCCGTAAAAACAAATTATTATGGCCAATTTAACAAGGATCGGATATGGACCGGATACACGACGACGACCACGGAAACGAAAATGGCTAAGGGATTTAAGAATTTTCTCATGGAACGTCCGCCTACTAAACAGAGCTCGAGCTGCACAGCAGTTAGCCGATACCCTGGCCGAATATAAGCCTAATATAAGAGCATTACAAGAAATAAGCTAGACGGGGAGTGGTGTAATTCAAAGAAACGAGTATGACATTTATTACAGAGTATGACATTTATTACACCATGTGCTCGGGGTAGGCTTGCTAGTCAGCCAAAAACCGAAGCCTGCAATTATCGGCTTTAATGCAATAAACGAAAGGCTGTGCACTCTACGCGTGCGAGGCAAGTTTAAGAACATAAGCCTCATAAACGTTCACGGACCTACAGAGGAGTCCCCTGACGACGAACAAGAAGAATACTACGAGAACGTCAAACGGGCCCTCATTGCCCGCCCACGGTACGATGTGAAAATCGTTCTTGGTGATTTGAATGCGATAATAGGTCGTGTTGATAGATCGCCGCCGCTCCTCGATCCTGATGACGGTACGAACGTACTGAGGTGCCAACGTCGACTCGGATCACTATCTTGTTGGTATAGTTTTCCGAGCGCGGTTGCCTTGCGGAGACCTGTTGCATCCGCGGATCAGGTTCGAATCCACACGGCTGCCTTAAGCAATGAGAATACCAGCAACACCTTTGGTCATGCATTAAGACTCGCCCTCGAAGACCTCGACGGAGGGAGAGTAAGTCCTGGGGCCAGAATGCCGGGCGTAGAAGAGAAATGGACACGTCTTAAGAATATTGTCATAAGTACTGCCAACTCCATATTAGGCCGTAGTCGTAGAGATTGGAGTGACTGGTTTGATGATGAGTGCAAACTAGCGACTGAACGTAAGAATGCTGCATACCGGGCAATGCAGCACTCAGAGGGCGCGGGTACACGAGGAGAAATACAAAGAGCTCAGAAGATCTGAAAAAAGACTTCACAGACAAAAGAAACGTGACTGGAAAGAAAACCTTGTCTGTGAAATAAGCCGCAATATGACGGGGTACACCCCACGCTGCACTTACTGCAAGGATAAAGAGGGTAATCTGATCACCGATCCTGAAGGCATTCTGGAGCGATGGGAAGTGCACTTCAACGAATTGCTAAATGGTCAGCTCACAGAAGAACTGGAGGCTCCACCAATGCAAGATCAAGGCCAAATGCTGTCGCCACCAAGCATTGAGGAAACATTAAAAGCCATTAGACTGCTCAAATCAAATAAAGCCCCTGGAGCTGATGGCATACCAGCTGAGCTGATCAAACAAGGAGGGACAGCGTTACATCACGCAATTCATGAGATCGTGGTGCACGTATGGGAGCAAGAGGAGATACCGGAAGATTGGCGTCGTGGTATAATTTACCCCATACATAAGAAGGGGGATATCACACTGTGCAGCAACTATAGAGGTGTAACATTGCTGAGTACCGCCTATAAGATGCTCTCCAGTATTCTACAAGATCGGATAGCCCCATACGCTAAAGTCATCATTGGTCAATATCAGTGTGGCTTCATCCCAGGCAAATCTGCGATTGATCAGATATTCACCCTTAGGAAGGCGATGGAAAAATGTCTGGAATTTAAAATTCCATTATATCATATATTTATAGACTTTAAGGCCACCTACGACAGCATAGCCAGGGTAGAACTATATAACGCCATGAGAGAGCTCGGCATTCCAAACAAATTGATACGACTTTGTAGGTTCACCCTAACCAACGTAACTAGTCAAGTTAATAGCGCGATTGCTGACCAACCCAATAAACATCTTCAATGGACAAAGGGACGGTCTGGTCTGCCTCCTCTACAACCTGGCGTTGGAGAAAGCAATCCGTGACTCTGGCGTTACAACTAGAGGGAGTATTGTCACCAAGTCCAACCAGATACTTGCCTACGCTGACGACATCATCGGTAGATCCGATTCGGCTGAACAGTAATCCTTCACCCAGATCGAGCAGGCGGCACAAAAACTGGGACTGCACATTAATGAGTACATGGTGGCAACTTCTGCGAAGAGAAGACCTAACGTTGGTCAAACTATCAGGGTAGTGGAGCACGAATTTGAAGTAGTGCAATCCTTTAACTACCTTGGGTCTAATAGTATGAGCCGATAACAATATGAAAGAAGAAATACGCGAAGGGATGATTAACTCCAACAAAGCCTACTATGGTCTATCAAGGCTCTTTAAATCCCGAAATTTATCCAGAACATCCAAGCTACTACTGTACAAGACCATGGTCTTACCAGTACTCATGTATGGATCCGAGAGCTGGGTGCTCAATAAAAGTCACTCTGAACTCTTAGCCGCGTAAAAGAGGAAGGTCTTACGGAGAATTGTTGGCCCCATATGTGAGGGAGGGCGATTCCGGAGACGCTACAACTATGAATTGTACGCAATCTACGTTGAAGTTAATGTTGTAAGAAAAATCAAGCTCGGTAGACTACGGTGGGCAGGACACCTAGGTCGAATGAGCGAAGAGGATCCGGCTTGGAAAGTCCTTTGTAGCCGGATGTATGGAAGGAGACAGCGCGGCACACCTTGTCTGCGATGGAGGGATGGCGTAGACCATGACGCCCAGAGCCTGGGAGTGCCAAACTGGATGACATCGGCCCGAAATCGGGACTGGCGGAGAGATTTGTTAAATAAGGCCAAGACCGGATCACGGTTGTAGTGTCGATGATGATGATGAAATGACCTCCTCAATGACCGCCAATATGGCTTTCGTAGCTACAGGTCCACAGGAGATTTGATGGTGAACCTTACCGAAAAGTGGAGCCATTCCACCCACTACTTCGGAGAGAGCAAGTTTGTTGCACTGGATATCCCGAAAGCTATCGATAGAGTTTAGTATCCAGCCCTTTAATCGAAATTACATTCGTATGGAGTGGACAATTCTTTGATCCAATGGATAAGACACTATCTTTCTGGTCGTTCAATCCAAGCGGTTCTTGATGGTGTCAAATCTGTTTCCAATCAAATCAATGAAGCTGTTCCCCTATGTCCGGTACCCTCTCCGACTCTCTTCCTCATCTTTATAAATTATCAATTACCCAAAACCCAATTCACTCATTTGCTGATGACAGTAGGTTGAGTTTCTCATACTCATATGAACATTCCGACCAAACTCTTCAAACGTCAATACCAATCAGCAGGTTATGCTTAATACAATGAATTCCGGCCTCAACAATATATATCAATGGGGATTATCTAACCGAGTAGAATTCAATGCCTTAAAAACTCAGCGGTGTCTCCTGTCGTCAAAGGTGAACCCCAAAGTAAATATAGTGTCGATGAATGGCACTTCCATCGACGAAGCCAAGGACCTATCAATCCTCGGCACTCGAATTAATTCTACTCTTAATTGGAGCGACCACATTTTTGAAGCTGCGAAAAGTGCGGCCAAATGCATGGGGTTCCATAAGAGATGCAAAAGATACTTCACTCCATCCAACCCGGCCAATATCTACAAGGCGTATATTCGTCCCAAGGCTAATTACCTAGCCCGTAAAAATAAATTATTATGGAAAATGTAACAAGTCTCGAAACTTGCTAAATAGGCCAAGGCCGGATCCCGGTTGCGGTGCCGACGATGATGATGATGATATTCGTCCCAAAATGGAGTTGAACTCCCATATTTGGTCAGACGCATTCAAAACTGCACTACACGTGCTCGATAGGATGGAAAAACGAGTAGTGAAACTTATTGGGGACTCAGACATGAGTCGAGCAATTCTGTCGTTAGAACATGGGCGCAACGTATCATGCATATCTCTCTTCTATAGGAGTTATCAAGGTTTGATATAGGCCAAACCACCTTACCGCTACGTAGCGTCGCGGCAAATCCGTCTCCCTTTAATAAATCCGCAGTGGATAATAAAGCGGCTCCTCTGCCCAACAAGAGTAGGGGGGGGGGGGGGGGGGTTAGTGGGTACGGCCTACAACGGGTCCATTCCCAAAACATCAAGGTGTCCATAAAGGATTTCCCCCACCTATCAAAAAAAAAAATATATTATCAAGGTCGTTGCTCAACAGAATTTGCTGAATGTGTTCCCCCTCCTCAGACATTTTTCCCGCGATACCACTCAATCTGAGAATGCGCATCAGTTCACGTTGAAAGTCAACTACACGCGCACACACAAATATAGTCATTCTTTAGCCGAACCACACGAATGTGGAATACTCTACCTGATCATGTGTTTCCTCGTCGTTGTAATGTCCAGACATTTAAGACCAATTTACAGCGATACCTCCTTTCCTTATCGGCTTCCTCTCTTTCCGCTCACACATTGCTCTGACACTTAAGCGTACTCCAAAATCTCCTTTTGTGCGCGCGTTTGTGTAAGAGAAAAAAAAAAGATCATTAAACTTCATGTAAACAAAACAATCGTAATGTCGAAAGACAAGTTTTAACGCTTTAAGCGAGTGCATATAACTTAGAGAGTCTACAAGGGACCAGTAAGTTAGGAAATAAGATACAACCATAAGCTAGAGTTTAATCATTTTAATCGAGCGAGTAAGTAAAATAGATTAAGAGGAAGAAATAAAAAATTTTATGAAAAATGAAAAAAAAAATTGCCCGCGTTCAAATGATGTATCTGTTCCTCTATGGCTGTTGAACAACAATTTTAGTATTTTATCCTGATATTTTGCGGTATATTGTAGAGCCTTTATATCTTTTTGAAATAAAATGAAGGATGTCAAAGGAATAAAAATATCCTGATGATATCGTAAGATACAGTGCCGGCAGCCAACATGTAGGAAAGTTTAGAACAAGAGGGTACCAACATGATTTTAACCCATGGAACTGCAATATTTCAGCATATGGAACTACAAGTTGACATAAGATGTCAACTTCCATGGAAACATGGGTTATTCTGTGAGACAGTGACAGAGTTACCTGTCTTTCCAATTCGAATCATCGATTGCTTTTTTTTTATAAGAACGTTTTTTACATTTTCTACGCACTAAATTGAAAATAGTCTTTACAAACCGCAAGACTGTTTTGTTCTAAAATTATATTTGATTACATTTATTCCACAGACCTCCATTTACTCTAGACATAGGACGATTGATACAGTTCATTGAAATCAAAGCATCTTCGACCCACCAGCGTTCCACTTTGCAAGCCTACGTCTTTTGTCGAACAGGACAATTTGCTTTCCAACAAGGATCGATAACCTTTAATAGTTTTGAACTACGTGCCAACACTATCCCACGTAAATACGATGGATTCCCCTGTCCTTACCATTCAGAGATCGTTACATCTAATGTTCGATGGAGCATAGCTGGCAATTTGCACCCCTAGCCGCACCATTTTCAGTAAATTTAATTTAGTGCATCTACAACAGGATGCGCTTCATCTTTTCCTGGCCGACCGTGCGCACTTCACATCAAGGTAGAACCACTGATTATGCAATTACCGAGCAATCCCCCCGTGGGACGAATGCATCTTTTTTCCCATTTCCCTTTGCTCACTAGATTTCCATTCGTGGCCGTTGTCGTAGTCCTCTGCATGTAACAATGAAACGTGTAATAAATTCGCGTTGGAAATTCTTTAATGATCTTCAGCAGCTTTCAGCATCCTTCTTTGTCGTCATTGTCTGTTGGCCGTTGTTATTGCTGTTGATCATTTTATCTTTTCTTATTTTGTTATCGTCAATTTTTTTTTCTCTTAAATTAGAATTTATTCTCAGTGTTTTTATTGTTTCGGCATTTCTTCTTGCCTATTCTTTTCACAGTTTTAACGACTTAAAACACAAAAACAAGACGCAAAAAAAAAACTTCAAGTCCGGGAGAAGAAAATCTAACGATCTTTCGTCGAGATGCTGGGCATGAGGATCAGTTTTTAAACAATGGCATTAGGGATTCAAAACAAACCTCGGATATTCTTTGGATTCACAACGAGTTATCAATGGTGTTGTATACATAAATTTAATTCGGGCTAATGGGGAGGGAGGCACAAATCGTTTGCACTTTCTTAGAAATCGCTTTTGTTTATCGTTGCATGTTTTAAGGTCTGTTGCCATGATTTACTGGATAAGGGTCGATTCGCTTCACCAATTACCCGACAAACGGAAAACTATTAAAAATTCTATTATTGAAGGCTTGCTAAGCGGAAAAATAAATAGAAAAAAAATGATGGAAATAAAGATGAGTGAGATATTAAGATACCCCGGCGACGTATTGCAGCAGCTTCGTTTGTTTAATTTAAAGAGACGTCCCGGAAGGAAATGTTGAAATAACGCGGACCACACTGTAATTTTGGTGAGTTTATGTCAGGATGCATGCCGAGCCCTACCAATTTTACTGATTTATGCTTCTTTTTTTAACTCAAGGCTGTCGGGGTTCGAAATTACGACTTAAGTTTGCTGACATCACAAAGAATTTTGAAGGATGAGATTTACAAACGAAAAGTACCGACATTGCAAAGACAATAAAAAGCAAAACAGTTTGTATTTCTTGTATTGGTTGCAGAGGTGGATTTAGGCTTAGAAAAGGAAAGCTCATTACAGCAAATCTGGCAGGTTCCTAACCTAATATTCTGGATTGAAATATTCAAAAGGTAAGAACACAAGTCATATGTTTGAAATGCATGCAACCCCTCAACAGGTAGTATCTGCATAACAGCAATCCCAACTCGATCAGAAACTTAACCAAAAAACGGGCATTTTGTCCGAATTTGAGGGAAATTATCTCAGAGAATGTACTTGAAATGAAATACCAGTTAGCCGAATGTCGTTAGAAAGTCTTGACGAAAATGTTCCGCTGATATGCAAATCAAATTAAAAACAGACCTCCCCAGCCTATGTTTTCCAGTTTGCCGCCTTTGAAGAAAGGAAGTGTGTTTCAATCAATTACCTATTCATGGTCATCTCCCAAGCGGAGCGGACTAATGCCGAGTTAAGATTTGTATCCCTTCCCAATACTCACTACTATATCATCACATCACGGAATAATGGAAGAGAAAAAAACGTCTAAATTGAACAAATCGCTTCAAGGTAAATGTAATTTATCTTCATTCCTTGCCTCCTGTTTTTGATCTTCCCATTCGTTGTCAATAAAACAAAATCGTTGTGTTGCTCCTTTGTGCGACGTGATGTTTCTCCCGTCATAATACGTGATGTAACGATTGCTTATATAAGTTTCCTATTCTCTAATTCTAGGCTTTGTGTATCCACATCTCTCTTACTGATGGAGATTGGCTATTGAGGAGGAACTGTAGCTGATAAAAAAACATGTTTTTCATTTACGCTTGACTTCCTTCGTTTACATTGAGCTATATCTTTACCACTATGCTAGAGAAGAACGTTGTGCTTTGAAAATTTCTGGCACGAAGTCGATCCCCAATTGTATGCAAATTGAATCCAAATTGATAGGAGCGGCATTAAGAAATAATTTCAAATAAGGATTCATGTATTCCTAAACATCCAAGGTATTCTCCCTATTCCGTTTTCAATTGTTTCACTGCCAGACCGATTAGGGATTTAAAAATGAAGTACAAGGACAGCCCGGCATTTAATTGGGAATACAGCACATTACTACGAATTCCACTCAGCCACACCTAAAATGACAAAAGTTCCTCTATTTAAATATCATTTATTTGTAAGTCCTCTTTTCGGCCAACTTCATATTGTACGTGGGTTAGCTACTAAGTCATTTGTTCTTTATTGTTTATACCTCATAAACAAAGGCTCCGTCAATAATTGCTTTCATAGACGGTATTGAATATTTAAATGGCTTAAGAAAAACCACAACATCTGCTTGACCGTGGCTGTAAGGAGAACACGACTGTAAGGACCAGGTTTGACTAAGAAGTCGTTATTATAATGACCATTAGATACTCTTCCACTTACGAGGCAAATGTGAAAATATCGCAAGAACTGAGCGGTCGATGGCTGCGTTGCTAAGGATTTTGCGTACGTAGGTTCAACTGACAACTGTGTACCACTATGAGTTCTTTCACATACGAGGAGAATGTAAAAACATTAAGAGTGTTCGATACTCCTAACTGACTGAGCTGCTAAAAGTGTTGTATTCCAGAATACTACCTTTATTAAATTTAACACTGAATCTCCTAACACATCCTTAAAAACTTCACTTAACATATATTACATTCTCACTTAATACATACCATTCATAAACATTCACAATATTACCAGTTACAGCACACTTAATAACCTGCACCTTTTTATTTATTGAAAACATAGCAACTTGGATTTTCGTCCGAATTGAATGTGAAAAGTCAGAGAGAAAAAAAAATAGAATAGAAAGAAGTTCAGTTGATATTTGTCAGCCGTAAAGAAAGGTTGAGAATGATTTGTTATGGAGCAGCTAGCGTCGCAATAACATATTAAGTTTATTAATTATTAACTTTAAATAATTGTTTGTTATTGTTGTTTAAATAATAATTAGCGCTAAAGCAGATTTCGGCTTGATTGACTTTGTAAATAAACAGAATAGTCGCAATTGGGAAATCTTAAAAGTCAGTTGTACGTGAATTATAAGTCCACGCTCTTCCCTCATACCGAGGAAGCACGGCGTCCGGACCACAACACTGGTGGCAGCGGTGGGATGCCCAGATAACGGGATCCCGAAACAGAAAAAAAAAAAAAAAATTTTTTTTGTAAGAAAAAAAAAAAATTTTTTTTTCAAGAAAAAAATAAAGAAGAGAGAAGAAAAAAACGCTAGAGAAATAACCAAACCATAAGAAGAAAAAAAAAAATTATAAGAAAAGAAGAAAATAAGAAGAAAAAAAAAAACAAGAAAACAATTTTTTTTAAACAAAACAAAATTTAAAACAACAAAAAAAAATGTTTATAAGAAGAAAAGAGAACACAAGAGAAATAACCAAATAAGAAGAAGAAGAAAAAAGTAAACATAAAACAACGAAAAACAAAGTAAACAAAAATTTAAAACAACAAAAAAAATTGCTTATAAGAAGAAAAGAGAACACAAGAGAAATAACCAAATAAGAAGAAGAAAAAAAAAATTTTTTCAAGAAGAATAGAGAAAAATTTCAGTTCCGAACGAGAGGAGTTCGGAAAAAAGTGAAAATAAAATGAAACCAGATGAAAATAATGAAAAGAGTTAAATTTTAAACATTTTAATTAAAACTTTCATATGTAGACAAATTTAAATAAAACCAGAAAAAAGTTAATATGCAGTGAAAATTGGATCTAGTTATCACTAATTCAGTGCGTTGCAACCGGTTTTGTCGGAGTGGTATACAAGAAAGGAGAAAAAATTGGTTAATTAAATTTCGCCAATCTATAAAAGGACTAGTGAATATAGCAAATATTAATAAATCTTCGCTGGGAGAAGAATCGAAAGAAATAAAAGGTCCCCGCTCTTCCCTCAACCGAGGAAGCACGGCGCCGGACTTCAACAAAAGGATTTCCTCTAAAATAACAGCGGGTGTACCCCCTAGGGTTTGTATTAGGTTCGCTGTTATGGAATATCATGTATGATGGTGTGCTCAGAGTCAATGTACCAGAAGGGGTTAGAATCATTGGGCACGCAGATGATTTGGCAATAGTGGCCGTAGCTAAACATCTAGATGACCTGGAGAATATTTGCTCCTAGATATGGCCGGACTGAAACTAGCTGGACATAAGACGGAGGCAGTTTTAATAAGCGGCCGCAAGAAAGTTGAACACCTTGATTTGGAAATAGAAGGACAAATAATCGATCCGGTCCCTATATTAAATATCTTGGTGTTATACTCGACAACAGGTTGACCTTCAAGGAGTACCTGGGGAAAACGAGTGAAAAAACGGCAAGAGTATGCACAGTTTTGGTGAGACTGCTACCCAATGCTGAAGGACCTTGTTCCCACATAAGGAACCTCATAACCAGTGTCAACACCTTCATTATAATGTATGCAGCTCACATATCGACAGGAGCCGCACAGTATAAGTCATGCATGAGGGGAGTTGTGCCGGTTTTACGAACCACACAAACCACTAGAAGTCGAGATGTCGTCGTTCCATCAAAGAACATACTCACATATATCCAAACTACACGTGCCCACAGACACGTGTCCTCAAAAGTCCTCCTTTCCACCTGAAATTAAAGGTAACATTCATCCAGGAGTCAACAACCCCACGTATCCGCAGACACATGGGCCACAAGTCCGACCAATTTTCCGACGCCTGCACGGCGATCGAAGGACATGACCCAGCATAGAAATTGTGTATCCATCAACTGGATATACACAAACGGTTGGCACAGCTGCGCCAAATGTCTAAAAACATCACGTCGCCGGCGATAAGCGAATTGACGGAAAACCAATCCGTAGACAAAACCTTTGTCCCTGCCACAATGTACTTCACCTAAACAAAGGCCATTGCGGAGCAACAGCAATAAACGAAAATGCTGTTCCCATAGGGCAAAGTAAACATTATCCCACAACCACCTAATGTAAATCACACATTCGATTGTGTGCATAACCGATGCACCAGAGGTGAACATTTTGACAATCACAGGATGATCTCCAGCATGCAGCAATAACCTCCGCGTCTGTATGTGTGAGCACGATTGGTTTACTGGAGGAAAGATTCTCGATTGAGAGAGAGTCACCACACAGGAAAAGCGAAAGGGAAGAAGAAAACTATGGGGTGAATGGAATCATCCCTAGAGAACTTACGACAGTCGTCAGAGAGAACACTAGCGTGTAGGTCAAACTGCGCAAAAAGAGGCAGGGACAGAACGTCGCACGCGGGTAATATTTCGAACGTAACAAAAGCGAAGTAAATAGAATTAAAAAGCGATGTGTGAGATGCAAATTCAAAAGGAAATATTCGTTTTCGGTTATTTATAGTCGTTTTAAAGACAAAACAAAATTAGTGAACGGTTGGTAAAAGTAAGACGAGATACTTGTGTAATGGTGATCGTGAAATAAGACTGTGAATGGGGCTCTGAAAAAAAAAGATTATCGATTATCTTTAAATCCGGCAGCATCGAAAAAGTTGCTCGTTGCAAGTACCAGGTTTCCGCGTAAAGATATCCACAAAGCCACCTGGGTATCACCTGACGGAGCCACTTGCAACCAAATTGACCATCACTCCTCGAGCCTGATGACGGTACGAACGTACCGAGGTGCCAACGTCGACTCCGATCACTATCTTGTTGGTACAGTTTTTCGAGCGCGAATTGTCTTACGGAGACATATTGCATCCGCGGATCAGGTTCGAATCAACACGGCTGCCTTACGCAATGAGAATACCAACATCACCTTCGGTCATGCGTTAAGAATGCTGCATACCGGGCAATGCAGCAGTCTCATATGACGCATGTGCGGGAGGAGAAATACAAAGAGCTCAGAAGACCTAAAAAAACGCTTCACAGACAAAAGAAAACTGCCTGGGGAAAAAAACTTGTCTGTGAAATAGAGAAAAGTAGAGACAGAGGTTCGCACCAGGCGCGGAAGTTCTACCAAATAATCCGCAGTATGACGCGGTATACACCACGCTGCACTTACTGCAAGGATAAAGAGGGTAATCGGATCAGCGATCCTGAAAGCATTCTGGAGCGATGGGAAGTGCACTTCAAAGAATTGCTAAATCATCAGCTCACAGAAGAATTAGAGGCTTCACCAATGCAAGATCAAGACCAATTGCTGTCCCCACCAAGCATTGAGGAAACATTATAAGCCATAAGACAGCTCAAATCAAATAAAAGCGCCGGAACTGATGGCATACCAGCTGAGCTGATCAAACAAGGAGGAACAGCGCTACATCACGCAATTCATGAGATCATGGTACGCGTATGGGAGCAAGAGGAGATGCCGGAAAATTGGCGTCGTGGTATAATTTTCCCCATACATAAGAAGGGAGATATCACACTGTGCACCAACTATAGGTAATTGCTGAGTACCTCCTCTAAGATACTCGCCACTATCCTACAAGACCGGATGGCCCCATACGCTAAAGTCATCATTGGTCAATATCAGTGTGGCTTCATTCCAGGCAAATCAGCGATTGATCAGATATTCACCCTTCGGGAGACGATGGAAAAATGTCTGAAATTTAAGATTCCATTTTATCATATATTTATAGACTTTAAGGCCGCCTACGACAGCATAGCCAGGGTAGAACTATATAACGCCATTAGAGAGCTCGGCATTCCAAACAAATTGACACGACTTTGTAGGTTCACTCTAACCAACGTAACTAGTCAACTCAATACCGCGATTGCTGCCCAACCAATAAACATCTTTAATGGGCTTCGACAAGGGGACGGCCTGATCTGCCTCCTCTTCAACCTGGCGTTGGAGAAAGCAATCCATGACTCTGGTGTTACAACTAGAGGGACTATTGTCACCAAGTCCAACCAGATACTTGCCTACGCAGGCAACATCATCGGTAGATCCGATGCGGCTGAACAGGACTCCTTCACCCAGATCAAGCAGGCGCACAAAAACTGGGAACACACATTAATGAGGGGAAAACTAAGCACATGGTGGCAACTTCTGCGAAGAAAAAACCTGACGTTGGTCAAACTATCAGGGTAGTGGAGCACGAATTTGAAGTAGTGCAACTCTTTAACTACCTTGAGTCCAATAGTATGAGCCGATAACAATATGGAAGAAGAAATATGCGAACGGCTGATCAAATCCAACAAAGCCTACTACGGTCTATCAAGGCTCTTTAAATCCCGAAATTTATCCAGACCATCCAAGCTACTACTGTACAAGACCATGGTCTTACCAGTACTCATGTATGGATCCGAGACCTGGATGCTAAATAAAAGGCACTCTGAACTCTTAGCTGCGTTCGAAAGGAAGGTCTTAAGGAGAATTGTTGGCCCTCCTATGCGAAGGCGGACGATTCCGGAGACGCTACAACAATGAATTGTACGCAATCTACTTTGAAGCTAATATTGTAAGAAAAATCAAGGCTCTTTAAATCCCGAAGTATCTGGTTGGACTTGGTGACAATAGTCCCTCTAGTTGTAACGCCAGAGTCACGGATTGCTTTCTCCAACGCCAGGTATTTCGTTTATTTTTAATTATTATCGTTGTTTATCATTCACAACATTTAATTTTTGTTCAGAACTATTTACGATCGACTCTTGACTTTCTTTTTTATTTCCAGACTTTTTTATCGACTCCTAAACACCAACTGTCAATAAAAACAAGGGTGCGATACCGCCGGCTCTTCTGTTTTCCAACCACCGTTTCTCAACGAGAAAACTAGGTCAGACCACGTAACCGTTATCGTATGACCCAATCAACGGCGATGATGGATCTCGGGTAATCGGAGATATGAGCGCCGGTGAGATACTGGGCTTTTCTATGCGCCAGTTCTATGTATAATGTTTTAATTTATGTTTGTGTACAGGTTTTATATGTTATATGTGTACTTCCAGGATGTAAATTGGGTTTTGTATTTCAATTTAATAAGTTTAATATTTTATATTTTAAATTTTTTGTAACGAAGAAATATAATGTGTTTTATGTGTAATTTAATGTGTTGTGTATTATATGTTTAATTTAACATGTGAATTGTTTGTAAGTCAAAATGTAATATGTGCTATATGTTTAATGTTTGGATTGTTTGCTAGTTTTTATGTGTAGTTTAAAAATGTGAAAATGCAATTCATGTTTTCTATGTAATTTAATGTTTGTATACGAGGGTTGCCTCTTATGTTTCGGGATTTGGCAACCCTAGTGTTGCAATCCGGCAATTGACAGCTCTGTCGTAAAGTTGGACATTTTTGAGGTTATACGCACTCAGAACGTTTTGACATACGAGCGCTATTTGTGTTGTTTACAGTAACTTAAAAGATTCATCTCGGCCCAAAAATGGAATTAAATCGTCAACATTTTCGTGCGATTATTTTTTACAACTTTCGGCGTGGATTCACTCAGCAACAGTGCACGGATGAACTTAATTCAATTTTTGGCGATGAAGCTCCATCAAGGACTAGTGTTTATCGATGGTATGGAGAATTCAATCGTGGTCGTAGTTCACTCCAAGATGAATTTCGTGAAGGTCGTCCAAAATCAGTTGTTGTTCCGAAAACCATTGATGCTGTGCGCGAACTGATATTGGAAGATCGTCATGTGACCTATCGTGAGATTGAGACAACCTTAGGCGTTAGTGGGACCAGCATACATTCAATATTGCATAAACATTTGACTGTCAAAAAAATTTGTTCGCGTTGGATCCCACACAATTTGTCAATCGTCCAAAAAAAGGCCCGTGTCAATTGGTCGAAAGAAATGCTCAAAAAATAGGGTCGCGGTGCTTCGAAACACGTCTATGACATCGTGACAAGTGATGAACCGTGGATTTACGCGTATGAGCCCGAAAGTAAACAGCAGTCGACTGTCTGGGTGTTTCAAGATGAGCGAAATCCAACAAAAGTTGTTCGCGCACGAAGCACTTCCAAGCAAATGGTCGCCTGTTTTTTTCGGAAAAACTGGACGTGTCGCAACCGTACCACTAGAACAACGCAGAACAGTCAATTCTGAGTGGTACACAACCATTTGTTTGCCAGTTGTCTTCCAAGAAATCAGGAAAACCAACCGCCGAAGACGGATCACTCTTCACCACGACAATGAGAGCTCGCACACATCGGCTGCGACAACTGCATTTTTGAGCACCCAAAACATCGATTTGATGGGTCATCCGCCGTATAGTCCTGACTTGGCACCGAATGACTTCTTTTTATTCCCGTACGTAAAAAACAAACTGAGAGGTCAACGTTTTTCGACACCTGAAGAAGCGGTTGCTGCATTCAGAATGCATGTGTTGGAGATACCTCAATCAGGGTGGCAAAAGTGCTTCGACAATTGGTTCAAACGCATGCAAAAGTGTATAGATCTTCATGGGGAATATTTTGAAAAACAATAAAGTGATTTTCGATGATCAATATTTGTTTTTGTTCTCTAATCCCGAAATATAAAAGGCAACCCTCGTAAATGTTTTATATTTCATGTTTTCTCGGTGGGATAAAGGTGAGGAGTTACTAGGTAACAGTTCCATGGCTAAACATTAAAGTGTTTACTCTATTATTCAAATTTAAGCCGTCAAAAGGCGAGGTATAGCGGTTGGGATGATAGTGAAGAACGTGTGATTCGAACTGACTTTATGACAGTTAGAATCACCAAAAATTGAACCAAAGCACTACCCATCAGCCCACCGCTGTGTGTATGAATTCTATTTCTAAACTCAAGTACATTCGGCTGATGTGGATTTGTTATGTTATCGCTATGATATACGGCTCTGATGCATTTTCTTTATTGATTTTCGTTCGGTCTTCTTCACTATTGTGTATTGTGTGTGTATCTGTTACAAACGCCACAGAGGCATTGCGCTTGATCAGAGAAACACGAGGCGAAAACCATGTGCCTTCTTCGCCTTCATGTCCAACACCCTCCATCTTAAAATGGATCTTCCCACGACATCTACCCTTATCTTAGATCTTCACTTTAAGCTTTTAAGTCTTAGTTTTAAGTAAGCGTCGAATTCAAACAAGGTTTTACCCCCAGCACAATGCCCCGTAAAGTTAACTTAAGCTCTACCTTCTCCGACTCCCCGTGGTAAAATCCACGTGCTTCCCCATCTAGGTTTATCCTAGTTCCTAGCTTTACATTAAGCTGACCGAGTAGGGTGCTTACGCCCACCAAAATCAAATAAAACAATGTCGGTGGTTCGTCATTTTCACATGTCAGAGAATCCTTTCTGGACATGACCATTCCAAAACTTTATTACTCGACTACATCACAATCGATCCTTAGTCTCCAATGCTGACTGCCCCTACTTTTAACATACCAAACCAAAAATTACACAACTGAACACTTTCTATTCCCTAGATGACCTTGGCGCCCATTTCATCCGCCAGAACTTTCGATTTTTCTATGTGCCCCCTACCGAAGATATATGTTTCCCACACCTCCAGTTAAAAACGAAACACCTGAAATTTATTAACAATTTGTCTCCGAAAATCGGAGAACATGTGCAACATTTAATTGCCGCCCATTTTGAACGATGGTGCTTAGAATTTTAACAACGACGAACGACTCTCGTAATAGCCACCATCCGGTGCCGGCCTCACTGTCATTCCACTGAGACGTGCAAGTATTCAAATATCCTTCGTAGTCTATTCCAAAGAGACAATATTAATGAAGGCACCGCTGATGACGAACAGGCTGGAGGGACTTAGCAGAGATTACACAAAGCCTACGACCTAAGAGTGTCGTTCATAATTTTTATTACACGTACACTTCTGTGTTTTAAAGTGTGGGTCTTGGGGCGCTGCGGACTTACTACAGCCCTAGAAATGTATTAACCGTTCGACGCGACACGCATCCTAATGAAATATTCAAAGGAATTTATTTATTTCCATCAGGTATCTGTGAATTGAAACGTGCGTACACTCAGCCTACTTTAAAATTCTACGAGTAAACCTTTATCAAAGGGTGAAGACAGGTATACTACGTCGGGATTGATTCAATGGATGGCGGAAAGGATTCGAACAGCCAGTGTAGTGAATTTAATACGTCTTCCGCGGTTTAGACAAGGAAGGGGTGTTAATAGCCTTGATGTTGAAGTGTATGCATACTCAAAACTATCGATGCTAGACACCATGGCTGAAACTAATCATTCCAAGGAGAAAAATGGTTCAGCATATAACTAATAGCGAGTACGAAAGGACCGACTTTTTTGAATAGTCAGTTTAAGTATTCTAATTGTGCTGGTGATACGAAGAATACTGATTGAACAGGCAGTAGCACCCAGGCATATACAGTTCCTGAATGTTCCGAATATGGAATGCATTCCCAAGGAACTCCCAGCAAATGCAATACACGCTAAATTAGAAATATTCAATAGGATCGTAGCGATCCCAAGAGATTACAAACATGCAATCTAAAGCATTCCTTAACAATTATATAGCAAAAGTAATGAGTAAAGACGTCCTCGTGTACACAAGGCCGTGGTGTGATGACATGGTGTCAGTCATTCATAGAGAAAAATCACTTTATCGTACCTCTCTTGTCTTGGTGCCGTTCATCTTTCAATGCATACCTCACATACATCAACAGTATTCGCATGTGATTGTTGGTCAAAAAAGCATTTCGTGGATTGTAGACGACCCTAACCAGAATTGGCCACACGGATTATGCAATTTAACACGTTTCGACTACTTTATTAAGGGTTTTCTGAAGTCTAAAGCTTATGCCAAGAATCCCAAGTGCATCTATGCATTGAAGGACCAAACTAAACGGCATATCAATGAAATTCAACCACATTTATGCAAAATGGTCCGTAAAACTGATTATACATATGTGGGGGTACGAAGTCGCGACGCCAGCATGGGCGAGAGTTCTACCTCGTCCCCACAACCTCCTCTAAATGTTCCGACCAGTACATCACCGAGGGAAAAGTACAAACACCGGACAAGTAAAAATATAACACACTTTTTTTCTATTATTAAGGGTTCTTTTATTGTAGTTCTATTTTCTTATTGGATACTAACATTTTACGGTGGCACTGCTTGAAATATAAGATCTAATTCGAACACTGATTGTAAGGACTTGGGGTCCAACCCGATCACGACTCGGAAATATATATGCGCGTCTCCGCAGTGACGGAGAGCGGGAATGACGCGTGACCGTGGCGGTCAGCGGATGGAATAAGACTCACCGAGGATAGAACTCTGACATGAATTCCATTCTGGGTTAGGGTTAAGAAAAGGGAAGAGAGAGAAAAACCTTTCTCTTAAGGGCGTGGCCGCCACAGAAATGCACTCTTTCAGTGCAGTGGTGTGTGTGCCCGATCGAATAGATCGATGTTATTTACACGAGTTCGAAGGCAGTCGAACAACGAAACAGGCAGGCGGCAAAGACAAAGGAGATTCATGATCTATGTCTATGCTGTGCAACGTCGCTAAGATAGACGTTAGGAAAAAAAAGGTGCTAATGGGATGCGATACTTTATACAATGGAAATTGGATATCATATCTTGCATCGGTGGCAGAAACGACTCCCTTGCATGCCTTTGTATGTGTCGGGTAATTCGCTTTGTGGCGACAAAAAAATTGAAGATTGTCTGTCAATTGGGAAATGCTGGGAATATGATTATAGTTTGCCGTATCGCCAGATGCCTGCCACAGGACAGCGTTCCTTTGTTTTCCACTTAGTACATTACTAAGGCATTCGTCTCAACGTGGATGGTGCTAATTACAGGCATCTGCGTTGGACTATTTATCGCTGGCTAAAGGGGTCGCCAGCTGATGTGTGTGTAAATAGCTTCTGTACACATATTGAGGCTGGGATAATAGACGGCACAATATTTATGGTCCCTGCCATGACGGTTACATTGTATGGAAACCGAATCATTTTGTTTACAGGAATTTGTCTGGTACCGAAGGTGCCGAATTGGTTTGGAATTCCAGATAAGTAAAGCAAGAAATCTTACGGAAAATTGTATGCGAAGAGATGCATGAAAAGGTAAGTTTTCTTTACAGGGACTTTAAGATTATCGATTTGATTTATATAATGCGTGAAGGATTTTCAGGTACTAATGCGATTGCATTAGTGAAGTTAGGAAATTGGCTGAATGTTATGGGGGTTTTACGGTAAGGGGGTTTGGCGGAACCGCCACACATACCCATACACTATACTTTATGAATCAGTAAAAAAAAAATTATTAATTAATTAAAAACTTATGCTTTCTATAAGGGGGGTGGAGGCGAACATACAGGGCAAGGTCTCTGCTTTCAACCCGGCAAAGGCCAGGACGATCCCTATTCCTGTTCAATCCAAGTTGACATGCAGTCTCCACGTGACACTCCTGGATAGCTACTTTGACACCCGCCAAGTAGTGAACCAATGCATGCAGCGACATCCTGAGAAAGGTTGGCGCAAGGCTAATAACCTTACCCGGAAAAACAAATTATTATTATAGACACAACAAATTATTATATAACAGGTGTGCTCAATAAGGCCAAGACCGGATCCTGGTTGTAGGGACGATGATGATGATGATGCTTTCTATAATTGTCCTTGAACTTTGGGACCGATCGATATAACAGATAATCCATCACAAAACTCGTCTACACAAAGATAACTAAATTTCTGTTGTACGTTACTTAAAACGCAAGAAATACCTGCAGATCGTTTAGAGGAAATGTCATTGTTAAGAGATCCCAAGGTCGTCCTGGAAATAGATGAGCATATACCGAGTGGCCCAACAGCAAACAAGCAAAGCTAAAAATAGAGGC
Organism: Microdon myrmicae; assembly: GCA_963931805.1. Classification (NCBI taxonomy): domain Eukaryota; kingdom Metazoa; phylum Arthropoda; class Insecta; order Diptera; family Syrphidae; genus Microdon; species Microdon myrmicae. The sequence goes on from OZ007499.1 coordinate 17,758,074, forward strand.
TAAAGATGTTATGTCCAGCATATAGGTGGTGAGCAATAGACAGTAGCCAAAAAAATTAAAAAAAACAAACCCACTCCTGAGACCTGGTTGATTTGACAAACAGTCAAAGAGCGGGCACAAATAAGTGAAACCCGACGACAAGTCTGCCGACAAACTTTTCAAGGTAAAGGCGGACCCCAAGCTGGAGTTAGTGGAAAAGGCTGCATTCAGAGTCGGGAGAACACGCAAAGCCGGTCTGGGTCTCCAGCTGGGAAAAAGAAGCGGCAATGTGTCAGAATACACGGGCACCATTAGTGGAATTTTGGCGGATTTTCGTAAAAGTCACTGCTGAATGATGTTGGAGTGTTCCGCCGAACACTGCTTACCGCAGAGGAAATATGTGCCAACGGAGAGAACACAGCAAAAACACGGAAAAATTGTTTCTGTAGATTTTTCTTTATTGTCCTCCTTTATTTTTCTTGAACATCACTTAGAAAGAATTTACACAATAATACTGGTGAAGAACACTCACACACTGATTTTATATGTTCTGATAAATTATCCCCGCTTCTTTGGGAACTGAGTTCGCGATCCTTCGATTTGGAATTGATGCGATGTCTCACTACCGTTTCTTCCGCACCTCAAAAATAAAAATCGAATCAATTCGATATCCGGCACGCGTGCGCTTTCGCCTGACACGAAAAGTATTGTCAATTTCTCGTTCGCGGTAGTTTATCTTAAGAGTGAATTTCTCGATTTATTTTTAATACTTTGCGCGGCGCGAACCGACCTCCTTATTGGGTTCTCTGTAACTTTCTGTCACGACTGTCTCTTTTAAAATTTGTGTATCCATTCCCAATTCTCATCTGTAAAACATTTTTTTCTTTTTTCATCATCATCATCCTCGTTCTCTTATCTGTAAGAGAAAATTTCCATTTCGATTTCTTATCGGAATCTTGTTTCGAAGGATCAAGCGTACCGCCACTTATTTCTCGATCCTTTCATGGGGGTTTGTTTGCGTTACCCATCTGGCTTAAGACAACAAGAGTTTTCGTACACTTCAGATGGGTAACAAAGGAACCGTGGAATTTGGATTCGGTTTCTAGGTCGTATTTCCAAGTCATAAAACATCTGGCGTGCTATATGCGTTAAGATGTTTATGATTGCAAGAATTGCGTGTCGGAATAGTCAACTATGGCAGACAATCTCACTGTCGCAAAGATTGGCAAGGAGAACATACATCGCAAAGCAGATAGAGGGTCAGTAATAGACTTCACCCTCATCTGCAACCGCCTTATAAAAACAGCTAAATGGAAGCTCCGTGAAAAATTTACACCCATTGACGCCAAGGCTTACTGGTGCAACTTGGCGGAGGTAACGAGACAAACAGGCCTTAAATGAAAGGATGGCGCGTTCGACGAAGGTTCATTTCAAGTAATTGTGACGTCCTGCAACGCATCGATCGAAGAAACGGGGAAAATTGTCCACCGAGTAATAGAGATGGTGAACACAGCGTATGATGACAAACTTAGACCACGGATGGAAGAAAACCAGTCTGTTTATAGACAAACATAATCAAAGTACTAAAAGCACAGTTCTTATAATCTCGTCATAGGATGCAGAGATCAGGAGGAAGAGTTTAATAACTTAAAGAAGTCAAGGCGGGACCTAAAGACGACTTTAACAAATAGCAAGGCGAGATGCTTCAGAAACATCTGCCCAGAAGAGGGCATAAACACCTGGGGCGCCGCCTACAGAATGTTTTTGGCAAGACGAAAGGGATCTAGGCCCCATCATAACTTGCCCCAACAAGCTGGATTGAATAGTAGAGCATCTCTTTTCTCGGAAACCCAGCACGAAGTGGAACGTTGTAATAAAATCTGACACCGAAACTATACCAACTCTGTCGACAGGAAAGATGGAGAGGGATGCAAAAGTAAACGCAACAAAAAAGCTGATGGGGTTGACGGGATACCAAACAAAGCTGTCAAAGCGGCACTTAAAACGAGATCAGCGGTATTCCAAGTCATGATGCAGAAATATCTCGAAGATAGAACATTTTGTGATGCGATGAAAAATCAGTACTTAGTACTCTTGCCAAAAAAGAAAGAATAAACCACCGGAAATCCCATCGCCCTATCGTCCCATATGACTCGTGAATACAATGAAGAAAATCCTGGAGAACATTATAGATGGTAGATCGCTCGCTATAGCCGAAAGCAATCGAATGCTATCAGATCATCAATATGGCTTCAGGGATCGCAATCGATCATCGATGTGATCAAAACAGTGAGTAATATAGCAGCCGAAGCAATAAACGGTAAAAGATGGAAAGGAGAAACAAAGAAATACTCTGCCGCGGTGACATTGGACATAAAAAACGTCATTAATTCGGCCAACTGGGTATACATCGGAAAAACCCTTAGTCGAAAGGGTATCCCGGGGGTGGGTTCGAACCTACAGGACAAAGTCTCTACTTTCAATCCGGCGAGGGCCAGGACGCTCCGTGTCTCTGTTCAATCCAAGTTGACATGCAGTCTCCACATGACACCACTGGATAGCTACTTTGGCACCCGCCAAGTAGTGAACCAAGTATGCAGCGACATCCTGAGAAAGGTTGGCGCAGGCTAATAACCTTGCCCGGAAAAAGGAATTATTATGGAGAATTTAACAAGTCTCGAATATGGACCGGATACCGCTTGAGAGACTTGCTCTATAAGGCCAAGACCGGATTCCGGTTGTAGTGCAGATGATGATGATGATGATGAAAGGGTATCCCGCCCTATCTCCTAAAAATCATCAAAAGCTACTTCACCAACAGAAAGGTGATGTCCAATAACCTATGAGGGCAGGAGTTCCAGGGTTAGTACTTGGTCCAGGTTCACTTCTGTGGAATTTTATGTACGATGGAATTTTACAGATAATACTATCACAAGGAGTGGAAAATATTGGTTTCTCAGGCGTAATTGCAGTTGTGATAATCGCTAAACATATAAACGAAGTAGAAGCGACCACTAATGCGGCAATTCGGCTAATTAAAGACTGGCTACAATCCGCCGGACTAAAACCAGTCGGCCACAAAACGGAGCAGTACTAATGATTAATCGAAAGTGTGGGGAATATGCTAACTTCCAGATTCTAAATCAGAACACACCATAAAGAAAGCTTGAGAGTCATCCTCGACAATAGACTAGGATTTAAGTCTCACGTACGCCAGTAAGAAAGCTGCAGCCGTACAGGAAGCCCTATCCGGTATATTGCCCGGTGTACCAGGATATGGTAAAAGAGTTATCCCGTCAAGGGTGGTCATCAGCTCCAGTCTATGCCGGGTCAGTGTGGGCAGAAGTTCTGCAAACAAAACAACTGAAAAGAATGATGAAGGCAGCACACAGGTTTTGTGGACTATATGCGGCTTCAGGACGATTTCCAATCTTTGTTATGACCGGACGCCCTAGCTCAGGAAATACGTCAAATCTTCAAAAGGAGAAAAAAAAAATGGATGAAGTGCTTAGCGGAATGGCGACGCTAGAGTAGCGTCGTAAAAAAAAAGGAATAGAAGCTTATATTGCTTTGTGGGGGTTACGATGTAGGTGCGCCAACCTATGGCACCAGTTCACTATCGCCCCACTAGGGAGTTGTTCACCAGCGCACTGTTCACGGGCACAAGGAAAAATGAAACACACCGAATTAGCCGTAGGGATCTTTTATTATACAAGGCGAAACGAATATCGTTAGTGTGAAATTTGTACACTATAAATTAAACATATCCATTTCACTGCCAAGCACTTAACTGGTACGATTGTACCGAATACTGGTTTTTGAACAAAATTAGGATTTCCCATAAATTGTTTAGTTTCTATTCACGAACTGCGCCCGAATGTTTTCTGTGTGTATGCCCCCGGTGGCGGTTGAAGCTCGACTTGGGTTGGGACTCGCGCGGCGTGGCTCGAACTTACTTTCTACACGGGGGGCGTGTGGTCGCGGCGGTTACCAGGGGGGCTCTCGATGTGCGCGTGGCGGTTGCTGAAAGACGACTGATTAATGAATAGGAAGAAATCTATTCATCGCGTCGTGGCGGTTGAGTCATAGCAGAAATAAACTCACTGCCACTTCCGAGGAATTTCGAGAAGAATTGCTATGCTTGCATAGGAATTCAGTTCCAGCGAATCCTCGCCGTATAAGCTGAGTTGGATTCGTTGGTTGTGTGTACCGGGAAATTAGCTTTGGGAACACGAGCAAGTATGGGCATGCATTTTCGGGGAAAATTGGGATTGCTTGGGTGCAAGCGAGGGATATCGTTTAGGTAAGATATTAACCGACGTAATTTCGGGGAAATGTATGCCGCTCGGTATAGTTGGTGACGATGGTTAATGTTCGTTGTAGGTTTGAATATGCCCATATGAATTTCGGGGAAATTAAGATTGCTTGGTCGCCAGGAAGGAATATGGTTTAGATAAAGAATTGACCGAATCAATTTTGGGAAAATGTATGCGGAGATGATTTAGAATATATTCTGTCTAATTGTATTCTGTTGGGAGTTTTGGAAAATGTCTTTCATTGCAGATTGGGAGATGAATTCTTGCAAGTTCGGGATGGATGCGCTTGCAGATTGATTTGTTTTTGCATGTTTACAGGTTAGGGTAGGGTGACGCGCTGTCAGCGGTCAAGATTGGTTGGCATTGTGGGTTGATTCTCCATGTGGTATAGAGAACCCCCACAGTTTTATTACAGGCCAGATGGAACGCGAGTTTAAAAAGCTGATGGACCTCTAAATTCGTCGTATTCGTACAAGTTTAGATAAAGCGCTCACAAGGAAATTGCATCTTCCACCTTACACAGTTCTTGTGAAGACATGGTGGGTACCGAAAATATGTAAACCGTTTTGCATACTACAGTTCACTGCTCTGTATAAATGTAGAACTCTGCGACTCGTGTATGGTAAAGGCCCGACATCGCGGCATCTTTAGAAGTTTACACCTTATTTGACGGAACCATAGACACAGAGTGACCCAGCTTAAACGAGCGTATCGTACCACGTCATAACTTTGACATTCTTTGTCTGACAGCTGTCATAGAAACGGCATTTGAAACTCTTCAACACGTTTGAGGGGCGGCAGCCTTTGTTATGGCCGGACGCCTTAGCTCAGGAAATACCTCAGATCAAAAGGAGAAAAAAATGGATGAAGTGCTTAGCGGAATGGCGACGCTAGAGTAGAGTCGTAAAAGAAGGAGAGAAACTTATCTTCCTTTATTACAGGTCAGATAGAACGCGAGTTTAAAAAGCTGGTGGACCTCTAAATTCATCCTATTCGTACAAGTTTAGATAAAGCGCTCACAAGGAAATTGCATTTTCCACCTTACACAGTTCTTGTCAAGGCATGGTGGGTAGCGAAAATATTTAAACTGTTTTGCATACTACAGTTCCCTGTTCTGTATAAATGTAGAACTCTGTGAATCGTGCATGGTAAAGGCCTCGACATCGCGCATCTTTAGAAGATTACACATTATTTGACGGAACCATAGAAACAGAGTGGCTCAGCTTAAGCGGCCGTATCGTACCACATCATAACTTTGACATGTGTTTGAAACTCCAATCTTAAGAGATTTTTGTTATGAACCATCGCCCGTCGAACGTGCTGAAGTTATTCAGCTGTGTATTCAAATTACTGTACCATACCATAACTTTGACATTCTTTGTCTGACAGCTGTCATAGACCAGGTGTTTGAAACTCCAATCTTAGGAGATTTTTGATATCAAGCATCGCCAATCGAACGTGAAGTTATTCAGCTGTATATTCAAAATGACTACCACACCATAAATTTGACATCCTTTGATTGACAGCCGCCATAGAAGAGCTGATTGAAACTCCAATCTCAGGAAACTTTTGATATGAATTGAAATACACTTCATACGAACCGATCAGATGCAAATATGGCAGCCGTACAGGCCAGTATTGAAACTTCTCCGACATCATCTCGGCGTCCTTCTCCGCAGTTGGATATCAAACGAACCAGTCTTCAGTGCATAATTTGAAGGCATTCCCACACATAATTCAATTGATTCAACGATTGTTGCCAGCCAATAAGGTTTGTCCCTAGGCATATTAATTTCGTTGCCCATATGCCAGAGGATATTTGGGAAAACGCCATCGTGAGTAAAGAGGCACATTTCACGTTAGACGGAATTGTTAATAAATAAAAGTGTCAGTTGTATAGCACCAAAAATCCTAAAATGTTTTAGGAATCGTCATAACCAACATGTTGTTAATTGTTGTGGCGTTTGTGTTGATATCATTGGGCTGGATTTCTGCGAAGATGAACGTGGTCAACCCTAGTGTTACAATCCGGCAATTGACAGCTCTGTCGTAAAGTTGGACATTTTCGAAGTTATACGCACTCAGAACGTTTTGACATACGAGCGCTATTTGTGTTGTTTACAGTAACTTAAAAGATTCATCTCGGCCCAAAAATGGAATTAAATCGTCAACATTTTCGTGCGATTATTTTTTACAACTTTCGGCGTGGATTAACTCAGCAACAGTGCATGGATGAACTTAATTCAATTTTTGGCGATGAAGCTCCATCAAGGACCAGTGTTTATCGATGGTATGGTGAATTCAATCTTGGTCGTAGTTCACTCCAAGATGAATTTCGTGAAGGTTGTCCAAAATCAGTTGTTGTTCCGAAAACCATTGATGCTGTGCGCGAACTGATATTGGAAGATCGTCATGTGACCTATCGTGAGATTGAGACAACCTTAGGCGTTAGTGGGACCAGCATACATTCAATATTGCATACACATTTGACTGTCAAAAAAATTTGTTCGCATTGGATCCCACACTCAAAAAATACGGTCGCGGTGCTTCGAAATACGTCTATGACATCGTGACAGGTGATGAATCGTGGATTTACGCGTATGAGCCCGAAAGTAAACAGCAGTCGACTGTCTGGGTGTTTCAAGATGAGCCAAATCCAACAAAAGTTGTTCGCGCACGAAGCACTTCCAAGCAAATGGTCGCCTGTTTTTTCGGAAAAACTGGACATGTCGCAACCGTACCACTAGAACAACACAGAACAGTCAATTCTGAGTGGTACACAATCATTTGTTTGCCAGTTGTCTTCCAAGAAATCAGGAAAACCAACCGCGGAAGGCGGATCACTCTTCACCACGACAATGCGAGCTCTCACACATCGGCTGCGACAACTGCATTTTTGAGCACCCAAAACATCGATTTGATGGGTCATCCGCCGTATAGTCCTGACTTGGCACCGAATGACTTCTTTTTATTCCCGTACGTAAAAAACAAACTGAGAGGTCAACGTTTTTCGACACCTGAAGAAGCGGTTGCTGCATTCAGAATGCATGTGTTGGAGATACCTCAATTAGAGTGGCAAAAGTGCTTCGACAATTGGTTCAAACGGATGCAAAAGTGTATAGATCTTCATGGGGAATATTTTGAAAAACAATAAAGTGATTTTCGATGATCAATATCTGTTTTTGTTCTCTAACCCCGAAATATAAAAGGCAACCCTCGTACCAATAGTGGAGAACAATACCGGAAGATAAATCAGAAGCATATCCGTCCGACCCGTATCATTATCGTCATCGGCACTACAACCGGGATCCGGTCTTGGCCTATTTTGGCAAGTCTCTCCACAGGTATCCGGTTCTTATCCCAGACTTGTCCATAATAATTTGTTTTCCCGGGCAAGGTTATTAGCCTTGCACGAGCATCTCTCAGGATGTCGCTGCATGCATTGGTCCACTACTTGGCGGGTGCCAAAGTAGGTATCCAAGGGTGTCACGTGGAGACTGCATGTCAACTTGGATTGAACAGCGACAAGGATCGTCCTGGCATCCGCCGGGTTGAAAGCAGAGACTTTGCCCTGTATATTCGCCCCCATCCCCCGCCCGACCCGTATACCCCAGGAATTTTACATCAGTTTAGTGTGTTTGAGAATAACAATCGATTTCGTACACGCTGCAGTGGCCTGACGTGGCTTTGGTTCTATCTTTTAGTGATTCTAACTATCGTGGCGTTGGTTTCAATCGCATCCTCTTTACTATCGTCGAAACGGTACAATGTGAAGAATACGGTGCTCCACCACGCACAGTTTATACGACAGTCAATTTTGCCCAATCATTGTTTTCCGGTCGTTTGATATAAGAAAATAGTGATTTTAGCTGGACCCCGCGTTCACCCGATTTGGCACTATAAGACATCTTCTTGGGGGATACTGTGGGGGTTCTTTCAACATACGCAAGAACCACCCACAATTCCATCCCAACTCCCTTTGCAAACCTGCAAGCATTCCCTTCATCAAGGTCATTTAATGCACCTAATGCATTACTTGAAATTTCCTGAAAAGAATTCCTTACGGGCAAAGCATCGTTCTTAATTAGGAAAACTTATCGGCGCCCCTGTTAGCCAGCGTTCCCTGCCACCGCGTGCACAATACATTTTCCTGGCAATTCCATGGCTTCGGCAGCCTTTTGTCCAAGCGACAAAAGCAATGCACGCATCTAGCATCTAGTCGCCATAAATCGAATTCTTCAGCATATAAACAATGCACACAAAAAATTCGATCCTTTACGTACAGCAAGATACAATACATAATCTCCATTGTGTACCTTAATTGCTCTTAGCATCAGTTTCTTAATTGCCATGCAGACTATTTGTACAGCTGCATCCATGACCACCCGATGTCGTTTGTTCTATCCTCCTTTTCAGTTTCATTTCCCACGATCTTCGTGCATGAGTAAACAATGGATCATTAGCACACTAGATAAGATCGACCCGGAGCGATCCTCTCCAACTCTCCACCACACCACCGCAAAGAGAGTCTTCGCGTTTCTCTCCAAGAAAAGAAAACTCCCCCTTAGCTGGGAGAGTATTCACCAGGAGTCGTAATTCAACCACCAGCGAGTGTATATCGCTGTCTTTCACCATCCACCATAGCGTGCGCACGGGGGTGCGCACACCCCCGGAGTCGTGTTGTTCCACCCATGAGCGTGCCCGAGAGTTTTGTAACGAAGCGTAACGGAGTATTTTGTCGAGTTAGAGTTGGATTTTTCTGAACAAAATCATTTTGCAAATGACAGACAAAGAAAAATTCGAGACATTTTCCGATACAATTCGTGTGTGTTCTACAGTTCAGTGAATTTGCAATCATTATTAAGTTTAAAAATGCCGTCAAACATGAACAATAAACTTATAACAACCGGGACCTAAAAATTCAATACAATATAATATTTAAACAATAAAACCAGTTGACAATAAAAAATCATTTATAAATAACAATATCCTGTGTGTTTATTTCTATGCTGTGTCCGCTCGGTTGCGAAGATCAACCATCGTTTCGTCTTGTCTGTTGAACGTTTTGCTGCGGTATTCGGTGGATGACAGTGAGCTTATTAGTGGGGTAGTAGTGAACTGGTTCCCGTACCGGCACACCTACTTTTCATTATCATCATCATCGGCACTACAACCGGGATCCGGTCTTGGCCTTATTTAGCAAGTCTCGAGGCTTGTTAAATTTTCCATAATAATTTATTTTTACGGGCAAGGTTATTAGCCTTGCGCCATAACACCCACTTTTACCCCCCACAATACTTAAAGTCAAGGGGTTATTCGAGGGCAGTTTGATAAGTCAGTGACATTTTGAATAAAAGATATTTTTTTCGGCAAATAAGCATTTTATTTCTCAACAAAGTCTCATTTGAGCTCGATACCTTTAGTCCAGCATTTTTCCAATTTTTTTATTCCTTCCTAATAATAGGTTTCATCAAGGCCCTCATAATAGCCGTTCGTTTCTCTGATGACCTCTTCATTCGAACCAAATCTCTTACCGCCCAGCTATCTCTTTAAGTTTGGAAACAGGAAATGGTCGCAGGGGGCTAAATCTGGAGAATAGGCTGGTTGGAGTAGCAGTTCGTAGCCCAATTTATGGATTTTGATTCATTATGCTTAAATCAGCACATGAAATTCACTTTTTCCGTTTTCTCTACAATTCAAGAGGTCGTCTGCTTTCAATGTCTGTCAAACACAAATTAACTGACGCGGCTTGTTCAAACAATAGTATATTTAAGTACGGCAGTTGATTGGTGCAGTGTTGCATTTAAAGTTACTGCGCGGGAAATTCAAATAGTCGCTGACTTATCGAACTGCCCTCGTATTAACCCGCCAAGGACCCTGTACGAATATCAGACCAACATACGGGAGGAAATACCCGCCGGTCCCGTTGACATTGGTCACTGTGATGGAAAATGCCGAAAAACGAACACATTAACGCCATTCGAACTCAGGACGACCACTTACGCGATGTCATATGATATAAACAAACGTTTTATAATTGAATCACCAAAAGAGAATACTTATTTTTAATGATTGTTTTCAAAAATAAATGCGCCATATTCTCATAGCCCATGGCCATGTGTACCCGATGGTGTTTCAACTCCCTACTTAAGCTGATATACTGATGATTTCTTTTGCGATTCTTGGTTGGTAGTGTGATTTTCACTACGGTTTTGTATGCGTGGGTGGCTTTGGCAATCGCCACAAACAGATAGCTTACATGGACTTTAAAGATCGATGAATGTGGATGGAGAATACACGCAATACAGAACTGGAGAGCCGATCAGTCAGATCATGAATTACAGTGTTTGACCCTGATCCTTTTTCTATCGGCAGCTTTAAACCTTTCCTTTATTATGAAATAGAAACCCCAACACTACAAAAGTGTCCAAATGTTCCCCACCCTATGAAGATCCACTTTTAAACCGAACTTCACTTTTACACCTACACCTTTGTTTCGGTCTAATTTATTTTTGAACTCAATCTTAGCAATAAGTGAACAGCGATGATAAACAAAAGCTGATACCAAATTCTTTGAACTTAGAGTCAATATATTTCCTACCTAACCTGTAAGACATTCGATCTCCACGCACATTAAATCCAAAACAAACCGATTTCCTTTCCGCTGGCCGTTAAAACAGGTTACATTACTCCTATACTGATACCTGAACCATCACCAAGGGAAACTCTAGAACCTTTAGCGCACCTTCGCAAGTTCGTATTCTATCCTCATACACACGCACCCAGAGTATCATTCACATAGTGCCTCCTGCAGGCTTGGATCCGAACAACCAGTTCACATGAAAGGAAAACTCCTAACGACTTTTCCAGAGGTGACTGAACTGCTTGAACGTTAGTCAAACGCACGTAAGGTGGCTTCCATCAACAAGGAGCCAGCATTTGTCTAGTCAAATTCAAATAAACCAACGAACTGAACATTAGATTCCAAAGGCACGACGGACCAAATAGATTTGGAAGGTGGTGGAGCAAGCAGCAAAGGCTCGGGTGAGGTAAGAAAAAAAATACAACAACTGTAAAGAACAATAAATGGGAGCCACAGGAGTAAACAACTGGGGAATTTAAATGCGATAAAAGAGGAAATGCATCTAAGAGTACACACATGCGTTACACTATTGTTGTTCATCTTACCATAACTGTTGGATCAACCTGTAAATACTTCCCCGGGAGGGAGGAACGAGAACTTTGAGCGGGCGTTTGTTTTTCATTTCCTTTTAGACGATAAAGGGAGTCATATCTGAGTTGACATAGATGCCGCATATTTGTGGAACGAATGCCATCTACAAGTGTATTATCAGAAGAATATGAAGGGGGAAAGGCAACATTGGTACAGTTTGACGGACAACGACTGCAGTAGTTGAAATTTGTTATCGAGTTGTTAAAAAGGTTCTCAAGAAGCGAAATACACTTTAAGATATGACACATTTGTTAAATGTCATTTTTGGGAATTTGCGTTAAGTTTAGTTGGGAGCGCGAATGACTTTATAGACTTTAATATTGAAGGGTTGATAGATAGACGACACCTTACTAATAGCAAAGCATCCCATAAGAATATACATAAGCAAACAGATTTAATATCAAAATATTCCGTAAAGTATTTAATTGTATAAGTTGTCGGATTCGAAAAATAAATGCGCAGAGCTTTCGTAACATTCTAAAATGTAATAGTATCTATCGTATTCAACTAAGATGGATCAGCCCTTTAAAAATAAGAAAGGGTTACTTAGACAATAATCTGTTCTGTTGTTTTGAAACATTTACCCTAGGGGTTTTCTTTTTTTTTTTTTTTATTAGACCTCTCTCGGGAGAGACGAACCTATAGCGCCGAGTGGGCGCCTCGAGATGCCACCAAATAACTGTTGCAGTACTTTTTGAACAGTTGCAGGTTGTAACGCTCCGGGAACACTCGCGTGGGAAGGGAGTTCCACAGCTTCCCCGCTGTGTAACGGAACGAGCTCTGATACAGGGACGTTTGCGCCGTCGCGAGATGAACCACAAACGGGTGCGATCCATGGGATTGTCTTGTAGAGCGCACATAAGTTGAATTGTGTGGAACAATACCACGAATCTCCGAAGAACACCACCCGTGATAAAACAGACAGAGGTCGGCTACGCGCCTTCGATGTGATAACGGCTCTTGTCCCGACGTCAGCGCCGAATCCTCGATCAGGCGGATCCCTCGTCTCTGTATGCTCTCAAGTATGTCGAGGGTATGTTTAGGAGCCGAGCTCCAAACATGAGAGCAATATTCGAGCGCGGGTTTAATTTGGGATTTATATAGGAGAAGAAGTTGGGCTGGAGTAAAATATTTCTTGGCTCTAAAACGATAGCTCAGTTTTCCTGAGGCTGGCCTGGCGATACTCGACACGTGTTTATGCCATGATACATTCCCACAGACTGTGACGCGGAGCAATTTCAAGCTTTCACCAGATTCTAGAGCCTGGTCATTCATCATCAGCTGTGGAACCGATGATCCACTTTTCTTTGTGAATATTGTATATTGTGTCTTAGCTGCATTGAAGTCGACGAGATTGGCCTTTCCGCACTGCAGGACCTTATCTAGATCCTGATTCAGAGAGTCAATCTGTCTACATCTCAGCTGATGCGACGCAGAAGCACCAATCGGCCGAACACTCGAAAAGGAGGAAACAAGCGTACTATCATCCGCAAAACTGAACACTTTGTTTTCCGTTGTCTGCAACAAATCATTTATGTGAAGCAAAAACAATGTTGGAGCCAAAATAGAACCTTGGGGCATCCCCGAATTAACAGGATACAGATCCGAACACTCGCCGTCCATAACAACCCGGATCGATCGATTCTCAAGGAAGCTCTTCGTCCAGTCGCAAAGCTGTTGGGAAAGTCCATATGAACGAAGTTCGCTCAGCAATGCCCCGTGCCAGATGCGGTCAAAAGCCTTGGAGATATCCAATGCGACCGCCCTTGACTCACCATGCCGTTCAATCGCAGATGTCCATATATCGGTTATAAGTGTCAAAAGGTCTCCCGTGGACCGCCTGCCACGGAATTCGTATTGACGGTCATTGGGAAGTCCGTTGCGCTCCAAATATTTAACTAACTCTGTATTGATGACTTTTTCCATCACCTTAGATAAGATAGACAGTAATGCTATCGGACGGTAATTTTGTGGGAAACACTTTTTTCCCGTCTTTGGGATTGGCTGAACTCGAGCGATTTTCCAGCAGACAGGAAAGGTCCTCCGTGCATAAGATAAGCGGAAGAGTCTGCCAAGAACCGGCGATAGTTCTAGAGCACAGTTTTTAAGGACTATTGCTGGTATTCCGTCCGGGCCGGTTGCCTTTCTACAATCCAGTTCACGTAGAATGCGTTGAATAATGCGCGGACGAAATCTCACACCCCACATGGAAGACCGTACCGGCGCGATCACAGGTGGCTCCAAAAGGCCGGGATCGAGGTTTGAATTCGCCGAAAATAAATTCGCGAACACATTAGCTTTATCCTTTGAATTCGTAACTAACGTCCCACTGTCTGTCACCAACGGAGGGAAGGAGGAGGATGCGAAGTTACCGCTGACAGCTTTTGCCATTGACCAGTAGGAGCGCGTACCAGTTGGGCACCGAAGGAGCTTATCGATCACCCTGTCGTTGTGAGCCTTCTTCGCGGTATCAATCGCCTGGTTGCACACGTTTCTCATTCTAACAAAATTCGTTCTGTTAACATCGGTGGGATTGGAGCGCCACTGTTTAAAAGCTCTATTTTTTTCCCGCTGTAATCTGCTCGCATTGTTTATTAAACCAAGGTTTATCAGACGAACTTCGTTTGATGGAATGTGGAATATACATCTCCATCCCCAGAAGAATAATCTCTGATACCGACTCGGCGCAAGCGTTAACATCGGGGTCTCCGAAGATCACCTCCGACCATGGAAAGGATACGAAGAAATCTCGCAAGTCGTCCCAGTTAACTTTCATACATGGCGTAGCTGCCTAGGCCGGTCATTCGTTTGACATGCAAGCGGTTGCGCGCCAGATACCAAGCAGTGATCTGAGTTTCCCAGTGGCGCAGAAACCTCTACAGTATAAATACTGCGTTCGGATGTCGAAAAAAGATCCAGGGTGTTCGCACAATCGCCTCGGGCATCCGGCACTCGCGTCAGCTCCTCCACGAGTTGAGTCAAGTTATAGCAAATAATACAAAAGCAATTAATTGCATATTCCAAAACAAATAGCAGATAATAATCATCATCATCATCGGCACTACAACCGGGGAGCGGTCTTGGCCTTATTTAGCAAGTCCTGAGGCTTGTTAAATTTTCCATAATGATTTGTTTTTTTTTTTGGCAAGGTCATTAGTCTTGCGCCAGAGGTTCTCCGACGGGGAATCGAACCCCGGGCCCCCGCGTGACAGGCGGGTATACTAACCACTATACTATCGAGGAGCCCAAATATTAAAGAATGGCGGAAGAGATTACACGGCGTGCCAGTTTTACGAATCCTCGTGGGAACGAATCCTTTCGCTCAGTTTGTGGAGGAACCTACGTGAGTGCCGGATACCCGAGGTGATTATGCGAACACCCTGGATCTTTTTTTGACATCCGAACCGAGCATTTATACCATGGAGATTGCTGCGCCACTGGGAAACTCAAATCACTGCTTGGTATCTGTCGCGCAACCACTTGCACCTCAAGCAGAAAACCAACCTAAGTAGTTTGACCATATATAGAGGTATTGGGATGCCAACTGGGGCGATTTCCGAGATTTCTTCACATCCTTTCCTTGCTCGGAGGTGTGCTTTAGAGACTCCGATGTTAACGCATGCGCGGAGACGGTCACAGAGATTATTTCTCTCGGAATGGAGATTTACATTCCGCATTCCGTCAAATGACATTCATTTGAGAAGCCTTGGTTTGATAAAAAATGCGAGCAAATTACAGCGGCAAAATATAGAACATTTAAAGAATGGCGCCTCAATCCCAACAGAACGAATTTTGTTAGAATCAGAAACGCGTGCAACCAGGTGATTGATACCGCGAAGAAAGCCTACAACGACAGTGACCAATAAACTTCTTGAGTGCCCAACTGGTTCGCGCCCCCTCTGGTCGATCGCAAGGGCTGTCGGTAGTAACTTCCTTTTCTTTTGCTCCATTGATGACCGGCAGCGAGACAGAACAGCGAATATCTCTGCCAGCCTTCCAGCCTCGACGGTTCTGTTAGAATATATCAACCAGCTGGAGTTGTGTACATTAAAATGGCCAAGGACGACAATTTCAGAAGCTGGGTGGTTGATCTGTATCCAGTCGATTGTACGTAAAAGATGTTCGAAAAATATCGCTAGTCGATCGACATTCGGGGAGCGGCAAAGAGAGCAAAGAAATTTTACAGAATTCTCCAGCACGACTTTCAACCACACGACGTCCATGTTATTGTGGTATAACCTCTCTCTCCTTTGGCAAGCCAGATCGGACCGCGTTAAGACGTACACTCCACCCTTATAACGGAATTTCGAAAACAAGTCGTTTTCTGAGCAACGAAGATATGTCCGAATTAGTCGACGAATCGACATGGGTCTTAGTTAGAGCCAGGCTATCAGGTTTCGTTGTTTGCAAATATTGGTGGACGGCGTTTACACCCATATTGGTGAAGCAGGTGCCCCTGATGTTATAAAATGCCGTTATCAGTCGACCGTCGACACAGCCCCGGGAACTAACCCTACTACGCGATGACGAATTTCTTAAAGTTCGGTTATTTATCAAAATATTTGCATGATATTCCACCTAACATAGTTTCGCTGGAGACCGGTATGGGATACTAGTTTACCTCCGGAATTCTTTATCTCAGAAGGTACCATCCTGACTTATCTCCATGTCATTACGACCCACCAGCCATAGATCCGAAACATAGTCGAAGATTTCTCCCGACGATATCGTGGAATGTACAGCGTGACGGGGTGGTATCTCACCTTGGGACCGACTACCAACTAAACCAACCATTTCTCTAACCGGTCCAGCAGCCAAGCCCCGAAAGATGACCAGGGATTTCTCCCAACCATTTCACGGCTCCTATAGTTTCATGGGGTGGTATTTCACAGGGGGACAAAGTGTTAGGACCCTACCTTCCACTCGGCCTTTAGTTGCCTCTTACGACAAGCCGACCTAGCTGTGAGTATATTCTAACGCCAAACTCATGGGACACTACTTACTCTTATACTATACCATTTTGTACCATTAATTTGCATACTTTTCACTTTTATATTTCTCACTCTTATAAATACTATTCACTCCTATACGATTCACTCCTATACGATTTACTCTTATACGATTCACTCTTATCCTATTCATATATTGAGAAAGAATTAACTTCAATGAATTCGGCGAGTTTTAACTTCCGTTAAGTACTATACTAGTATTTATTGGCCCGTAGGAAGCCGGAAGTTCATGACTTCACCGACTGGATTCCGCCATCGTTCCCTGTCCTGTGCACTCTCCTTCCACCCTTGACCAGCCGATCCGATCTCCTCAAGGTCAAACCTAACATTGTCCTCCCATCCATTGCAGCCGTCCTGTCGGTCTCTTTCCCATTGGTTTACCGTCAAGAATTCTACGTACGGTCCTATCGTTGCCCATTCGCGCCACATGTCAGTCCCATCTTAATCTTCGCGAGCTGATTACGATTTAATAGAAAGGTGTAGTGACTGTCGATTTCATTTCGTCCCTTAATTGACACCAATAATGTTTGATAACTGATCCCCTTCGACATAAAACAACAAAAATACAACTTTCGTTAAGTAGGAATCAAAAATTAAACGATTGTTGGAATCGCTTGTGCGGCACACTATAACTCCTACCAACGTTTTTTACATGGGTGACCAATCAGTCAAGATAGGATCGTTAGGATATATTCAGCCCTTGGGCAGTTGATACTTGAACATACATAGATCAGTGTGGAAAATGCTGGCAAGAATACAGTAGAAGCAATGAACAATCATAGTAGTGAATCGGTGGCAGTTTCTGTTCCCCTCGCTGCAGAGGAGCCACGGGAACCTCCAAGCGGAAAGCCATATATAGGACCTGTTCAGGTACCAGTTGCGTGGTATGGCCCACCGTATGATAAGGGATGTGTTCTGAGCCGATACATAACCGAAATACTGGATGAAGCAGTGGATGAATGGACATGGATCGCGGATTCACTAGTGAAAACCTTATATCAAGGTCTTGCTACTGTTTTCAAGGACGAGCAGAAAATATTCATGGACGAAGTGATCCCAGCGAAGAGAGTGATCGTGTCGAGATAGCTGACCAAGAAGTTAAATCATGCAAAGACTTCCAAAAAAATAGTAACTGTGAAATCCGTAGGAGGCTTTAAGAGTCGATTCAAAATACACGAAGAGCTAGGCAAGGGCGTTTCGGCGTTGTCTAAAAATTCATAGAAAGGATTTACACCAAATTCTTGACACTAAATTCATCAGATTTATTCATTTAAGCGATAAAAAGAAGGTATAAAAGCAAATATCCATTATAAAATCTTTAAAGCATCCAGAGCTCTAACAGTTGGCCGCGTTTTTCGGGAAATCATTACGGCTGTGGAGTATATCGCTGGTGGAAATCTCTTTGGACGTGTCCTTGCTGACGACTTCACACTAACAGAACGTGACTGTTCATTATTCTTGAGGCACGTCTGCGAAGGGTTCGATTACATGCACAGTGAATGCCGCACATTGTTTGCAAATGAGTTGTTAAGCCAGAGAATATTACAAACCATACTAGGACTAGTCATCAACAGCAACACCAACAATCATCGACGTCGATCTTACCGAACGTTTAGATACGAAATCTACGACTCAAGTACTTTTCGGGGAACCGGAGTTTATACCGCCTGTCCGATTAGCTTTCAATCGAACAGTGAGTGTTCCGTCGGACATGTGGAGCATCGGAGTTATATGTTTATATTACTTTCTGTATTATCGCCGTTCATGAGTGAAACTGATTCTGATACATTCGCAAAGATAACTCGAACTGACTACGAGTTTGAAGACGATATATTCGACTCAGTATCACAGGAAGCAAACGATTTTATTTGGAATCTTCCTATTCATCGAAAAGAAGACAGGTTGACAGCACGCCAGTGCCTTACAAAACACGACGACGAAATTCTGATCAGCGACAAAATTTACACCGATAAATTAAAGATTTTCATCATTCGACGAAACTGGCAGAAAACGGACAATGCGGAGGGATAGATTGGCAGAAACTGTTACTGTAGCAGGATAAATACCAAATAGTCCGCGAACATCTGTTTCCGGAACAATCGTTTTTAACCCACACACCTCATTCTATATGATTTCTCTACATGAGGAACACGATGATTTTAACCAAGATCTTCCAAGTGTGGAATTAAAGTCCGACATGAGATGAAAGATGAAATCCAACATGAATGCGCATTGAAAGCATAAAATAATACACACTGCAGTGAATGAAGTGATTCCAGCTTCAGTAAGTGTGCAATGGGCAGCGGATTATTATCCAGGACTTGTTATTGTCCCAATACTAGCCTCAATACAGCACAATCAATAGTCAGGCAATGAAGATGAGAACAACCGATTATTTAGGCCGCATAACATCTTAAAATTAAAATCAGGGGCCGTGGCCAACTCGCGACTTGTCGATCATGATAATATCGATTCCAAAGCGATCTGAAGTTTGGCAAGCCAAATATAACATATAGAAAAAGACGGAGAACGCACATAGCCTCCGCAGAATGATTTTAATATCGAGCGTCATTCTCCACAATTCACATTCGAGTCAAGTACAATATGCAATGAGACTCCACACAGGAGAGAATCATAACCCCGAAAATAATCCCAGAGTCTACAAGGAAAGGCGTTGATGAAAAAAACAAATTCGGCCATAACCCAGTAGTAGTAATTCTGAGGGCAAAACTAGCACAACATTAAACCTGGATGCAACCAAGTAGAGGAGTGCAATCTGTCGCTTGACCTCTGGATCAAGATCCATTTCAGCATCAAAAACTTCAATACCTGGCGCTCCGAAACCGACTCGTAGATCTGTGTCAATCCATCTAAGTGCACGAGTCAAGGTTGTAACCCAAAGACTCTCTCAGCCGAAAATGCATCAAGCAGTTCGAATACCAACTAACTGCATGCTCAATGCAGCTAATTAAATAAATATCAAGAAAATATAGACAGAGCAACGCCATACTAAAAATCTTAAGACCTTAAAGGTCTTTCCTAAACTTGGACAGTTCGAATACCAACTAACTCCATGCTCAATGCAGCTAATTAAACAAATATCAAGAAAACATAGACAGAGCGACACCATACTAAAAATCTCAAGACCTTAAAGGTTTTTCCTAAACTTGGACAAGCCGGACTTGCGCAAAACATCGACTTACAATATAATTACACATTGAACTAACCAGATCATACGTACTTAATTTATGACGTACTTCACTTACACATAACTCTTGTTTTGTTGTGTTAAATGGTTTGGTTTTGTTCTCTTCTTAATGTTTGTCTATAAATTTAAAATATATCATTTTTAACAATATCATACAACAAACAAAAAATAACACTGTGGCACATTATAGATTGTTTGCAATTTAGTTTGAATGTTTCGCGAGCACATATTCTTGGTTGTTAATATGAGAAATGAAAGGAAAGCACTCTTTAGGAATGAGTACGAGGGTTGCCTCTTATGTTTCGGGATTTGGCAACCCTAGCGTTGCAATCCGGCAATTGACAGCTCTGTCGTAAAGTTGGACATTTTTGAGGTTATACGCACTCAGAACGTTTTGACATACGAGCGCTATTTGTGTTGTTTACAGTAACTTAAAAGATTCATCTCGGCCCAAAAATAGAATTAAATCGTCAACATTTTCGTGCGATTATTTTTTACAACTTTCGGCGTGGATTAACTCAGCAACATGCAACAGCATGGTTATAAGATATACCATAAATGAGTGGTTTTTAAATGACTACATTTTTTAGATGCGATCACCTTTCCATCAGGAAAAAGTGAAATCAGTCTTATAATACTGCGCATTAGATTACACCGAGGTCCCCAAAAATTGCGGCCCTTACTTTTACAGCTTTTTTAAAGTACTTTCATTGAGATCAATCCATTGTTTTGATTAACACATTGGGGTCGTTGCGGGAACTATTGCCACACATGTTAATTAAAATATCCTTGGCGGCAAAATCGTGGGGAGATCCCGCTCATGCTTCCACGTCGAAGTCAAACCGAATACTCTTGGTTGCAACACAATGCTCTATATTTGGTGAGACTAGTTTAGTGCAGTATTTCTATTAGGAGCTATAAAAACGGATGGAGACAATCAGAGTCGATCGGCATTCAACGCAATTGATGCTTTTGAATCGAGCATTGCAAAGCAAATGGCTTCAATGCAACGAAAGATAAAGTGATGTTGCAGCAACTTAATTCAATTTTTGGCGATGAAGCTCCATCAAGGACCAGTGTTTATCGATGGTATGGTGAATTCAATCGTGGTCGTAGTTCACTCCAAGATGAATTTCGTGAAGATCGTCCAAAATCAGTTGTTGTTCCGAAAACCATTGATGCTGTGCGCGAACTGATATTGGAAGAATGTCATGTGACCTATCGTGAGATTGAGACAACCTTAGGCGTTAGTGGGACCAGCATACATTCAATATTGCATAAACATTTGACTGTCAAAAAAATGTGTTCGCGTTGGATCCCACACAATTTGTCAATCGCCCAAAAAAAGGCTCGTGTCAATTGGTCGAAAGAAATGCTCAAAAAATACGGTCGCGGTGCTTCGAAACACGTCTATGACATCGTGACAGGTGATGAATCGTGGATTTACGCGTATGAGCCCGAAAGTAAACAGCAGTCGACTGTCTGGGTGTTTCAAGATGAGCCAAATCCAACAAAAGTTGTACGCGCACGAAGCACTTCCAAGCAAATGGTCGCCTGTTTTTTCGGAAAAACTGGACATGTCGCAACCGTACCACTAGAACAACACAGAACAGTCAATTCTGAGTGGTACACAACCATTTGTTTGCCAGTTGTCTTCCAAGAAATCAGGAAAACCAACCGCCGAAGACGGATCACTCTTCAGCATGACAATGCGAGCTCTCACACATCGGCTGCGACAACTGCATTTTTGAGCACCCAAAACATCGATTTGATGGGTCATCCGCCGTATAGTCCTGACTTGGCACCGAATGACTTCTTTTTATTCCCGTACGTAAAAAACAAACTGAGAGGTCAACGTTTTTCGACACCTGAAGAAGCGGTTGCTGCATTCAGAATGCATGTGTTGGAGATACCTCAATCAGAGTGGCAAAAGTGCTTCGACAATTGGTTCAAACGCATGCAAAAGTGTATAGATCTTCATGGGGAATATTTTGAAAAACAATAAAGTGATTTTCGATGATCAATATTTGTTTTGTTCTCTAATCCCGAAATATAAAAGGCAACCCTCGTATTCACTCTTATACTATCACCCTTATATTACACAATGATATCACAATTACTTGCTTATGGAAAAAATCATGAAAGTGTATTTTTTTTACTCGGTTAGCGACGCGCCCCCAATAGAGCACACATTTTTATGTGTCATAGCGTGTATAATTATACCGTTATGAGACCGTATAAGTTAAAATACAATTGCCATAATCAAACACGTATACTTCGAACTCTTATACTGCAAGCTCATATACTACAAGGTTTTATGCCATAAACTCTTATACTGCGCAACATGTATACTGTGTACAATATATGTGATTCTCTTACACGAATAATTCAGATACGTACACCTCTTATAGTATTCATTGTTATGGTATTTACTGCTATAATATTTATTTTCTACTGTAGTGCTGTTACACTAATTCAATGTTTTATTATATTTATGCTACTCTATTTTACTGGCATATTCATATGGTATTATACTACTATTCCACGACATCTGACACACTGTACTTGTGTGCGTCGAGTTGGCTTTTCGAGCAACCCGTTTTCATTAACCTTTAACACTGTGGCTACAAGAATTTGAAAACACGCGTGCAAATAATATGTATTTTAAGATGTTCTTATTTATGCTCCTGCAATTACTTTCACGAATTGCACTATTTTTCCGCGAAGGGTTTCATATATATATATATATACTCCTATATACTTCTCCCAAGAAAATCGAACTTATAGCGCTGGGTCAACACCCTGTAATCTATTAAATACAATAATTTGTGAAGTTGCTTTTGAACAGTTACACAGTTTTAAATAGTATATAATATTGACAAACATTTTATAGAAGCTATGCTACGTTCCACCACAGTCTAGGGATTGGTGAGCGATAGCTCGTAGGAGGCAAAGCCCCCTAGGATAGTAGATGACAAAAATTAATCAAAGCATGTGTTGGTTAATAAATACCAATAACTTATCAAACAGTCAGATTGTTGTTTCAACAGACGTTCTTTTATTTACAATTTTATAAAAGTACTTCTCCCTTCAGTAATCACAGTCTTACAATCATTTTTATTTCTGTCATTTTGTGTACGTCAAAAGGCGCCAATTTACTTACACTTATAACAGAGTTTTGACAGTTCTAAAATTTTAGGTTATTAGAAAATAATTAATCACAACAGCATGGTTATTAGATATACCATAAATCAGTGGTTTTTAAATGACTACATTTTTTAGATGCGATCACCTTTCCATTAGGAAAAAGTGAACTCAGTCTTATAATACTGCGCATTAGATTACACCGAGGTCCCCAAAAATTGCGGCCCTTACTTTTACACCTTTTTAAAGTACTTTCATTGAGATCAATCCATTGTTTTGATTAACACATTGGGGTCGTTTCGGGAACTATTGCCACACATGTTAATTAAAATATCCTTGGCGGCAAAATCGTGGGGAGATCCCGCTCATGCTTCCACGTCGAAGTCAAACCGAATACTCTTGGTTGCAACACAATGCTCTATATTTGGTGAGACTAGTTTAGTGCAGTATTTCTATTAGGAGCTATAAAAACGGATGGAAACAATAAGAGTCGATCGGCATTCAACGCAATTGATGCTTTTGAATCGAGCATTGCAAAGCAAATGGCTTCAATGCAACGAAAGATAAAGTGATGTTGCAGCATAACAAATCGATCCTATATTGCGAAGGTGGTCAAGATATTCTTGCAAAATATAAAATTTCAATCAATGGTATACGGCCTGCTTGGCCAGCACTTCTGTTCTTATGGTATAATACAAAATTGAATTGATTCGTTGGTCGTCTTATTGGACTCGTTTTTTAGATATCGTATTTGTATCTTTTCGGTAAAATAGAAGAAAGCACTGGTCAGCGATAGACAAGACTTTAAATCATACATGTATAGACATTCATTGCAAAAAGAAAATGCCTTGGTTATAGTCAAAAAACATTTTACTCCCTTCCGAGTTTTTCTTCTGTATAAGTCCCAAATTAGGCCAGTATCGAATATTGCTCTCATGTTTGGAGCTCCATTCAATATGCATTTCCTCAACCTACTTGAGAGCATAGAGAGACGAGTGATCCGCCTGATCTGGGACCCGTCGCTGAGGTCGGAGCTACAGTCGCTATCCCGTCGAACGTGCGTAGCTGACCTCTGTCTGTCTTACAGATACTGTTTTCGAAGAGTCGTGGTATTGCTCCCCGCAATTCGGTTTATATGCGCTCCCCAAGACAATCCGACACCAGTTCGCTGTTCATTTCGCGACGGCACGAACATCTCTGGGTCAGAACTCGTTCCGTTACAGAGCGGGGAAGATGTGGAATTCCCTCCCCGCGTATGTGTTCGCGGAGCGTTACAACCTGCAACTGTTCAAAAAGAACTGCAACAGTTATTTGGTGGCATCTCGGGGCGCCGTATAGACACTATAAGTTCGCCTCTGCCGAGATAAGTATATTTATTAAAAAAAAAAAAAAAAAAAAATGATACGGAAACCGAACACCTCCCATAGGTGGCGGATAATATCTGTTAAACAGAGAGGTTTCCTACGCGACTCCGATGTGATAGCGATTATAATTCCGACGTCAGCGCCATGCCCTCGATCAGGCAAATCGCTCGTCTCTGTATGCTCTCAACCAGGTCGGGGGTGTGTATTTGGACCAAAGCTCCAAAAATGAGACCAATATTCGGGCGCGGGTCTAATTTGGGATTTATACAGGAGAAGAAGTTGAGCCGGAGTAAAATATTTCTTGGCTCTAAAAATAGTAGCTCAGTTTTCCAGAGGAGATGTTTGACGCGTGTTTCTGCCACGTTATATTCCCACAGACCGTGACACCGAGCAATTTCAAGATTTCCCCAGATTCGAGGGCTTGGCCATTCATCATCAGCTGTGGAACCGATGATCCACTTTGCCTTGTGAATGTTGTATACTGTGTCCTCGTCGCATTAAAGTCGACGAGATTAGCCTTTCCCCACTGCAGGACCCTAGCCAGATCCCGATTCAGAGAGTCGATCTGACCATATCTCAGCTGGTGCGACGTTGTTGTACTAATCGGCCGATAACTTGAAAGTGTGCTATCATCCACGAAACTGAACGCCCTGTTATCAGTCGATCCCAAACAAATAATTTATGTGAAGCAAAAACAAGGTTGGAGCCAAAATAGAACCTTGAGGTACCCCAGAATTAACAGGATACAGATCCCAACACTCGCCATCCACAACAAGCCGGATCGACCGATTTTCGAGGAAGCCCTTCGTCCAGTCGCAAAGCCGCTGGAAAAGTCCATATGAACGAAGTTTGCTCAGCAATGCCCCGTATCAGACGCGGTCAAAAGCCTTGGAAATATCCAATGTGATCGCCCTTGACTCACCATGCGCCTCAATCGCAGATGTCCTATATCGGTTATAAGTGTCAAACGGTCTCCCGTGGACCGCCTGCTACGGAATCCGTATTGAGGATCATTCAGAAATCCGTTCCACTTCAAATACTTAATTAACTCGGCATTGATAACCCTTTCCATTACCTTAGATAAAATAGACAGTAATACTATCGGACGGTAATTTTCTGGGACACACCTTTTTTCCTTCTTTGGGATTGGCTGAACTCGAGCGATTTTCCAGCAGGAAAGGTTCTTCGTTCGTAAGATAAACGAAAGAGCCTGTCGAGAATCCGCGACAGCTCTGGGGCACAGTTCTTTAGGACTATTGGTGGTATTCCATCCGGACCGGTTGCCTTCCTAGTCCAGTTCACGTGGAATGCGTTGAATAGTACGCGGGAGTTAACGTATGAATCACGCAACCACGATGCATCCTCATGTTCAGCTTGAAATAAGAAATTCATCTAACAACAACTAGCGTCTGCATTTTTACAATCTTCCAGGAATGTGTTTCCTATTCATTCCTTAAAATATTTAACATTAAAATTGTGTCTAGACATCATTTACCTAGATCCAAAAAAAAAACCCAAAATAAAATGCTAAGAAGCAAAACATATGTATCTATTACGTTGGGTCATTAAAAACACATTGGGAGATTCCTAGGCTAAGATAGAATTTAAGTATAAATAGCATAGAAAAACTGCAGAGAGTGTTCATAGCAACCTGCAATTTGATGAATGAACTAAATTATAACAATAACTCGGGCGGAACCTCACTTCTCACATCGAAGACAGCACCGACGTGGTCACAGGTGGCTCCAAAAGACCGGCATCGAGATTTTAATTCGCGGAAAATAAATTCGCGAACACATTAGCTTTATCCTTTGAATTTGTGACTAACGTCTCGCTGCCCGCCACCAACGGAGGAAAAGAAGAGGAAGTTACTGCTGACAGCCCTTGCCATTGACCAGAAGGAACGCAAACCAGTTAGGCATTCAAGGAGTTTACTGGTCACTTTGTCGTTGTGAGCATTCTTCGCGATATCGATCACCTGGCTGCACGCGTTTCTGATTCTAACAAAACTCGTTCTGTTAACATCGGTGGGATTGGGGCGCCATTGTTTAAAAACTCGTTGGCCGCTATCATTTGCTCGCACTTTTTATCAAACCAAGGCTTCTCAGATGAGTGTCATTTGACGGAATGCGGAATGCAAATCTCCATCCCGAGAAGAATAATCTATGCGACCGACTCCGCGATACGTTACTATGGCAACTCTAACAGACACACACAAATTCACAAGCAAAAATAGTGAAGAACACGAACGAAAAAATCGAATAAGAAAAATGCATCAGAACCGTATACCAAGCGATAAAATAAAAATAATTCACATCAGTGGAATATGGTCGAGTTTGGAAATCAAATTCTAAACACGGTCAGTAGCCTGGTGTGTAACGCTTAGGTAAAATTTTTTTCGTGATTCGAGCTGTCATAGCGTCAGTTCGAATCACACGATCTTCTTCACTATTATTCCAAACGCTATATTACCATCGGAGTCCCTAAAACACACCTTCGACCACGGAAAAGATGCGAAGAAATCTAGAAAATCGTTCCAGTTAGCAGCCCTATACCATCATTAATGACGTAGCTGCTTAGATCGGTTATTCGTTTGAAATGTGGCGGCGCGCCAGATACCAAGCAGTGATCTGAGTTTCCCAGTGGCGCAGCAATCTCCACGGTATAAATGCTCGGCTCGAATGGCAGAAACAGATCTAAATCCGTCAATCGCGTAGGTTCCTCCAGGAGCTGAGCGAAATTGCAGCTAACAGCGAACATCATCGCCAGCCTCGTCGGTTCTGTTAGAATGTACCAACCAGCTGGAGTTGTGTACATTAAAATCGCCAAGGACGACAATTTCAGAAGCTGGGTGGTTGAGCTGTATCCAGTCGACGGTACGTGAAAGATGATCGAAAAATATCGCTAGTCGGTCGTCATTCGGGGAGCGGTAAAGACAACAAAGAAATTTAACAGAATTCCTCAGTACGACCCTCAACCACATGATGTCAGCAAGCCAGATTGAACCGCGTGAAGACGTACATTCCACCCCTAAAACGGAATCTCGAATCTAAGTCGTATCCTGAACAACGAAGATATGTCGAATCAGTTGACGGATCGACCTGAGTCTCGGTTAGGGCATGGATATCAGGCTTTGTTGTTTGCAAATATTGACGTCCATATTATTGGGTTCCAAAGCCTCCATTCTCTGGCAAGCCAGATCGGACCGCGTTAAGACGTACATTCCACCCCTAAAACGGAATCTCGAATCTAAGTCGTATCATGAACAACGAAGATATGTCGAATCAGTTTACTAATCGCGCTGGGTCTCGGTTAGGGCAAGAATATCAGGTTTCGCTGTTTGCAAATATTGGTGCACGGCGTTTACACTCGTATTGGTGAAGAAGGTGCTCCTGATGTTACAAAATGCCGTTATGAGACGAACGTCGACAGAGCCTCAGGAACGAACCCGATTACGCGATGACGGATTTCTTAAAGTCTGGTTTTTAAAGATATTATTTGCATGATATTCCCCCTGACATAGTTCCGCTGGGGACCCGAATGGGAAACTGGTTTACCTCCGGAATTCTTTATCTCAGAAGGTACCATCATGACTTATCTCAGTGTCAGTCCGGGCCATCACGCATACACCCGAAACAATTATATATATTTTATATATATATTTTTTTTAATTACTACTTTAGTTTTTAATTAGTCTGTTAGGTATTATATTATATTATCTTTAGCTTGGATTCAGCCTAATAAAAAAATAAACATTGTCGAAGATTTCTCCCGACGATATCGCCTAATGTACAGCGTGACGGGGTGGTATCTCACCTTGGGACTAACTACCATCTAAAAAACCAACCTTTTCTTGAGCCGGACCATCAGCCAAGCTCCGAAAGATGGCCAGGGATTCCTCCCGACCATTTCACGGAGCCTATAGCTTGATCGGGTGGTATTTCATCATACGGCAGGGCGTTGGGACCCCACTTACCATTAGGAGTTGGTACAATGATAATCAGATAGCATAAATAGACATAGTTGACTGTAACCTCAAGACCCCATTTTGTCATATAGGCAGCGACTATTTGATTTGTATAATAATAATATTGTATAAGATTGTTGCGTTTGCTTGGTGGTATTGGGGTAGGTTTTATATATATAGTGGTTATTGTGATGGGTTTTTTCAGTAGACTCCGAAATCCATTTTCGCCAAATAAAGATTTGAATATTGGGACTTTTCAGTAATTATTTCATGCTACGTTTCCCTTCCTCATCTTCCTGTTCGCCCTTAAAAACTTCGTTGGTGTTTAGACATTGAAAAAAAAAAACAAATTTTATTTAAATACTACATGGGATCAAAAGTCCCGACATTTTCAAATAGGCGGCGCCATTAGAAAATGAATATGTCTTCACCTATTCTGGTCTCAAACTCCGTCTCGGAGCAATTTTCCTGTTTTTCTATTTTTTTAAAAAGGCGAAAGTACCGTCACTCAAACGACTGTAGTTTGTATACGAAATGTCCTGAAAGTTCATGCATAAACTAGTGACAGATAAGCCGCTCGGCATAAGGCATGTTCATTTTCTAGTGGCGCCACTATTGAAAAATTCCGGGACTTTTTATCCCATGTAGTCTTTAATTAAAATTTGTTTTTTTTTTTTTAAATAAATAAAAAATAAATACATTGTACTCGAACTATGAAATAAGTATCTGGTCCAAGCCAGAGGTGGCCCTGGTAGAATTTAAGAATATACATGTATTTACAAAACAAAATGTAAAACTGTCAGATTACTGGATGAATGGCAACCATTTAAATATAAAAATGTTTGCGATACTGAGAGATCAAAGCCAGGTACTTATCACACAGACCTCGTATGCTGAGATAATTCTCGCCATGTAAATTATATTGCTGCCTTTTTTTATCTTCAGGTCCTCCTAACAGCATATCCACCTCTAAAATAGTTAAATGTCGATTTTGAATAGTGTGGCGCCAAGGAAATGTGATCATTATAATACGCGTGCACGAAATAGGTTTCTGGATACCATTAACGATACCATATTGAGCAACAAAGTGACTGATGTGTCGGATCCAAAGAACATATCAAGTTCTTGAAAATCTATAAATTCAGAGTATACCGAGGCCATTACAGGAATTGATTAGAATTACTGGTCAGATAAAGGAAAAGAATACCCTCACTACCGTGATCCACGAAAATCATCAGGATATATCACAAATGTCTTCCACACGCCTTAGTTTCTAGCGTTGCATCAATGCCCATCGCACATTAAGTCTGCGCCCTCTAATCTAGTTCCATTAATAAAGGGAACATCTGTCCAATCCTCTGTTCAATGATTCCAGTCACTCCGCCCCCAATCTATTTACCCCCGTGTCTTTTACATTTTATACTACATACAAATGCCTCACATCTTGGTATCCATGGAAACCCTTTCAATCCATTAGTGAGGATGAGATTCCCTTTTAAAAATCTTCAAAATTCCCTAAATTGATTGACGTTTTCCTTGTTTTGCATTTGACTTGGGGATGCATTTTGGGGAAAACAAATGTCTACCAGAGGTAAACAAATCCAACAGCGCATTAAAATCAATCACAATCAAGATCTTTACTCCAGACGCCTGGACAAGTTTTCCTTCTAGAAAAGGAAGTCGATATAAAGTTCATTGGTATTTAGTCGCAGTAGTATTCGGTTTCAGTGGAAACGTCTATTGTCGGCAAGTGTTGGAAGGGGTCATTGAAATGAGCAAACCACAATACTACATTAGGAAGGATAGATTGTGGATAACGATTGTGGAGAGGCTCGGGACCAAGAAACAAGTTTAGGATCAGTTTCTATCGTTTTTCACTTTTCATTATGGAGCTCGGCATTTATTTATGGCAGAGGTGTGTAAGGATGGCGATAAGGTTGTAATTCGAAAGAAAAATTGAGAAGCCATGGAAAACCATTATGGTATTGGTGGTTTGTTGATATCGACGATGATGATCTTGTGATGATCTCAGATTTATTTTTTTATGGTCTATTCATTTTTTTTTATTTGTTACGTCTCTTAGTGTTGCATAATTAGTGAATTAAATTTAGCGTCTAGATAAGGCTTTGAATAGTCTGCACCATAGCCAAGAAAGAATTCTCTTTATCACATTTTCACCTATCTAAAAAAATGCTATATGTGTACGTGGATTCTGTTTAAACATATCTCAGTCGCGTGTTGATGTATGGTATTCTCATCGACTTTAGCCGACGAAGACCAATTTAAAAAATGAACCTTATTATTTATTTATGTGAAAACAAAAAATTTGCTGAAGCTCGATTTGAGTAGATGATTAATGATCTGGTAATGGAATCTGATAGAGCATCGAATTCGTTAACTGGTTCCTAGACAACCGACAAATCAGTCAGCGACCAACGTGCAGTCATGCCTTCTGATTTTTAATGCTAATTATTAAATAAAGTAAAATATCCGGCGAATGTGGTACAGATAGGTTACATTACTTAATTCTTTAGTGGGGTAGTGAATTCCCTAATTAATTGCAAATAGGTTAACGCATTAGATCTGTTCCTCACCTACCAAACTATGATCTTCCTTAAGCTCGTCAACTGGACCATCGCAACTGACACACAAAATTGTACATAAACGGCAATGTATGGAATTATGCTCGCACTTGCACCAATGATGGAAAGGATATTGTAAGCTGTGCAATGTCCTGAATGCCAAAGTTAAGCATACAATTATATCTCGGTATACGAGGGTTGCCTTTTATATTTCGGGATTAGAGAACAAAAACAAATATTGATCATCGAAAATCACTTTATTGTTTTTCAAAATATTCCCCATGAAGTTCTATACACTTTTGCATGCGTTTGAACCAATTGTCGAAGCACTTTTGCCACTCTGATTGGGGTATCTCCAACACATGCATTCTGAATGCAGCAACCGCTTCTTCAGGTGTCGAAAAACGTTGAGCTCTCAGTTTGTTTTTTACGTACGGGAATAAAAATAAGTCATTCGGTGCCAAGTCAGGACTATACGGCGGATGACCCATCAAATCGATGTTTTGGGTGCTCAAAAATGCAGTTGTCGCAGCCGATGTGTGAGAGCTCGCATTGTCGTGGTGAAGAGTGATCCGTCTTCGGCGGTTGGTTTGCCTGATTTCTTGGAAGACAACTGGCAAACAAATGGTTGTGTACCACTCAGAATTGACTGTTCTGCGTTGTTCTAGTGGTACGGTTGCGACATGTCCAGTTTTTCCGAAAAAACAGGCGACCATTTGCTTGGAAGTGCTTCGTGCGCGAACAACTTTTGTTGGATTTGGGTCATCTTGAAACACCCAGACAGTCCACTGCTGTTTACTTTCGGGCTCATACGCGTAAATCTACGATTCATCACCTGTCACGATGCAATAGACGTGTTTCGAAGCACCGCGACCGTATTTTTTGAGCATTTCTTTCGACCAATTGGCACGAGCCTTTTTTTGGGCGATTGACAAATTGTGTGGGATCCAACGCGAATAAATTTTTTTGACAGTCAAATGTTTATGCAATATTGAATGTATGCTGGTCCCACTAACGCCTAAGGTTGTCTCAATCTCACGATAAGTCACATGACGATCTTCCAATATCAGTTCGCGCACAGCATCAATGGTTTTCGGAACAACAACTGATTTTGGACGACCTTCACGAAATTCATCTTGGAGTGAACTACGACCACGATTGAATTCACCATACCATCGATAAACACTGGTCCTTGATGGAGCTTCATCGCCAAAAATTGAATTAAGTTCATCCATGCACTATTGCTGAGTTAATCCACGCCGAAAGTTGTAAAAAATAATCACACGAAAATGTTGACGATTTAATTCCATTTTTGGGCCGAGATGAATCTTTTAAGTTACTGTAAACAACACAAATAGCGCTCGTATGTCAAAACGTTCTGAGTGCGTATAACCTCAAAAATGTCCAACTTTACGACAGAGTTGTCAATTGCCGGATTGCAACACTAGGGTTGCCAAATCCCGAAACATAAGATGCAACCCTCGTATTATATAATGCATATCATTATATAAATATTTATTACACTTCTCTCGGGAAAGGCGAGCCTATAGCGCGGAGTGGGCGCCTGGGAAGGGAGTTCCACAGCTTCCCCACCCTGTAACGGAACGAGTTCTGATGCAGGGATGTTCGGGCCGTCGGGATGAGATCCGCACACTGGTGGGATCCGTCGGATTGTCTTGTGGAGCGCATATAAAGCGAATTGCGTAGAACATTACTACGAATCTCCGAAGAACAGTACTTGTGACAATATCTGTAAAACAGACAGAGGTCGGT
Organism: Microdon myrmicae; assembly: GCA_963931805.1. Taxonomy (NCBI): domain Eukaryota; kingdom Metazoa; phylum Arthropoda; class Insecta; order Diptera; family Syrphidae; genus Microdon; species Microdon myrmicae. The sequence goes on from OZ007499.1 coordinate 17,790,650, forward strand.
TACGCGCCTTCGACCGCAATCAAACCAGATGTTTCGCTTGAGCTTAATGTTCTTTACTCTGTGTGGACTCATATACCTCAAACCATGGTAGATGGCACTTGCTTACCGAAAAATAACGAGCACAGAACAAAAGTGTTCTTCCTTGCTAATGCACCAATAAGGGTCTTCTATTTATCCTCTTAAATAGATGAAAGGGAGCGAATATTGAACAAAATTTCAAAAGGAAGTTGACCTTCCCGATGAATTGTTACACACAAAACCTGCAACTCTGGCATGCACCCACTCTAACAACGCTTCAAGAGTATTATTCCTCTTCCAAGAATAATACGTGTTCTGTAAATATAAGACGATAGTTAAACGCGAAACCTGCCTAGTCCTAATACTTATACTTGGGGCTACCCCGACCATTAACAAGGTTCATGCAATGTGAACTTCCATGTGGAAGTTCCTCCGACTGTTTGTCGGAGGTGGGCCCCAAGGGTAAGTATCACGAGGTGGTAGGTTTCGCGTGTCGGAATTATTCCCTTCATTTAATGTGAGCTTCCATATAAAAGTTCATTCGATTATTAGGACGCGGTATGGTCGCGTGTAACACTAATCCATACTACTAACTTTTTTTTAACGAGAAACGCGTAAAATAGGTAACTTCCTATAAGTAACTTCCATTTTTCTCGTAGATCTTTAGCATCTTTGCGATTAAATGTTTATCGCTTCATACAGGATAATAGGGCGGACAATCATGTTTGTTCTCAGCGACTTTATTTTAAAATGATAAATCCCAGAATTCCCGAATATAAGCGAAAAATCATTTTGCACTTAATCCAAAGTAACGTGTGTTTTACATCTTTGGCAATATTTTCCAACTAATGATTTCCTTATGCTTTAACTGATTTTGGCGGCGTCGGCGGAGTAATAAGATAATAAGAATTACTACCTCGCAAAAAACCATAATTGCCCTAGACCAAACGTGTAGTTCTAGTTGCGGTGACATATAATTCAGAAAATCATTATCGACAAATTTAACAAGGCTCAGGACTTGCTAAATAAGGCCAAGACCGGTTCCCGGTTGTAGTGCCGATGAAGATGATGGGAGCGAATATACAGGGCAAAGTCTCTGCTTTCAACCTTGCCGGCAAAAAGCAAATTATTATGGACAGTTTGACAAGTCTCGGATAAGCACCGGATACCGGTGGAGCGACTTGCCGGTTATAGTGCCGACGATGATGATGATGATGAAAAATATATTGTTGATTACGGATTGAGAACATATCGTACACTAAAAGAAAAAATGGTGTCGCTTTTATTGAAAATACTTTACCTAAACAAAAGTTTACTTTACCTAAACAAAATACAAATTTAACCGGTTAAGAATTTAATTGTATATTTTAGGAATGTGGATAGTAGACGAGAGCGACTTCAAAAAGTATTTCGAAATTAGTGTGCTGTAAATTGAACAAAAAAATGTATCTCTGAATACGCTGCTACTGCCTCCGATTGTTCGTTAAAACACTTACGATACAAATTGAAGAAAAAATAGTAATTGAATTACCCTAATGACCAAATTGAAGGTCCAGTCCTTACCTTTATTTTTAAGCCTAAGTTGTTTTATCTAAAGCAATTTACTTAAGATCAGGTCCCTAGGTGTTATCTAGTTCAACGAAGAAACCGACTTTCAAAAAAGATTGCAAACGATTGCAGTTGATTTGGTAAATTGACCGGGAATTTCATATTTCAAACATTTCCCCTGCACCAGATTCGAATCATCCTAACCCAACGCCTAACCCGTTTGTTTATTTTCTCATTTTTATCCTTTTGTCCGACGACACGTGTTCTCGAAACCACTCTACAAACTGCCATCTCGGCTATAGAAACGCCAATCCATCAGAACGTTCAAGATCCAAATTCATTATGCGGGGTGTATTGTCTGTTTTCCCTGAATCACGTAACCGGTGTGTACCCCCGACTCTTTTTTTTTCAATCGGAAATTCTAGTTCCAGAGAATCAGGATTCAAAAAATCAAGTTGCACCTCAGGGGGAACCATGAAATTACATTGCAAACTTAAAGCCCCGAAAAATCATGTAACGTGTGCTCGGTCGCTCTAGGGTAATGCCTAGTGAACAGTGATAACAATTGCGATAGTTTATTCCAGAGATTTAGGGGACAGTGCTGGTAGCAATCAAGTCCTCTGCAATGACACCCCATGTCCTGAGTGACAGGGTGACTATAATGATTCACGAACGTAAATTCATTTGAAATTTTGAATTGTCTTTAAAACGGGTTCCTGGAAACTGTAATCATAATTAACGATAGTTTGAAAGGATTTGCATAAGGACAGCAGATGTGTGAGGTTTTCAGTGTGTCGACTTGGGTCGATGAGTTATCGGAGTTATTCATGGGGCGTTCCACAAACCTCCAGACTGACGGGAAGCGAATGGATATAAAATGGAAGTTTTTCCTAGTGCCCCGTATTGCATGTGGACAGGAAAAGAACTATGAATATCTCCTAAACAACTGAAACGATGACATGAATGTGAGATAAAAAATTTCAGGAAGAACGATGGTAGAGATCAAACACTTGCTTTACACGAGTGAAGGTTGCAAACAAAAGAGGGAAGTGGTTCACTTTCTGTCAATTGGAACAGATTCAAAAACAGCTTTTTTTACACTTAAGTGCGCAGAAAAGGAATTTTAAAGTACCCTTAAATGTCAGAGCACAGTGTGAGCAGAAGAAGAGGAAGTGGGTAAGAAAAGGAGGTATGGATGTATATTGACCTTAAATGCCTGGACATCACAACAACGAGGAAACACATAATCAGGTAGAGCATTCCCCATTCGTGTGATTCGGCTAAAGAATGACTTTCTATGTTTTATTTGTGCGGCTCAGCCATAAATATAGGCTGCCACCAAAATTCTTACATAAATACAACATATATTCCAAACCACATGTTTTCACATATATACAACGTATATATGGTCAGCCAGAGATATTCCAGTAACACAATCAAAATAATAAAATCGTACAACTTCTAATTTTAAAGAATTACTTCAATCACAGTTACTTTGTGTTCCACTACCATCTTTTTCATTATTTGTATAACTTGCAGTAAATATTTAGGTAAACGAGCGTCAACCGAATGCTATGAAGGACCAAAGCTTCCCCAAATTATTTTCAGATTTATTATAATACATTTTACAGGAATGAAAAAATATTAGTCACCCAACCGTCAGAATAATATTGATTCGAGTACCTGGCTAACTTTCAAACAGACAACTTGTCTCACAGTTTTGCTCGTGCTATTTTTCTTAATTACATAAACCGTTATATTCACAATAATTGTAACAAGCCATTATCTTCTTATCTTGTTTTCTTTGCTTCGCTACCGCAAACTCATAAGTTGATCAAGTGTGAAAATCGTTAAGTTATGGCCCCTGGCCACGTGTGTTAAGCAAATTTAAACGTAAACGGTTGCGTTACGACCCCGGTATTGGAGGCCAAACTCCTCCCGATAAACTTACAAAAGTGAATAATACGGTGCTAGAGAAATTCAATATGTGTTCAAACACTAACTTTTTCCAACCACTTCAAAGTCTAATGGAGGACTCACCTGAAATGGAATCTACCAAGGTCGATCAGTGTGCAGAAGTTACTAAAGAAACCGTTCCGCCAATTGTGGTGTTAAAATCAACCAGTGCTAAAGTGCGTATATTTTGAGTACCTTTAAAATAGGCTACTACTACTACTTAATTAAAAACATATCGCTTGGACAAAAAATATGTGCCCCAACAATGGACATATACTTATAACAAAATTAGAACTGAACTCTTGCGGTTAAAATGTGAGTTTTTTACCCACTCGCGTAAGGAAAATCGTCCATTAAGGGTGGTGTTATCCGGATTAGACTTGATTAGCGACGATATAGTGAAAAATGAACTAATTGCACTGGGGATTAAGTGCTTAGATGTTAAAACCATCACCATAAATTCAACAACAAAAGCCTTGTACAAACACTACCTGTACATTGTTTACATCCAACGCGGTACTATAAAACTAAATGAACTCAAACGTAACTTCTCTACATTGTTCAAAACTATCGTTCGCTGGGACTTCAAAAAACATCATCCAGGTAAGGTCACACAATGTCATAATTGCCAGCTTTACGGTCACGGCTCGATGCATTGTCACATAAATAGCTTCTGTGCAATATGTTCGGGAAACCACAAAACATCCGACTGTAAAACGAATGAGGTCATCAAGTGTGCAAATTGCAGTGGGCCACATAAATCGACCGATCCAGAATGCATTAGCCGAAAGCAGTACATAGACATTCGCCGCAAATTATCCCCACGTGGACGTGGTACAGGAAATACAACGTTCCCACAGCCTCCGAGTGACAAACAGCAGCCACTGCCCGACCGATTATCCATTGATATTTTTCCTCCACTACCACGATCTGTGCGTCAACCTTCACTTCCTTCATCCACCTGGGCTTCTAGCCTCCATCAAACCCAGCAACCTTCCAACAGTGATACGACACACACGAAGAAAAATCGAACTGAAACTCTAAATAATGATAACTTGTTCTCATTTAGCGTGATAAACTCTCTTCTTAATGAAGTTGTAACCAAGCTTAGTGCTTGTCAAACTAAAGCTGACCAATTTAACGTCATTACTTCATTAGCTATTAAGTACATATACTCGGAAAAAACATGTTAAGAAACTCTCTTAACATCATAACTTGGAATGCGAGAAGCATCAAAAACAAACAGCATGATTTTTTTAATTTCTTGATAAATTTTAATATTGATATTGCACCTGTTTCAGAAACCTGGCTCAAACAAGACATTTCTTTCTCTCATCAAAATTTCATATGTTATCGCCTAGACAGGGTACATGCTAGTGGTGGAGGTGTCGCCATTGTTGTGAAAAAATGTATAGAACATACCTTGCATCCTTCATTGCACCTTAAATTAATTGAAGAAATTAGTATTGATGTAACATTAAGTGACAACTCCAAGGTGAGTATTTTTTCGGTCTATTTTCCTGGAGGAAATGGAAACATTGAGAAATCTACTTACTTTAAGTGGGATCTGCAAAAATTGTATAGAGTCAACACTCGAAACAAGGTAATTATTGGTGGTGATCTAAACTGCAGACATCAATCGTGGAATTGTCTTAGGGCAAACAGCTGGGGTAACATTTTACTAGATGTTACTGAATCCAGCCCAAGTTTTTCCATACTTTATCCACTTCTTCCCACCTATATCCCAGCGAGTGCTATCAAGAACCCCTCAACTCTCGATCTATATATCACTAATATTTCAAATTACTGCACAGTACCATTAACTCTAAAAACGTTAAGTTCAGACCACCTTCCCATGAGCGTCACAGTGAATCATACAGTAGCTGTAAATCGTACCAGTTTATACCACAACTATTCCGCCGCCAACTGGAATTGTTATAAATCATATATAAACACGAACTTGGTTCTAGGTGATACCAGCCTAAATTCTATAACCTGCAGCGAGCACATTGATATCCTATGTAACAATTTTGTTTCTGTTATCAATAGAGCGGCCGATCTTGCGATACCTAAATCTTCCACTGTTCCACTTGATAAGACACCACTTCCTGAAAATATCTTACATCTGATTAGGCTACGAAACTCTGAAAGAAGAAAATGGCTTCGTTATAGAATCGATTGCTTTCTAGTTAATGTTAAAGTCTTAGATAATATTGTCACAAATTCAAAACCGACACACTTGTCAACCGTTAGCGTGACCTCATGGCGTCGCACCGAGCCTTATGCCAACTAATACGACATCAACAAACCGATTCTGGAGCCATCTAGAGGAATACTGGAGAATACACGAAACTGGCGAAAACGTCAGAAGGAGACGGAACCACGTGAGAGGACGTGCAAGAACCAAGAAAAAGGAGAGCTACAGGAGACGATTGATTGAGGAATTTAACGGAGCAAAAAAAGAGGTTGTCCCTGAACATTGAAGCACTCTTGCGATCCAGTGGTCGAACTCGCGTAAAAAGAACGGATAGTTTAAACTAGACATAGTTTAACGGTCGTGTGCGAAGTAAAAACGTAACAATATCATTAAAAAAGAAATCTCAGCATATAGGAACAAGTGTTAGAATAAACACCTTTCCTCTCTTGACAAAGCAAGCAAACCGTTCTTGAAAATATCAAAAATTATGAAAAAGAGAGGGTCAAATATTCCTCCGTTTAAAGTTCACGACAAGTTGTTTATTTCTTCAGTGGAGAAATCGAACCTACTTGCTAACACGTTTAATAAGAACCACTCCATATCTATGCATCTAAGCGACGCGTATACCTAGGCTGAAGATGCTAACATTATCCATGTACTTTCTCAATCACCAGCTGAAAGTACTTACGCAACTAATATCAGCAAAGTTAAAGAATTGATAAAAAAATTGAAATCAAAAAGACTGCTGGTCTTGATAATATTAACAACAAATTAATTAAAGCACTTCCACCTGCTGCAAGTAACTATTTAACGTTCATTTTCAACGCTTGTCTTAGGAACTGTTATTTTCCGGACTGTTGGAAAACAGCAAAAGTAATACCTATCCCGAAACCCGGCAAACCGAAGAACAGCCCCGAAAGCTACAGACCTATTAGTCTACTTAGCTGTCTAAGTAAGCTCTTAGAAAAAATCATTAAGGAAAGGATTGATCGTTTTGTGGAAGACGATAACATCTTACCAAACTGTCAGTTCGGTTTCCGTGGTGGTCACAGCACAATCCACCAAGTCTTGCGCATTAAAAACCACATAGCTGGTAAATTCATCGACTAGGAGTCAACGGGATTGGTTCTTCTAGACATCAAATAAGCCTTTGATACGGTATGGCACGATGCCTTGATTTATAAGCTACTAAAACTTAAGCTGCCAATACCGCTTATTAAAATTATCCAGAGCTTTCTTCGTTCGAGAAAATATGTTGTCAGTATAGGAACCGACATATCCTCTACGCACCAAATCCACTATGGTGTACCCCAAGGCTCGGTGCTTGGTCCCATATTATTCACATTGTTTGTCGCAGATTTACCATGTCTAGGTGAAAACATTCAGGTAGCTATGTTTGCCGATGATACGGCCATTTTCTCTTCGGGTGCCTTATTCACTAATGTCTACAACTCTTTGCAAACAGCTCTTGACAAACTAGCAGTATATTACAGGAAATGGAAAATAAAAATAAATGGTAATACGAGGGTTGCCTTTTATATTTCGGGATTAGAGAACAAAAACAAATATTGATCATCGAAAATCACTTTATTGTTTTTCAAAATATTCCCCATGAAGATCTATACACTTTTGCATGCGTTTGAACCAATTGTCGAAGCACTTTTGCCACTCTGATTGAGGTATCTCCAACACATGCATTCTGAATGCAGCAACCGCTTCTTCAGGTGTCGAAAAACGTTGACATCTCAGTTTCTTTTTTACGTACGGGAATAAAAAGACGTCATTCGGTGCCAAGTCAGGACTATACGGCGGATGACCCATCAAATCGATGTTTTGGGTGCTCAAAAATGCAGTTGTCGCAGCCGATGTGTGAGAGCTCGCATTGTCGTGGTGAAGAGTGATCCGTCTTCGGCGGTTGGTTTTCCTGATTTCTTGGAAGACAACTGGCAAACAAATGGTTGTGTACCACTCAGAATTGACTGTTCTGCGTTGTTCTAGTGGTACGGTTGCGACATGTCCAGTTTTTCCGAAAAAACAGGCGACCATTTGCTTGGAAGTGCTTCGTGCGCGAACAACTTTTGTTGGATTTGGGTCATCTTGAAACACCCAGACAGTCCACTGCTGTTTACTTTCGGGCTCATACGCGTAAATCCACGATTCATCACCTGTCACGATGTCATAGACGTGTTTCGAAGCACCGCGACCGTATTTTTTGAGCATTTCTTTCGACCAATTGACACGAGCCTTTTTTTGGGCGATTGACAAATTGTGTGGGATCCAACGCGAACAAATTTTTTTGACAGTCAAATGTTTATGCAATATTGAATGTATGCTGGTCCCACTAACGCCTAAGGTTGTCTCAATCTCACGATAGGTCACATGACGATCTTCCAATATCAGTTCGCGCACAGCATCAATGGTTTTCGGAACAACAACTGATTTTGGACGACCTTCACGAAATTCATCTTGGAGTGAACTACGACCACGATTGAATTCACCATACCATCAATAAACACTGGTCCTTGATGGAGCTTCATCGCCAAAAATTGAATTAAGTTCATCCATGCACTGTTGCTGAGTTAATCCACGCCGAAAGTTGTAAAAAATAATCGCACGAAAATGTTAACGATTTAATTCCATTTTTGGGCCGAGATGAATCTTTTAAGTTACTGTAAACAACACAAATAGCACTCGTATGTCAAAACGTTCTGAGTGCGTATAACCTCAAAAATGTCCAACTTTACGACAGAGCTGTCAGTCGCCGGATTGCAACGCTAGGGTTGCCAAATCCCGAAACATAAGAGGCAACCCTCGTAATATACAATAAAAAAGAGGTAATAACAAAAATTGGTAAAAACTAAATAACAAATGAAATAGAACGGATTTAAGTTAAAAAAAGGATTTAAAAAACTCCTACCTCAAAAACTTCCTAGACAACCGCAATACCTTTTTCGAATTTATAAAAAGAACCTCCCATGAGGTTTCACTTGTCCCCGTCAATCAGTACGAAATAACAGTCGTTTGTACACTGTAAAGAGTTCGGGCAATGCCGAAAGTGAAGAAAAACCACAAGGACCAGCCGCTGATAAGGCAATTCATTTGCATACACAGTTCAAATCAATTCGGCGTGCCTTGTGGTCACGAACTGCCTCACATTGTCACTGCAGACACCATCAGGCATCGCCATCGCATTATCATCGGTCCTGACCACAGAACATCCATTATCCCATTCGGTAAGGGAAACGAGTACAAAACGACTAAGCCATTCAAAGGCCATTTCGCAGGCAATGAAAGAGTAGCAAAAAGAATCCTCTTTGTGGCCACCATGCTGGCCCCAGCATTTCACTTATGATGACCGTGCGCGCATCCTTTTCAGAGATACCAGTAAAAATTAATGACTTCTCTTCACATCTTAGGGGTGTCTGTTCGTCCATCTGTTTATCTGTCTACTGACGTCGGTGTCTTGTGACGCTTCGATGATGTGAACGTTATGGTCACTTTGTGGTTAATCGGTCACAGAATAGATTCATCAGTCTTAACCACGAAATGACCAATACACCTGAGGTCGCGAATATCCTGTGACTGGAATGATTGTTCTACTTCTTTTCTTTTTTGCAAGGAAATGAGTTTAGAGACCAATGGTTTGTGGCTTTCTATAGCTACAGATTTAATTGTTTTAAAGACTGCTGCTGGGCGGGGAAGGGGCGAAGCATTTTATCCGTTGATGTATTCATCTATCTATTTTGTCTATTTTGCCATGACCACCTTGGAACTAAAAGGATAGTTTATGTCCTGCTGATTCCGACACCGTCACTTTCTTTGTATGGAGCCTTTTTTCAATGCCGGTTTTATAGGTCTTTTTATCGCTGCCTTCTATTCGTCGTTGAGGTAATCCTCTGCAATAGAATGCCCGCCCTGACGACTTGTACTGTTCACACAGTTGGGAAACATTTCGACTTTTTTAGTGTAAAATTGTAATAAGTTGCGGAATAGGTAATTTTTTAAATTTTCTTTCCAGACTTTTGAATTTGTTTTTACATTTGAACTACAAAAGTTCGTATACAATATCATCGTTCTTCGTGACGCACCACCTTTGGGTTACTTTTTCTGATCCGGCTGACTTGCACAAATGCTGTGCTCCATGTGTGCCGGGGCTGTAGTTTGTCTTTTGAAAAAGGTTTTAAATATTCTCGTCCCCATGCCAAATCCCTTTGGCGCGCACTTTTCCATGTGCCATCCATCAGTTTAAAGAGATTTCAATGGAAACAGAAAGCGGGTCTCGAGTGCAGGCATTTTCTCGGTATTCGGTCAATTGGACGCACACAGTCTATGTATGTTACTTTCTCCTTTTTCTTCTGTAATCAGGATTAGGCGGTATCTACAAGAGAAAGGTCCTGACGGCTAGAGGTTCCTTATCTTCATTAAATGCATAAACAAAGGCAAGGATATTCATTTTTTTGTTATCCTTAATTTGAAAAGAAGAAATACGGAAAACTCTTGATGCTTCTTTTTTGCTACTTTACTACGATCCTACCCATTTCAGGATTCTAATGTTTTACCTAAAGCTTTTGTTTAGTTAACTAGATTGGAGCTTATATGGTCAAGTGATGATAAGAAAGGACACCGGACAACAACCATAATAATTAGGAAATTCAATACAGAACCAAACAGCAACGATTCTTTTGGTACGGATACTTTTTTTGCAGGACATTTTTTCCTCAAGAAGCGAAATTGGTTGTTGTAATGTTAGGTCAGGTCAGCTTGTTGTATTCTTCAATTTTCGTAGGGAATTTGGATGATGCCGTTGGAATGGAAAATTGTGAAATTTTCTGGAATGACAAATGTGTGAAAAGTCGTATTGTTGTTGAAGGACTTATCCTGGTATTTTTTCCCAAAAGGTATTTGCATAGATCGGTAATTCATTGGCAAAGGTAGCAGGTTGCCTGAAGTATGTAAATTATGTAAGGCCGGAAGGAAATACTTATTAATCATTGAACGAATTTAAAAAAAAAAAAGGAAAATGTAAGAAAAAAGAAAACCAATTGTTTGAAATGATAACTATGTTTGAAATGTTTGTTACTTCACATGTTTTTTAGAATAAGATAATAATGTAAAAAGCTAATTAGCTATGTGGTGGTCATAACTAAAGTGGGTTACCTGGTGGCTTGCTGCATTTCTAAGCATCGTGAGGGAGATGATCTGTTGAGGCTTTAATCAATTAAGTATATCATGGCCGTCCATTAGCCCACAAATATACATATATACCACAGCATTACAGTGAGGATAGCTTTAGAAAATACTTCTTATAATATCTTTTTCAAAGATACGTCTTGTCAAATTTATTATATAAATGTACTTTCCTCAAGAGACGCGAACTTGTAGCTGAGATAACACATGAATATATTTAGTTCATTGTTTAAAGATATGACCATAACCCCCAACCACCGAGGACTGACTTTTGCTGAAAGGCGCTGAATTCGCCTGTTTGAATTTAGTCTTGCTCACAAAGGTGATGTCAATGGTTCTTTCAATAAATAACAAGTTCGTTCAAAAGGAAGTTTATAGACGACAGTGAAAGGATATGATAATGTACATTGAACTTAAATGTCACAGAAAGAGCACTTCTGTAAAGTTCGACAAAAGAACGATTGCTTATCATGGCAATTTGACATTTAGTTTACAAATAACAGTAGTTTTAGTGTATTATTTTAGCTATTTTCAAAACGATGAATAAAATAGAGTTTCGTGTGTTTGTTAGAGACCAAAACCAAACCCTTCTCTCTCCTGAATAACTATGACAAGTGATAACAAATTATTTATATAATTACAAGTTGGCAATAAAAAATTACTGAGTAAAAAAGAAAGAAGAAAAAGTAGGGGTTGAATTTAAAAACAAACAAGAAAAAATTGAAAATTAAAGTCAGTCGACGAAAAAATAACTAAGAGTGGGGTCGAGATGCAAACATATTATAGAAATACAAATTAGTGCGGTCGAGAAACAAACATATAGCAGAAACACAATTTAGTGCGGTCGAGAAATAAATATATAACAGAAATGCAATTTAGTGCGGTCGAGATTCAAACACATAATCAATTTAGTGCGGTCGAGAAACAAGCACATAATAGAAATATAATTTAGTGCGATAGTGCGGTCGCAAAAGAAAATATTTAAAACGTAAAAAGAAAAATTATAGAAAAATATTGCCATACACTAATTAACTGGAGGTTCAAGGACTCAACGCCCGCAGCAACCTGAGCAGCAGAGACGGAGAACGGAAAAATAATAGAAGAATTATGACAGTAAGTACCTTTCGCTTATTACTATTAATAGACAAATTTTTTGTGTATAACAGAAATTGGCGCAGCCGGTAGCCACCCACTGAAGGCTGTACTGGAGTGATAACCCCCCTCAAATTCGAAAATACACCATTTCTCGAAGGTACAAGTCCAGTAGTGTGTAGAGCCCTGAGGCTTTAGCGTACCTACACCAACTAGCCTTTCTAGTGGTTAGGTTTTAAATAAATTATTAAATTAATAAAACATAATAAATATAAATTATTTTTACTTCACAAGAGATAGTGATTGAAGGAACCATACAATCACAGATTTCCTTATTTTACTATATCAAGTTTTTCTGTAGTTTCTTTTTCTCGTTAGAGTTTTTGTCTTCTCTTTCTTTTCTTATCCCAGATATTTAGTTTCGTTGCTTATCTCTTCTTTCTTGTTCGCTTTCTCACTTCTTAGTTCGTTTCTCCTCAACGGTTTCCACTCGCTTGGTCTAATCTTCGGGGATTTAGTTATTAATCGCGTATATCTCGATGTAAACGAGACAACAATCGAAAAGAAACTCCGCTAGTAGTCTCCTCTTCACCCAACGGAACAACCCAGAAACACTATGTTGGGACCGGACAAAGTTCTGGATTTAGTCCAAACGACACCGTACCGGTGTTCAACGAACAAAAAGGCCCTACCGCAGGTATGGAACCACAAATGTTCATTGACAGCTGTAATAGGATCTTAAGTTGTTTGTCCGCAGAGGAAGGAACAAGGTCTTTAACGATGGTCACCCATGCTATTAGGCGGAGAAGTCTACCGCATCTTTAAGGAGAAAATCCCGGTAACCTTGCGGGAATTCGAACAACGACTCGGGAGCACATTGTTGCCGCAGGAATCGTATGAGGAATTACACTTCCAACTTTTTAGAATACGGCAGCTTCGGGCAGAGGAGATCGCAGATTTTGTTACTCGGGTGAAACAAGTGGTGAAGCTCTGCAAGGAGGCGGCGACCCGCTCATACGGACAGGTAGCCAGTGCCGCATTCGCGATCCAGATTGAGCGGTTAGCGAAGTCCGTACTGGTGGGAGAGTCGGGGAGGACCACTTCCGACATTTACTGGAATTAGAAGACGATCCTCTCGAAAAAATCATACGCGACACCCCCAAATGGAAAAAACAGAGAAAGAGATATTCAAAAAGAGAGATTTTTATTGTATGAGAAACTTATCGAGTGTTCAAACGTACAATGTTCCTCCACCCAAGGTGTTTGATCCAACCCATGGTTTCACCATGATCACCGCATAGATAATGCAGAGTACCAACTCGTTTCCTAAAGGCAAAGCGAACCGAAACGCAAGCAACGACAGGGGTTCCAGACCAAACTTACGGGGAAATATTGCCAAACCCACTGGTCGTTCCACAGACAACCCCTACCTATGAAAGATGCATCTCAGTTAACTGGGGTTAATTATAATAGGTCCTCATCAACCTTCACAGAACAACCTCAAACTGTTGCATGTCCCCAACCTATGAAGAACCCCATTTAAGTCTTACGCGGCAACACTTTTATTCCAAAGACCAATAGGGTCTATAGTACCCGGGGTACCAGACCCACACCAGGGCAGTGGAGATTATTACCTGCCCATGCTCGAGATACTCGTGCGCCACACCCTTTAATTGCACGCATGACGTGCAGTTTTTTTTAAAAAGATGGGACATTTATACGATGAGTGTTTAAGAGGTCAGATCACACCATTCGGCAGGGATGGCAGACGGTATGGACATGATATTAAAGATTTACGTGCACAAGATGCATAAACCTCTCCACGCAATCCCGTACTTCCAAGACATAGGTCACCGTATCAACAGAGGGAGTCCCCGAATACGACAAGTCAAGGACAAATCCAGCCCTCCACATCCAAGCAAACTACGACATCGATTCATAGAGTGTACAGGATTCGATGCTGTTGTGAGTTTTGTGGCCGAAATGGTAATACGTGGGGGGTGCAGCTAGGGGAGAAAATGGGAAAAAACTCGGAACTCAACAACCTTTACACCCAGCAGAACGGTTAAGACTGTACGTCACCATCATACCCGTCCGACCTGTACGGTCAATCTAGAATGAAAGAAGGTTCAGACGAAAAATAAATCATCATCATCATCATCGGCACTACAACCGGGATCCGGTCTTAGCCTTATTTAGCAAGTCTCGGGGCTTGTTATATTTTCCATAATAACTTATTTTTACGGGCTAGGTTATTAACATTGCGCCGGGACTGGAAAAATAAATCAAAGGCCACAGAAATATATGCAAAAAAGTCGGCATAGACCGGACACAACATCTACAGGGCAATATAAACCAAAACCGTACCAGCTCTGCCAGTACTGCACCTTCAGAGGCTCAAACGCAAAGCAGAGACACCACAACGCGTTCAAAACGCCAAAAGCACCGACCACGGCAACCAGAAGTTTGCAAGTTCTTGCAAAAGGAAGTTGTATATCTAGGACACGTTTGTTCCGAAAAAGGGGTAATGCCAAATCGCGCCACGACCTCTAGTGTCAGGAATTTCCTTACTCCCAAGATAGTCAAGAATGTTAACCCCCCCCCCCCCCCCCCAAACTTAAATCAATATCGAAAATTCGTATCCTTATCCCATAAAATACACATCACACCCCAAAACAACATTGTCCTACACTTCCATAGCACATTTTCACCTCCCCTTACAATACAATCCTATCACAAAAAACTATTCTCATGATCAAAATTTTCCTATGTATATAACATAGTAACATTTTCTACCCCTTTCATCCCCCACCTCGCATTTTCATAATCCTTAAATCAAAACGAATTACAAAATTCTTTAACGAGCGCCTTTTGAATATTTTTACTCACAACCCAGCACAATGATCCTTTCTTTCCAAGCAAATTCATCGCTATCCTGCCCCTATACGCTTGACGATTAACTGGAAGGTGGTTCAGGTCGCCGAGAGAACCGAAACCAAATTCCAATGAATCAATAAACGTAAGGGGGGGGGGGGGGGGCAAATTTGTAGTCCTCATATAAAAAGGACAGGAATTAGCGATTGGCCCTCTCTTATTTAAAACCTCGGTGTAAGATAAAAGACGTGTTTGTGGTTACCGGTTGGTGTCTGGTGAAAGTGATTTTCAAATTTCGTCGTGCGTGGTCTCCAGTTAATAGAAGAAAAAAGAAAAGCATTTGACAGTTTTATTTCGGTGTTGTGCGATTTGGACGTGTTCGTGGTTACAACCAACAGTGAAAAAATATAGAAGTTGAAACGAACATAAGAATATCGAAGGACGACGCAGAAAGCATTTCAATTAAGAAAAGACTGGCACAAAGGAAACACAAACAAAGAACCACCGGTTAATTAGCCAAAAGTGAAAAGTCATAGATGTTCAGAAGGACATAACACAACCGAACGATAATATATACAATAATATAGACACAAATTGTTGTTTAAAGGGTAAATTAGCCAAAAGTGAAAAGACATGTTCCGAAGAACATAACATAAATAAATGATGATATAGACATAGTTCAATAATATAGACACAAATTGTTTTTAAAGGGTGAATTAGCTGAAAGTGAAAAGACATAGACGTCCAGAAGAAAATAAGGAATTCAAAAAACATAGAAGTTGAAACGAATATAAGAATATCGAAGGACGACGCAGCAAGCATTTCAAGTAAGAAAAGACTGGAACACAGAAAGCACAAACGAAGAACAACCGGTGAATTAGCCAAAAGTGAAGACATAGATGTTCAGAAGAACATAACACAAGTGAAGAACAATCGTTAATACCCCCAAGTCCTTTATAGTTATATTGATATATATTAATTGTGTGCTAGAAAATTCCAACAATTTGGCACAGCCGGTGTTGTTGGTCTTGCCGCCACTACTAATCTATCCAGATTTCACCAAGCCCTTTAGCCTGAGCACAGATGCGAGTAATGAAGCACTGGGGGATGTGCTTTCACAATGTGAAATAGATAAAGACCAGCCAGTCGAACCTGGAATAACGTGGCATGAAATTACTCCACCATTGAGAAGGAATTATTAGTCATTGTGTGGGCGCCTAAGAATTTTCGTTGTATTTGTAAGGTCGAAAGTTGATAATGAAGAACGTGTGGTTCGAACTGACGCTATGACAGTTAGAAACATCAATAATTGAACCAAAGCGCAACCCATCAGGCCACCACCATGTGTACGAACTCGATTTCTAAACTCAAGTACATTCGACTGATGTGGATTTGTTATGTTATCGCTATGGTATACGGCTCTGATGCATTTTCTTATTCGATTTTCCTTCGGTGTTCTTCACTATTTGCTTGTGTATTGTGTGTGTATCTGTTAGAAACGCCACAAGGTTCCGTCGCAAGTTATCGGAGTTGGATTACCAAATCGAATACAATCCCAGTAGATATAAAACCAATGCGGCTGCCTTGAGTCGTATCCCACAAAATTGTGATGAGGCTCCCGCACTACAAAGGTGCAATGTCCAGGAAAGTCCAAAAGACGACAAGTCTTCTCTTCACGAGGACCCCATTCATTCCTGCACGGAGAAAGGAATGCCGATAACAAACATTGAGGGAATCCCATACTTATTGCGGGAGTACCATGATCCCCCTTTGGGTGGACACTAAGTTGTGATTAAAATATATAATAAAATACGTAGAAACTTCTGGTGAAAGTTTATTACGCGCGATATAAAGCAATACATTAAAGTATGCAAACAATGTCAAGCCATGAAATCTTCACCAAACCCCATGGTCATAACCGACATTGCAAAGAGGTCGTTTGAGAAGGTATACTTAGATAAATAGGTCCCATTCATCGAACTCCAACAGGCAATCAATATATATACTCACATTCCAAGAGAACTTGTCTAAGTATATAGATTGTTACGCCTAACCCGATGTGGACGCAGAAACGGTGCCCACGGTTTTCTTTGACCAAATACTAGTTGCTTGGCATGGTGTTCCTAAGCAACTGATCACCGATCAGGGAAGCAACTTCCTAAGCAGCTCATTTATTAAAATATATAATTTGATATTTGTTTGATCGTTAAACGCTTATTGAATACAAATGTCTATTTGATGTTAGGTCAATTTCAAAGACCATATAGGACCAAACCTCCTCAAAATTATTTCCAAGTTCTGGAATAGGTTCTACTATAGTTTTATGAACACAGTGACACACACCAAGTATTCAAATAATCAACTGAGGAAAAGTAACAATTCTGCTGCGAATATAGCAACCGATTCTGATAGTTTCCTTGTCGTCTGTCAATCATTTATTCCCCTCGGGATTAGCCAAATCTTTTCAATATGTTATCTTAACAACATTCCACTGTACTGATGTACTTTTAAGATCTCATCACATATTCAAAACAAAGGTTAAGTATCATGTTGATCATTGGTAAAATTATTGTACACATTCCAATACAGTTTTCATTGTGCTTTGTGTTTTGTTATCCTTAAGCATAATCATTCATCATATTTCCGTTACATTGTGGCATTTCCCGCCAAAAAGAAGAATCATTACATTTAAATTAGTTTTGAAATACGAAGACTGATTTATCAATAGTCCAGTCGGCGTCAAAACGATCGTTCGTCCTGGCAAAGAACACACACTGAGAGGCCGTCTGTTGTTCATCACTTGTCATTGTTAGGAAAATTGTGTTCTTTTGTCGGAGATTTTTGGGTGATAATTTCCTATTAAAAATTTGAAATGGCAGCAAAATGTCTAGGCTGAGAAAAGGACATGACAACCCGTGCCACCCATAACAAAAATATTAATCTTCGTTGTCCAACAAAGAAGGGTATAAGGATAACTCTTTGGAAAAAAGAAATCCGAGATTATTTTCGTGTCGGCTATTTTTTCGAAGTGCACTACTGTCGGTAGTCGTAGTAGATATCCTCAGCAGGATTTCGAGAGAATACTCAAACTGGAAAGTTGGCTTTGGAGAAAGTATATTTTAATGAAATTATAATCATTATTATTGATTGAAATTATTATCATCATTATTATTGATTAATAGATATTTGTTTGTTATAAATTAGTTAAAAATTAGATGTATTTTATAGTCTCAATATACAAAAATATACGTTGCATAAAACCTTTTAACAATCGAGCAGGATTAATGGAATGCCATCGATACTTTTTGATCATTACCGATCGACGTTGCTTCTCTTGTAAGAACCCAAAATATTTACCATCTAGTATATACGTATGCGATGCAATATTGAAACATACAATGAACATATTTTTTCGATTGAATAGTTGGACAAATGAATATTGAATTGAATATCAGATCCTAAATCGATGTTGATTCTTCTGACATAGTTCAACCGACACAGTTTTCCAAAGTTGAATTATCATTACTTTTACATCTGTACATATCTAACTAAAACTGCAGCATTGGTGAGCAATGTCATAGGAATAACGTTCAGGTGCACATCTCTATGCGAAAGAGCATTAGAATATAGTCAAAGCTATATGGCTCTATCCCAAGTTTTTCGCAGTTGGTAATGCTCGAATTAATTTTATGTTATACGAGTATGTTAACAGGACTTGCAATGGTTTCAGTTACGTAAATCAAATAGAAAATGGGAGGTCAGTCACTGCTGTTTGTTTGATAAGTGAGCCAACTTTTTTTGATGTGAGTGCATGACACTTGCGACAGTTTATGTTTAGAAAATTCGAGATTTTTACTTTCCACTTTACTTGGTGGCATTGAATTGATGTTTTGTGCAGTTGTTTGTTGTTATCATGGATTTTTTCGGTGGTCGTATGGAAAGTACAACATGTTTTTAAAACACTACCGAATGCCCCAAAGAGCGACTTGAAAATATACAGAACCAACATATATGGGCACTCAGCCCAGTCTTCTATTATCACTATCCCATTCTCCCTATAATGCTCACAAGAAGAAGACATTCATACTACAATGACATGAATAGTCCTCGCATACCTATTATTAGTTTACGTAAATAGTATTCGGTGTTTTTCTGCTTGCTGTACTTTAAGTGTGAAATAACCTTGGAAAAGGTAGCTACATCTGACAATCGTTTAACGTCTTTTGTTTAACATTGTGGTAAAAGTTATTGCAGATGTGAGGGAAATTTCGGAAAAAATATATATTTTTCAATTTTGCAACGATAAAGGAAAAAATGAAGGGCATGTTTATAAAAAACTTGTCGGGCTTATCGCAATCCTCTGTCAGGAAATTATTCGCTCACATTTTTTGTGGAAAGTTGGATGTGAAAGATGCTTAATGCTTTGGTCGACCTATCACCAAAAACTCGACAAAACTATGATCAGGATTCAAAAGTCCCAACACGTGAGAGGTTACAATGTTGATAAGGAACTTAAGAGCGACCGAAAAATTATTTTAAACAATTTGCATAAAGCTGGTTAAAAAATAAATTTAATGGACCATCTACTGTTGAACAAAACAAGGGAGAACAAAATTAACCTGTTTTTCAAGTGTATGGTAACAGATTTACGTACGATAATATTATACAAAAACAGATTTGCTCGAAACCAGATGCCGTAAAAGTTGGCAAGGCAGAGACTAAAATAATATTGCTACTGTGTTTAATGGGATTACAAAGATACCATCTAATATAAGACACCGCCTACCCGACCGAACATTAACGGGGTTGAAGCAAGTATTTCTAAAAATAAGCTGACGTTGTTAAACAGAAAGTGTTTCCTTTCCACATTGTCATTCGCTTGAATCTTGGCAATACTCTTGTGTTGACATAAAAAACATCATAAGACAATGAAAAACATATATCTAATATTTTTATTTGTTGACCTGTAGGAACCCGGAAGTTCATGACCTCACCGACTCGGCTCCGCCATTGTTCCCCGTCCTGTGATCTCTCCTTCCACGTTCGACCATCCGATCCGATCTCCTCGAGGTCCAATCTAACATTGTTCTCCCATCTCCGTCGCGGCCGTCCTGTTGGTCTCTTCCCCATTAGTTTACCGTCAAGGATTCTATGCGTGGTCCTATCATCGCCCATTCGCGCTACGGGTCCGGCCCATCTTAATCTTCGCGACTTGATTACTCTCACTTTTGTAGGTTTGCGGTATAGCTCTTCCAATTCGTGGTTGTGGAGTTTCCTCCATTGTCCTGACTCCTCGTCATATTTACCGCCAAATATACCTCTTAAAACTTTATTCTCGAATACGCGGAATTTATTTTCTTCCCGTTTTGTGAGAGCCCATGTTTCGCATCCGTATAGAGCAATCGGCATGATTATAGTTCTATAGATACGGAGCTTTATATTACGTGATGGCAGTTTGGATTTCAACAGTTTACTGGCTGCATGCCCACTAGCGTTGCCGGAGTGTAGTTTTTTGTTAATTTCCTTCGACGTTTCGTTTCTGGTCGTCAGTATCGCCCCCAGGTATTTAAATTCTTTGACATTTTCAAATATCTTGCCCCTGACGTTTATATGTGTTCTCTGAGGTCCACCTGCTCTCGCCGTAATCATGTATTTTGTTTTGTCTTCATTCATTTCTAGGCCCACCTCTTCTGCCCCTTGCATGATGATTTCACAGTTTTTACTTACAGTTTCGAGATTATCGCCCAGAACGGCGATGTCATCCGCATACATGAGCACTTGTGTGACCCCGTTCAGGGATGATCCGGCCGTGTTGTCGTCTTGTACCTTTCTGATAACATACTCGAGGACAAGGTTACAAAAGGCATGGTGAGAGGCCATCCCCTTGTTTTAGTCCGTCCCGGATTTCAAATGATTCTGAGAGGTGGTTTTCTATTCTAACTCGCCCTTTGTTTTCGTTCATGCAAATTTGAATGAGGGCGGCATATTTTTTCGGGATCCCCAGCTCAACCACAATCTGGTAGAGTCTTTGCCTTGCGACTGAGTCGTAGGCATTTTTGAAGTCCACGAACAGTTGGTGAACCGTCTTTCCGTATTCCCACTTCTTTTCCAGCAGTTGCCTTATTGTGAACATCTGGTCGCTTGTTGACCGGTTCCGACGGAATCCGCATTGGTAGTCTCCCAATATTTCTTCTGCGTACGGTGTGATTCTTGCCAGTATGACATTTGTTAATATTTTGTATGTGGTTGGGAGCATTGACATTCCTCTGTAATTTTCCCGGTCAGATCTGTCGCCTTTTTTGAAAATGGGGATGACTATTGAGGTTTTCCATTCTTTCAGAATGACTTCCTTGTCCCATATTGTTTTAACCAGTTGGTGGATCTTTCGAGCGGTTGCCCCTCCTCCATGCTTCACAAGCTCTGCCGGCATGCAATCGACTCCGGGAGCCTCGTTGTTTTTCAATCGATTTATCGCGTCTACAACTTCGTCGAAAGAGGGCTCTGGGATCTGGGGCTCGGCTGTATGTACGTCTGGTGCGTTTATTTGTGGTTGATGGGTGCGCACATTGAGCAGGTTTTCAAAGTACTGCTTTCATCTTATCACGATCTTTTTTGTTTCTGTCATCAGACAGCCGTTTGTGTCTCGGATTATTTTGGCTCTCCCTCGGTAACCATTTCTAATAGAATTTATGCCGGCATACATACCTCTGCTGTTCTTTGCTCTGGTATTTTCTATGATTTTTTCGATCCGAGTCTTTTCCCATTCGCGTTTTTTGCGTTTGAAAAGTCTCGTTGTTTCTTTCCGAATTGTCGCGTATCTTACTGCGTTGACTTCATCATATGCTTCTAGGTGGATCATTCTGAGGCGTTTACGTTGTTCGATTTTGCCCTGCACTTATCGTCAAACCAAGGTTTGGACTTATGTGTTTTCTTTCATCCTAATACCTTTTGGGCTGTTTGTTTGATTGTGTCTCAGATCGACGCCCATTTAGTGTCCACACTATTGGCTTCCTCTTCCCCACTACTGTCATTCTCTAGGATGCTAAATCTATTCGTTAGTTCCTCTTGATATTCAGCCCTTTTGCGTAGGCCTTTCAGTTTATCAATCTCGAACTTTTTGCTCGTCTCCCGTGACTGTCCATGTGGGTTTGCTACGAGCCGACTTCCGGTTCGAAAGACCAAATATAAAGTGTTGATCCGGTCAACAGTCGACCAATCGTTGATGATCCGGCTCAAACCAGTCGTTAATGTAGTGGACTGTATTTTAAAGTTCCATGACTAAATTTTCAGGACTAAATTTTCGTGCTAGACGCGGTCAAAAGCCTTGGAGATATCCAATGCGACCGCCCTTGACTCGCCATACCCCTCAACCCTAGATGTCCATACATCGGATATAAGTGTCAAAAGGTCTCCCGTGGACCGCCTGCTACGGAATCCGTATTAACGATCATTCAGAAGTGCGTTGCGCTCCAAATACTTAATTAACTCGACGTTGATGACCTTTTCCATCACCTTAAATAACGTAAGACAGTAATGCTATCGGCCGGTAATTTTGTGGGAGACACTTTTTTCCCGTCTTTGGGATTGGCTGAACTCGAGCGAGTTTCCAGCAGGTAGGAAAGGTCCCTCGTGCATAAGACACGCGAAAGAGTCTGCTAAGAACCGATGATAGTTCTGGAACATAGTTCTTAAGGACTATTGCTGGGATTCCGTCTGGGCCGGTTGCCTTCCTACAGTCCAGCCCATATAGAATGTGTTGAATAGTACGCGGGGGGAACCTCACATTCTGCATCGAAGACCGCACCGGCGCGATCACAGGTGACCCCAAAAGACTGGCGTCGAGGTTTGAAATCGCGAACACTTTTGCTTTATCTTTTTGAATTTTGACCAACGTGCCGCTGCCCGTCACTACTGGAGGAAACGCCATTGACCAGGAGGGAGACGAATCAGTTGGGCACTCAAGGAGTTTATTGGTCACACTGTCGTTGTAAGCTTTCTTCGTGGTATCAATCGCCTGGTTGCACGCGTTTCTGATTCTAACAAAAAATTTTCTGTTCACCTCGTTGGGATTGGGACTCTTTAAAAACTCTATTTTTTGCCGCTGTAATCTGCTCGAAGTTTTTTTCACACCAAGGTTTATCGGATAAACTTCGTTTGATGGAATGTGGAATGTAGTTATCCCGAGAAGAATAATTTCTGTGACCGACTCCGCGTATGCGTTAACATCGGCATCTCCGAAGCACACCTCCGACCAAAGAAAGGATGCGAAGAAATCTCGAGAATCGTCCCAGTTGGCAGCACCATACCTCCACACATGCCGAAACTGTTTAGGTCGGTTATTCGCTTGATATGCAAGTGGTTGCGCGACAGATGCTAAGCAGTGGTCCGAGTTTCCCAGTGGCGCAGCAATCTCCACGAATAAATGTTTGGTTCAGATGTCAAAAACAGATCCAGTGTGTTCGCATAATCACCTCGGGCATCCGGCACTCGCGTAAATTCCTCCACGAGTCAAATTGCAGCTAACAGCGAACATATCAGCTACTCTCCCAGCCTCGTCGGCACTGTTAGAATGTAACAACCAGCCGGAATTGTGCACAATAAAATTGCAAAGGATGACAATTTCAAGTCGGGTGGTTGAACTGTATCCAGTCGACGGTACGTGAAACATGTTCGAAAAGTGTAACTGGTCGATCGTCATTCGGAGAGTGGTAAAGACAACAAAGAAATTTTACAGAGTTCCACAGCACAACCTTCAATCACACGATGTCCACGTTATTAGGTTCTAACGTCTCCCTCTTTTGGCAGGCCAGATCGGAGCGCGTGAGAAGAGGCAGACTCCACCCTTAAAACGGAATCTCAAATGTAAGTCGTATCCTGAGCAACAAAGATATGACGAATCAGTTGACGAATCGACTTGGGCCTCGGTTAGGGCACGAATATCAGGCTTAGTTGTTTGCAAATATTGAAGGACAGCATTTACATTCGTATTGGTGAAACTGATGTTACAAAATGCCGTTATCAGTCGAACGTCGATAGAGCCTCCAGAGAGTCCGATTATGCGATGACGAATTTCTTAAAGTTTGGTTATTTATCATGATATCTGCATAATGTTCCCCCTGTCATGATCCCCCCAGAGATCCGAATGGGAAACTAGTTTACCCCCGGAATTCTTTATCTCAGAAGTGTCACTTCGGGCCATCAACCATACATCCGAAACATAGTCGAAGATTTCTCCCGACGATATCGCGGAATGTACAGCGTTTCGGCGTGGTATCTCACCTTAGCACCAACTACCACCTAAACCAACCTTTTCTCGAACCTGTCCACCAGCCAAGACCCGACGGCCAAGGATTCCTCCCGACTATTTCACGGTGTCTATAGCTAGCTTGGTGGGGTGGTTTTTCACCGGGCGGCGTTGGAACCCCACCTATTACTGATCATAAACTCTCGAAATGCTTTAAAATATTCCATCACCCCCGTAATTACGGTATGCGGATTTGACATAAACAGCTCCGCAACCGAACTAATGGCATACCCTATAGAAAACTGGTGTCAATATTAATTACAGTATTCTTTATAATAAAAAATCAATGGCAATGCTTAAGAATCATAAAATTGTACCGATGCCAAAAGAAAATAGTTCATGAGATTGGTCATGGCATGATTAGTTAAGAGTATTCGCGCAAGACCAGAAAGTTAAGATTTCAGATATTTAAATTAAAACATTTCTTGTCTAGAATTTTAATTTAGAATCTGAGAAGCAATAGAATTTAAAATGTGGTAAAAGTAAATAATAAAAAAAGGAGGTCATTCACCAATTCAGGCAAAGCAAAGTTATCACACTCGACAACTAAGAAAGTACTCGCCAGATTTTGTTATCTAGCCCTTTTGTGGTCAAGCGTGGAAGGAGAGTGCACACGACAGGGAGCGATGGCGGAGTCGAGTCGGTGAGGTTGTGAACTGCCGAGTTCCTACAGGCCAATAAATAGTAGTAATAAAAGCCTTTTTGTAGAAATTGATCTATTTTGGAGTTGACAAATCTCGCATAAATTTAACTTCTGACACGATTTGAAGGCGTTGAAACATTATTTAATATTAATGTTGGTGTTGGGGCGTTTCTAACAGATACATACACAATATGGAAGCAAATAGTGAAGAACAACGAAAGGAAATTCGAATGAGCAAAGCATCTGAGCCGTACACCATAGCTATAACATAACAATTCCACACAGTTGATTGTATTTGAGTTTAAAAATCGAATTCGTACACGCGGCAGTGGCCCCGTGTGTTGAGCATTGGTTACATTTTTAGTGATTTGAACCGTCATAGTTTGGCGGTAGTATTTTGGTCTGTTAGTTGTAGGTGTTCCGCCGAACACTGTCCACACACGAAAGAGCAACCTGGAACACGGGGACACTGTCAAACAATCAAACACAGAGAGAATAGTTTTGAATCTTTCTTTTTTATTTTTATTGTTTAATGAGTTCAGTTTTATTGTTACATGAAATACTGATTTACAACACTTGATCACCCGTGGCGATCCTATGAGAACTCCTTCAATGTCAATACACGATACGAGCTAACTCCACAGAGCGTTTTCGGAATGCTGATGGCACAGTACCAATCAGGGAACTTTTGCACATTAAACTTTGTCATCACTACGGATCACCTAGCTGGGTTCTTTTGTCACTCGACGCTACTTTTTACACTAGAACGAATTTGCTACGGCGCGATACCGAATACTTTTCGGAAAAAGGTCTCACACCAACGTACATGAAAATTAATACCTCTTCTTCCGGATTCTCTAGGTCGACCCTCTATTCGACGGATGCTCTAAGTAGACTAATTGTCTCTATCCTTAAAATCCCATTCCAACTTCTCATCCCCGCATCTGCAAAAGAAAATTTCCCATCCAATCTGCAAAGAAAATGTTCCCATCTTCAATCCATCATTCTCCATTCCGTCTTCCTTGTCGGAATCTTGTTCCTTTGTTTGACGATCGATCGTACCGCCACTTATTTTCCGATCTTTTCGTGGGATTTGTTTAGGTTACCCATCTGGCTTAAGCTAACAATGTTCTTATGCGCTTCAGATGGGTAACAAAGGAACCGTGGGATTGGTATAGTTTCGTTGTTAGCATTTCCAAACCATAAACATCTAGCGAGGGATCTACGTTAAGATGTTTATGATTGCATGACTATAAGTCGGCAGCGAAACGATATGCTTTGTTTGCACAAGCGTGTTTTTTGCGTTAGGGTCATGCAAGGGATTTAGGTGATAATTGCTATTAGCTACCAGAGTAGGCATCCGCTGTTCGGTTTATTTACCGACAATGGTGTTTCATGGGAAGCATCGCGTTGATGCTTAGAATGGGTGCTTGACTTACATGCGATGCCTTGTTGCATCTGGCGCATTGGTTTGGATACGATGTAGGGTTGCGTTGAACTTGATATTGGAAGCTTTTGAACGTTTAGTTCCTTGATTTCTGATATCGACCTCAACGTCGTTGCATGTCATATTACCTTTTGTTTCAGGTGTGGTTAATGACTATGGGGACTCGTGCCCGTGGGGACATGTACTGGCAAAAAGTGAGTATATTCCTTGGGGGAAGGATACCTCATCCTATAGTGGGTTGAGTGGTTCGCAGAGCCGCTACAATAGCGTCAGTTCGAATCACACGTTCTTCACTGTCGTCACAATACGCAACAGTGTTCCTCAGGTTTCACGACTGTCACTCACCCTTTTTTTATTATCAGTAATTGTCTCTTTTCTTTATCTACTCAATATCCAATCGTCTATTTTAGTGATGACAGCACGTTGAATTTCCTCCACCTGTTCCAACCATGGTTGATCGAGTCGTCCCGACTTCCCAATCAAGCACTAGTGTATGTAAAGTTCGTCAAACTCTAATCTCGGCGATTATTTATCCGTGCCACCTTTTGGCAGTCATGAGAAACTTCAATGCATATCCATTGATCCAATTGCAACACCGAATCCCACAAAATCTATGCATTGGCACTCAAATTAATTCGACTCATAGCAAAAATATATTTGAAGCCGCGAACATTTTAAGAGATACAAGAAATGCTTTACGCATAACGATTTAACTACAATTTTTAAAGTGATTCTTGTATTATTTAGAAACATCAAAACAGCAGTGGGTGTGCTCGATGGGTTGTCAAATTCAGCACAAAAATTCATAGGTGATTAAGGAGCACTGCATTCATGGAGTCTATTCGTTCGAAAAAGGAATTCAGTTCGCTTATTCGATCTGAAGTATCAAAGGTTGTTCTCCGTTCTCGACAGGATAGAAAATTGGACAACGAAAGCTATTGAAGTTCCAGATGTTTTACCTTTAATTCCACCATTGGAGCACGTGCGGAAGGTATCTTGCCGACCCTGCTCTATAGATGTTCCCACAAACGTTGCTCAAATAAACTCGGAGGATTGCGGTCCTCCTCACCGAATATTTACCCGCGAAAGTCAAAAATCGGAATGCTCTCAATGCTTCATAAATATAATCAATTTTAGGTAGAAGGTTAATAAAGGAAATAGTTTGTTAGTTTAATGACTCTAGTGTGAAACAACTTGTTGGGTCAAGCAGGTTATGCATTTCCGTGATTATGATAACCAATGTACGTAACATCCGCCCGCACTTACTTTAAGAATACTCCAAAATCTTCCTGTGGGGACCCGTTTGTGTAAAAAGCCATCTTTCCGAATCCCTTCCTTTCTTTCGACCACACTAACCATTGACATTCAAGGGCATCAAAAAATTCCTTTTGTGGGCGCGTATAATAAACAAACAAGTATCAATAAACTCGATTACTGGATTTCGTTTCCTCTACAATAAAGTGAACGAATAACAAAGTAACGAACGACTTGTAATTAAAGAACAAGCATCTCTACGTATTCCCTTCTAGTCCATTTAAAAGGGGATATTATCTTAGATCGATGTACGAACGTAGAAAATCATTCTTTAATTGTTCCCTCGTTCACCACTTTAAAAATTCCATTCTTTGAGATAGATATTGTTGTTATCTAAAACTTTCCATCATCTACTCACTTTATTTCCTTGTTTTCAACGTCGAAGCCTAGACACTCCTCCGATGCATCTAGCAGCATTCCTTCTATTTACCAGCAGAATACCTCTTCCCGAAAGGTAATCAAAACAAAATTCGAAAAACATCCCGGAGGTACCTGTTTCTATATACTTCATCACAGCTACAACCACATCCTTCGCAGGTTTCTATCGATCTATCTACGTTCCATTTATTCCATTTACTACCACCTTCACAAAACATCAAAACAAGTGTTTCCCCTCCTAGCACACTTGAGTACTCTAACACACACTCACAACGGACATTCCTCGTGTCAAGTCAAGTGCACAACAAGTTCGTCCAGCTACAGGAGATCCAGATTTTAGCGCCAAAACTCCTAACTCCACATTGTGAACCACTGTGGAGTTACCCATGAAGTGGACGGTAAATCAAAGGGATTTAACCCAGATCACTTAGAAATCAACATTGCATGACACCGTTAACATCGGCTAATGTTATTTGACCATAAAATTCTCGGGTTTCGGAAACATATGTTCCTTGAAAACCGTTACACGAAAATGAGGATATGAGTCCAGATTTGTTTACACAATTTGCAAACGATCGTCGCCGCGGTGTGGCACACATTAGCTAAACAATCACAGGCGCAATCTGTTACCAGAGTTGCTCTGTTTTGTTGTAGTTGATGCAGGTTTTTTTTCTATTGTTTAGTCTATAGGGAAAGGAGATCGTGTTCGTTGAAGGCAGTACGAAACAATAAGCCTATCTGGGCTATGAACGGATCAGAAGGATGCGGTTATGGTGGTATGGTGTTATCTGGTTGTTGAGAACGTAAAATTTAGAGTCCTTTTCGATGGGATGTATCGAATTTTGGTCGAAGGAAACTTAAAACCTTAATGTAGCCACCTGACCGGGAAAAACTGAAGACTGCCGGAGGAATAGTGAAAGTCGATACGTGCTTTGGAGAGCAATGTGTGGTCGTGGAACAAGGATATTGGGTTTGGCCAATTAGGATCGCAGAATTTGATCTATTGAAGTTTACTGAGGCGAGTGAGAGAATGTGCAGCTAGTGTCCATTTACACTGGAAATCACTGCATCGAGGTGAGGGAATTCATTGCGTAAAGTAAGAATTATTGTAAAATAAGTGACGTCCGTAGGAGAGGTCCCAAAATTCTTACAAGATTTCAATGTGCTCTAACACTGTGACTTTGAGTAGAGAGAGTTCTAAGACAGTGTGCCTTGTTTTCTTGCAAGTAGAAGAACTAAAAGTTGTAGTCTAGTCCGTTATTATATACACTCTCCCTCCTGATTTCGTGAAATAGCTAGTACAGTGGTCGTACAGGACTGTAGTGCCACTTTGCCAAGTGAATGCCCACGGTTCACCTACGATCCATGTTAAAAGTGAAAGCAAATTTGTTGTGCAATCGAATTAATATATATAAAGTGTGGGGTTATCATAGGCCAAGTAGTAGCGTATGGAAATCTGCTGTGTTTTGAATACTCTTATTTTTGATGGAACCAAAATGTCAATCCAGCACCTTCATTGGGAGACCTTTACCCAATGCCTTGACGCTGGCGTGTAGCCATTGCGGTTGGCAGATTAAAGTTTCTAAACCACGCGGCTATGAAGCGCATGTTGACGTCCGGCGCCGTGCTTCCTCTTTCGAGGGAAGAGCGTGGACCTTTTCTTTAATAGAGGATAGTAAGAGGTCTTCTGTCCGTCTTCTGTCCGTCTTCTTTTTCGAATAAATAATAATTCGTTTTTCTTCTTCTTTGTAAATTTCTTTATTTCTTCTTTCGGTTTATTCTATTCTTATTATATTTACAGCTCTGTTTTAAACTCTCTAATCTCAAACTTTTTAATCTATTTCTCAAAACTGTGAACTCAAACTCTTTCTTCTCGATTCTCAAAACTAAACTGGATCTGAACTGATTCTTACTCAAACTGATTTTACTATTGAATTTTTTCTCTACTTATAGAACATTGTGTTCTAATTTAGTGTAAATTATGACATGAACAAAACAATTTTTCTCAAAGTATTCCTTTAGTTTCTGTGACTTTTAAATTGAATAAAATTTAAACGAAAATCAAAGTGCTCTGTTTTGAAATAAAAAGGGGCAAGTCATTAAATGTGCTGTAACTGGCAATATTGTGAATGTTTATGAATGGTATGTATTAAGTGAGAATGTAATATATGTTAAGGGAAGTTTTTAAGGATGTGTAAGGAGATTCAGTGTTAAATTTAATAAAGGGTAGTATTCTGGAATGGGCTCCTCGATAGTATAGTGGTTAGTACACCCGCCTGTCACCCGGGAGACCGGGGTTCGATTCCCCGTCGGGGAGCCCCTGGCGCAAGACTAATGACCTTGCCCAGACAAAATAAATCATTATGGAAAATTTAACAAGCCTCAGGACTTGCTAAATAAGGCCAAGACCGGCTCCCGGTTGTAGTGCCGATGATGATGATGATGATGATGAGTATTCTGGAATACAACATCCCACCCTTCTTCGAGAAAGAAAATTATCCTTGAAGAGAATAATTTTCTAGTAACTATATATTAGATTAAGAAAGACTTGGATTTTCGTTCAATTACATTACAATGGTTTTCAAAATTAATCTTTATCAAAGGTTATAATAATCAATAAGTTCTTAATACTAGAAAAATAGTCTATTTACATTATATATTAACTAAATGTTTACAATAATCAAAAAGTTCTTAACACTAGAAAAATAGTCAAAATAGTCTATTTACATTATATATTAACTAACTAAATTTAAATATTTCTCCTTGGAACCTTTTGTTTTCTTATCCAAAAGTTATTATTACTTATTATATTAATTACATAATATTAATATTATTGTTTCAAAATTCTCATTTCCGTTCGAATATATATATATATATAATTCCAAAATTTCCAAAACATATATTACCTCTAAAATTTCCTTTCTTTCCTTTTCCGTTCGAATATATATTAATTCCAAAATTTCCAATATATATTACCTCTAAAATTTTCTTTCGTTATTCCCCCTCTTTAACTTTTCTTTTTTTTTTTTTTTTTTTTTTTTTTTTTCATTTTCGTCATTTCCTACAATTGTTTGATTAGTTCATATATATTGAATAAAAAAACAAAGGCCATTTGTTATGTGTTTATCTTTTCCTTAAATTTATGGAAAATTTTCCAAAACCTGTCTGGGCCTATTATTATGATGATTGAATAAAGATGATTATTACCAAAAATCTTCTTGAAAAATGATCTTAAATAATTTAAATGACAGTGTAACTTTTTATTTTTTTGTATTTTGTATTCGAATAAATTTTTATTGTTGTAAAAAAAAAAATTGTAGTGTATTTATATAGTTATTCTTTGCAATACGTAATTTAGTTAAATTATTATTTTCATTTTTTATTATTTCGTGTTTGAGTACGGGTTTGTGTTTGTTTTCGTTGTTTAAAATATTTATTGTTTTCGGCTTAGTGTTGTCATTGTCCATAGCTTTAACCGCTGTCGGAACGTCTACCTTTTCAGTCTTCCTCACTGCTGATGGATCGTTTAGTTTCTCAGTCTCATTTACTGATTCGTATAGTTCTTCAGACTTATTAGCTGTTAGAACATCTTGGCTCCCAGTCCTATTTGCTGTTTGAACTATTTCTTCAGTTATATCTGCTGTAGAAACATTCAATCCTTCAGTCTTTGCTGCATAAAAGATTTGTTCATCAGTATTAGCTGCTGAACTGACTTGGGTTTCGATTTTTATTGCAACTTTTGGGTCTCCAGTCTTTAACACTGCTGAATTTTCAGTCGTTGTTGCTGAAGTGTCGGGGTTGTCTATTGGGATAGCCGGAATATTAGGGAATTGTGTTTGTATAGTTTCTGCAGGATCCGAATTTTCAGTCTTTAATACTGCTGAGTTTTCAGTGTTGGTTGCTGAAGTGTCTGCGTTGTCAATAGGGATAGCTGAGATATTAGGGATTTCAGTCTCTAATACTGCTGAAAATTTCGAATTTTCAGTCTGTGTTGCTGAATTATTTTCCAGAATGGGAGTATGAATCGGAGTCTTTATATTAGGGGCAGGGTTATCTTCGTATATATGTCTAGGTTTATAAGAGTATATTTGGCTAGGAGCTTCATTAAAATGGTCGTTATCTATTTCCAAAGATCTAATGCTGTAAATAGAAAAATTTGGTCTGTCTTCCATCAATTTTGGTTGGCGTCAGGCTTCGATTTCCGACTCTTGCACCCGAGAAAAGTGAACATTTTGCCGATCGTTTTGTCTATTGGTGCTTCTAGGATTTTCACCAAAACGATTTTCAGAGTTTGTAGGATTATTTCGGAATGGGTTACGCGTTGTTGTACCTTGTTGGTAATTTGTTGAAGCCGATCCATTCCTAGATATCTTGTATCTACACTCATTCTCTGTGTGATTATTCCGTCCACAGAAATTACATACAATGTTATATTCCCTTTTTATGGGTTGTCTATTCGGAAAAAAGTTGGATTGCATGTTCCGATAACATGTGTCCTGTGTATGCCCTGGCTTACCACAGGTTTGGCAGACTATACTATTGAATGTAGGTTTTTCGTTATATTGATATGACCTGGGAGAGTTGTCCATTCGAGCCGCATGTGACACTGCATGTGCAATCGACTGTTTTAAATTGTTTCCCCCATGGACTTTAGCTAGTATCTTTAGCTGTTCGTTCATTAGTCCATCTTCAAATGTTTGTACGGCCAATTTTTTGTTTTCTTCCATTAAGAATTCCCTAACCACCGCGTCTGCTGTTATTTCACACGTGGCAGAGTTTAGAGTCCTTAGAGCATTCGCGACTCTATCGCCGTATTCCCAGACGGTTTCTCTGTAGCGTTGTTTCAGAGAAATCAACTCATTGTGTGCCGTCGACCGAGATTGCTCCTCTTTATATTCCGATTCGAGTTTATCTTTTAAATCCTCCCACTTAGCGATTTTGCTATACCTGATCAGATCGTAAGCATGACCCTCTAGTCTATTTTTGACTAGATCTAAAAATGTCTCGTATATATCCGGGTCTGCCTTCTTTATGGATCTAAATAAAACGTCTCCCCCGGAAATAAATTTACCTAAGTCGCAGGGTTTCCCGTCAAAGGTAGGGACGATTCTGAAAACATCAGAAATTCCGACAGAAAGAGCCATTTCAGGGGGTTTAATGTGTATCGGTTGATAGTGGATTTGTTCTTCCCCCTGCCTAGCCGCCTGTCTCGTGTAATATGGACTCGTAATAGTGAAAGTTTAAAATAATGTATGGCGAAAATTCAATTCTTAAAATATGGTTAACTTAAAAATATGGTTATGGAAAAATTGGCCTTTCTTTTGGTTATTCAATATATATATATATATATAGGAAAGAATAATAAATTGGTCCCAAAACTGAAAAGAAAGAAAATTCGACGAGAAAGAAAGAAAAGAAACGGAAATGTCTTCGAAATACTGAAATGAGAATTTGCAAATAATTTAGATAGAAATTTCTATCCAAAAAATATTCTATTGGGATAAGGAGAGCTTCCAAGTAGAAAATATTCCTAAAAAAAATAGAGAGAAAAGTCGCTAAAAAAAATTCTTACTCTACTAAATGTTGTCGTTGTACTGTTGATAGCAGTCTTGAGTGTTGCTGTTTTGTTTTTTTTTTTCTTCAGTTTTCCTTGGTTGTTTCCTTTGTGTGGTTCTTTTTCTTTTTAGATTTTTTTTTTCTTTGGCGCCAGGCAGACTTCACGTCCTAAAGTTGATTGCTCATCCTGGTCTTTGCTGATTTCCTTTTTTTTTCTTTTTATTTCGTTGTTTTATGTCGAGGTTTTTTTTTTTTCTTCTTATTTTGGTTTGGTTATTTCTCCTGTTTTTTTTTTCTCTCTTTTCTTCTTGAAAAATTTTTTTTCTTCTTCTTATTTGGTTATTTCTCTTGTGTTCACTTTATTTTTTTTTTGTTTTAAATTTTTTGTTTACTTTGTTTTTCGTTGTTTTATGTTTACTTTTTTCTTCTTCTTATAAACATTTTTTTTTGTTGTTTTAAATTTTGTTTTGTTTAAAAAATTTTTTTTTTCTTGTTTTTTTTTTCTTCTTATTTTCTACTTTTTATTTGGGATCCTTTGGTTGTATCCCACCGCTGCCACCAGTGTTGAGGTCCGGACGGTGTTGATGTCCGGAACGCCGTGCTTCCTCGGTATGAGGGAAGAGCGTGGACTTATTATTTTTTTGATTGACTGTTATGATTTTCCAAAAACAACTCACTTATAATTCACGTACAACTGGCTTTTAAGATTTCCCAATTGCGACTATTCTGTTTATTTACAAAGTCAATCAAGCCGAAATCTGCTTTAGCGCTAATTATTATTTAAACAACAATAACAAACAATTATTTAAAGTTAATAATTAATAAACTTAATATGTTATTGCGACGCTAGCTGCTCCATAACAAATCATTCTCAACCTTTCTTTACGGCTGACAAATATCAACTGAACTTTTTTCTATTCTATTTTTTTCTCTCTGACTTTTCACATTCAATTCGGACGAAAATCCAAGTTGCTATGTTTTCAATAAATAAAAAGGTGCAGGTTATGCAAAGTATTCCTTTAGTTTCTGTGACTTTTAAATTGAATAAAATTTAAACGAAAATCAAAGTGCTCTGTTTTGAAATAAAAAGGGGCAAGTCATTAAATGTGCTGTAACTGGTAATATTGTGAATGTTTATGAATGGTATGTATTAAGTGAGAATGTAATATATGTTAAGTGAAGTTTTTAAGGATGTGTTAGGAGATTCAGTGTTAAATTTAATAAGGGTAGTATTCTGGAATACAACACGTGGACCTTTTCTTTAATAGAGGATGGTAAGACGTCTTCTGTCCGCTTGGATGCTTCACACTACCAAGGCAAAAAATGATCAGGTAGAGCGTTTCATATTTGTGTAGTTCGGCTAAAGAATGATTTTCTGTGCCTTTACGTACGGCTCAAAATAATTTTTAACTCTTTGATTAACAGGTATCATGGGTAAATTGTAGACGAGGAGGAAATCGCATCAATTGCAATACGAGGGTGAATCAAATATAAACGCTAATTTTCCTTTTTTGCTTAGCAACATGTTGCGAGATAGATAATCTTGTGCGTGGCTGTTATTTCATTTATGGAGAGTATGGGACCCAGTTTGGCTAGCGGTCGTGCTCGACGTTGTACTGAGTGAATGAATGAATGAATGAATGAATAGAAAGCAGAGGTTGGGGGCGGGGGGCTAACTTTAAAGTAACTTAAAAATGGAATGGGGAACTAAACAAAGATGGATAGAATAATAGTCTAAGTGGTAGGACGTGGAAGGGCGAGGATAAGCCGGATGCTAGGGTATGAGTATGAGTGCGGGAGAGTGAAAGCGGTGAGCTGGGTAGGTTCAGGAGGGATAAGATAGGAGACGACGTTTGAGAGCGGGAGAGGTGAGAGTGAAATAAAGAACACGGGATGAGTTTGCCCACCCCTGCATTCGCGAAATGGGTTCATTAGAGCCGTAAGACGTGTGATGGGCGGGCAAATAGAAGAGACGAGGGTGTCGCAGATTTCGGGGATTAGTGGAAAATGTGATGGAGGAAAGCAGGCTTGGACAGTTGATTGAGCCTGAGAGTAGACGGTGGATGAAGAGGATGTCGGCATGAATTCTGCGCTCTTCAAGTGTGTTAAGGTCAATTAGGAGCAAGACGGTTCATGGATGGGGGTAGAATCAGAGGATTTTCCCAATTCGAAATCAAAAAGATGTGTTCTTCTTCACTCGCTTAACCACTACGGAAGCTCTTCCATTTGTCCATTTCCAAATATATGAAAATCAACGAACATTCAGCCAATTCACAAAAAGGACGACAAATCACCCCCTCTCCTCTTATCGACCTGTAGGAACGAGGTCATGGTGCCGGCGTACGGCACGGGGTTCTACCTCGTCTCTATTTGACTTGCGTCTCTATAACACCGAAAGAGATCTGCACGTCACCGGGGATGAGGACAATGCAACAAACAGACCTCCGGGAACTGCTCGCCAAGAGGAAACGACACAAAACGGAAAATTAAAACAGGAATTAGTTTCTTCAGTTTTATTCACTTAATAACTTGTGCAAGTGCAGAGGCGGTTTGCTTTATTTATTATTTTAACCAATGTTGATTTCGAATTAGACTACACAGGGAATAGTCAGTTTTATTCACTTAATAACTTGTGCAAAGACGGTTTACTTTATTTATTATTTTTAACAATGTTGATTTCGAATTAGACTACACAGGAAATAGTCTGTTCAGTTTTATTCACTTAATAACTTCACACACGACTTGTTGATGTGCGAAATATGCCTCCACGCGGGGCCACGGGGCTGCAGGAGCTAGCACGACCAGCTCGGTCTGCGGATAAAATTTGACTCAATCGATGGTTAGAATCTGGTTCTTGATACACCTTCGATTCGGTGGTGGTGGATATCCTCTCCACCAAGGATATGATTTA
This sequence comes from Microdon myrmicae, assembly GCA_963931805.1. NCBI lineage: Eukaryota > Metazoa > Arthropoda > Insecta > Diptera > Syrphidae > Microdon > Microdon myrmicae. The sequence continues at coordinate 17,827,075 of OZ007499.1, forward strand.
CCTACCACAAGAGAGACGTAAATTCTCTCTTTGTGTTACAGAAAACCAGATCCCGTAATGCAGATCATGGTGGTATGTGTATGATCGGTCAGATCTGTGTTGGCAATGGGTAAACGAAGCAGACAGGCGGTAAAGACAAAAGGGAGAAACGACCAAATGCGTTGTTCGGTAATGCGGGTCATTGTTTACACGATGCATCGTCACTACAATAGACGTTGGGAAAAGGTGCTAATGGGTTTGGTGGCCGAACGAATCCCTTGCATGCTTTGTATATGCCGGGTAATTAGTTGCGGCAGGGAAAGAAATTGAAGATTGTTTATTAGTGGGAAAACAAACGATGGGTTGGATCTTATGCATGTTTACATGCGTAGAAATATGGTTTATGGCATCTCCGACTGGTACAGGAACCGAGTTCTTGTTTATACTAGAAAATGCTAGAGGATCCAGTTCAGATGATAAAAATTGGGATGCGGGAATTGTTTGTCGATTGTACAAACGAATCGCGGGTCAGTTTATTGCAGCTGTAAAAACAAGCTGTCCGACATAGAATTTTAACACAGACAAAGGGTGTCGACTGGGTTGGGATTCATGATGCCATATGCACTTTAAAGAATTATTTCTAGGAATTTTAGATAATGCGTTGTATGCATTAAATGTCCTTGTAAAAGGAAATGTTTCAGGTATGCTGGGTGGTGATTGCGGTGCAGGTGTGGGAAAGTTGAAATTTGCCTGGGGTTCCTGAAAAGGTAGAAAGAAATTCTTACAGGGAATTTGCATACGCAGGGATGCATGAAAGGTAAGTTTTCTTTTCCAGGGACTTTTTAGATTAAGGATTTGATCTCTTTAATGCGTGAAGCATTTAAGATGCTAATGCGATTGCATTCGTGAAATTAGGGGTTGGGTGAAAGTTATGGGGGTGTTTCAGGAAAGCCAACCGTGGGGTTTGGCGGAACCGCCACAGACCCATAACACTAAGTTCTATTCTCTCGAAGGTAATGGAATCATTGATTAACCGTCAACTTTCGAAATATCTGGAATCAAATGACCACCTCAATAACCGCCAATATGGCTTTCGTAGTAACAGGTCCACAGGAGATTTGATGGCATACCTTACCGAAAAGTGGAGCCATTCCACCCACTACTTTAGAGAAAGCAAGTTGCACTAAATATCTCGAAGGCCCTCGACAGAGTTTTGCATCCAGGCTTTTTATCGAAATTACATTCATATGGAGTGGACAATTAATGGATGGATAAAAGACTATCTTTCTGGGCGTTCAATCAAAGTGGTTCTTGATGGTGTCAAATCTGTCTCCCATCAAATTAATGCAAGTGCTCCCCAAAGTTCTGAACTCTCACCCCCTCTCTTCCTTATCTTTGTAAATGATCTCTTGTCAATTACCCACAATCCCATCCATTCGTTTGCTGATGATAGCACATTGAGTTCCTCGTACTCATACGAACTGTCCCGGCCATACGCTACGAGCGTCAATACCAATCAGCAGGTTATGCTTAATACACTGAATTCCGACCTCAACAAGATATATCAATGGGCTTATCTAACCGAGGAGATTGCAATGCTTTAAAAACTCAGTGCTGTCTCTTGTCGTAAAAGGCGAACCCCAAAGTAAATATACTGTCGATGAACGACACGTGGATCTACGAAGCCGAGGAACTATCAATCCTCGGCACTCGAATTAATTCGACTCTTAATTGGAGCGACCACATTTTTGAGGCTGTGAAAAATGCGGCCAAATATATGGGGTTCCTTAAGAGATGCAAAACATACATCACTCCATCCAACCTGGCCACTATTTACAAGACGTATATTCGTCCAAATATGGAGTTCAACTCGCATTCAAAACTGCACTACATGTGCTCGATTGAATGCAAAAACGAGCAGTGAAGCTTATTGGGGACCTGGCCGTAAATCGTTTAATTCCGTCGTTAGAACATAGGCGCAACGTATCGTGTCTATCCCTCTTCTATAGGTATTATCACCAGCGTTGCTCAACTGAACTTGGTGGATGTGTTCCGCCTCCTCAGACATTTTCCCGCGATATCCGTCAATCTGTGAATGCGCATCAGTTCACGTTGGAAGTCAACTTCACGCGCACAAACAGACATAGAGAGTCATTCCTTAGCCGAACCACATGAATGTGCAATACTCTACCTGATCATGTGTTTCCTCGTCGTTGTAATGTCCAGGCATATAAGACCAATATACATCGATACCCCCTTTCCTTATCCACTTCCTCTCCTTCCGCTCGTACTGTGCTCTGACATTTAATGGTACTGCAAAATCCCGTTTTGTGCGGGCGTTTGTGTAAATCAATCAATCCTCGGAAGGCAAAACGCAAAAAAACGACGTTGCAGGCTTTCGACCCTGGGAATTTGGGACGAGTAGTGAGGAGACCAACCCTGACTAGCATATTCAAGAAGGGGGCGGACAAAAGCTATATAGAGCGATCTGGAAACGTAGGGATTAAAGAATTCCTTCGACCAGCCTTTCACAAACCAAGGACAGAGTTGGCCTTGAGAATAATGTCATCAATATGTGGAATGAAGTTAAGCTCCCAATCACATAAGATGCCAAGGCCACGAATCGTTTGTACAGGTGATAGCTGTTGGTTGAGTAAGACAACATAGGAACGTAGCGGGGTGGGGTGTCCTTTACGGGAGAAGGTGATTGAGTGACATTAGGCAATATTTAGTTCGACGCAGTTATTTTTGCACCAAGTTGAAAAGCTGTCAAGATCTATTTGGGGAAGTGAGGAGTCGAGACACAGGTGGATCGACTTGAATGGTTTAGTGTCGTCTGCGTATAGAGAGATGGAGGAGTGCTTGATACTCCAGTCTACATCATTAATAGTAAGAATGAATAGGAGGGGTCCACGATGACTGCCCTGGAGAACACCTGACGTGTGGAAGAAAAGGATTGGAGAGGGTCAGTACAGCCATGGGCGAGCAAGAGATAGTATTAATTCTGTGATGTGCCGTGTGTGTTAGTGTACTGTATGTCTAATTCCCTGGTCGTCGAATGACTTATAAAATTCCAAAAGGGTAAATAACGAGTCCGAATCTGCAGCCACAAATGTTTTATTACTTATTAACGATAATGCACTACTTATTCGTCTTATCTCGTGGATCTTCATCGGAATAAGCTCACGATCCACCCGTGTCTCGACTTGAATGGTTTAGTGTCGTCTGCGTATAGAGAGATGGAGGAGTGCTTGATACTCCAGTCTACATCATTAATAGTAAGAATGAATAGGAGGGGTCCACGATGACTGCCCTGGAGAACACCTGACGTGTGGAAGAAAAGGATTGGAGAGGGTCAGTACAGCCATGGGCGAGCAAGAGATAGTATTAATTCTGTGATGTGCCGTGTGTGTTAGTGTACTGTATGTCTAATTCCTTGGTCGTTGAATGACTTATAAAATTCCAAAAGGGTAAATAACGAGTCCGAATCTGCAGCCACAAATGCTTTATTACTTATTAACGATAATGCACTACTTATTCGTCTTATTTCGTGGATCTTCATCGGAATAAGCTCACGATCCACCCGTGTCTCGACTTGAATGGTTTAGTGTCGTCTGCGTATAGAGAGATGGAGGAGTGCTTGACACTCGAGTCTATATCATTAATAGTAAGAATGAATAGGAGGGGTCCAAGATGACTGCCCTGGAGAACACCTGACGTGTGGAAGAAAAGGATTGGAGAGGGTCAGTACACCCATGGGCGAGCAAGAGATAGTATTAATTCTGTGATGTGCCGTGTGTGTTAGTGAACTGTATGTCTAATTCCCTGGTCGTTGAATGACTTATAAAATTCCAAAAGGGTAAATAACGAGTCCGAATCTGCAGCCACAATAGTTTTATTACTTATTAACGATAATGCACTACTTATCTAAATTCGTCTTATCTCGTGGATCTTCATCCGAATAAGCTCACTTCCAGAGATGTTTTGTGTCAAAGATGATGAGAAGGGCGAAAACTAAGAAGCTGAAAATGCTGGCGAGGCAGCAACAGCTGAAAGCTGAAGTTGAAGGTGTTTCTGGATATATCGGCTGGGCCATCATCATCATCATCGGCACTATAACCGGGAACTGGTCTTGGCCGTATTTAGCAAGTCCTGAGGCTTGTTAAATTTTCCATAATGATTTGTTTTTTCCGGGCAAGGTCATTAGTCTTGCGCCAAAAGCTCCCCGACAGGGAATCGAACTCCGGTCTCCCGCGTGGCAGGCGGGTATACTAACCACTATACAATTTTACAAAAACAACGATTCCTACATTACTGTACGACGCCTATTTAGAATTGAATACGGATTACGCCGTGTAAGTGAGTGCCCACGTGTTAATTTAATCGAAGCTTGGGTCAAGGAGTTCGTGCAAACGGGATCGACAACGAATATTAAACAAACAGGGCGGCTACGTTCAAGAAGAAACGATGAGAACATACGGGAGGTTGATATTTCCGTGCCTCGCAGCATGTGTCAGCGAGTTTTCCAAAGTTTGCGTAGTCGATTGCAGGAGTTCCACCAAGAGACGGGACACATCTCGACGATGTCATTTAAAAAAAATATATTTCATGGAACGTTTATTACGTTAAATAAATGATCAACAAAACATTTCTAGTTTCATTTTTATTCATGTTTCAAATGTGCAAAAATGTATAGCCCACCCTATATATTACTATCGTTAATTGTCCTTTGCAATGTCGGTGTTCGATTGTTCAACCTGAATGCCGGTTGTTGAACGATGACGATGTCAGCTTCCGTGAGGCCTGTTGTTAGCGGTGGTGACCTTCTTGAATGTTGTTCCGCAAACGTAGTGGTTGTTTGTTTGTTGCAAATATACGTTGTCGTCCCGTGCTTGAAGCAAGGGGCCGCTGACTTGGTTGACAATCCAACTTCTTAATATAGAATCAATAATCACCACTTGAATCGATGAATCCTACCGTGGCTCTAAGCGTGTTATATAGTAACTCCCCCACTGCCCTTGCCCCAGCGACGAAACATTAAACATATGAAACATGTGAACCATTTAAACGTAAATAATTACATTACAAACAATTACCATGTTTTCAAACTAAATGAAAATACGATTAAACTAAAATTAAATAAATACAAAACACAAGGTACGTTGTGAGTTACACATATAATAAATAAAACATAAGCTACCTCTCACTTATTGACAACATAAATAAAACATATTCTTTAAATAACATACATTTGTGCGTAGTACGTTAAGTGTTTTTTTCATCGGATAAAAAGGGGGAACGAAGGAGGAGGGGAAGAGCGTGTGGTGAAGGAGTAGTTTCAAGAAAAAGAGGGAATCGAATTTATTGTAATATGTTGAATGTGATTATGTTCGAAGTGAATCGAATCTATTGTTACATGTTGAATGTGATTATGTTCGAAGTTTAAAGGATGGTGCAGAACAATCAAGATTAACACACCAACGTCAACCTCGCCTTATAAATAACTTTTTCTGGTGCTGGTTCTTTTTGGCTGGTGAGGGGCCAATTACTGTGCAGTGCTTTGTCGGAGTTGCGCTATGGCTGTTGTTATCAGAGGGGAGCTGGTTTGCGGTGGAAGTTTGAAGGTCATCCGGAAGTGCCCCCACTTGCATAACCCCCGGGAGGATCCACAAAGACTCCTATCAACCGTTGTCGCTCATGCGCTTGTGATTTGAAAAACCACAAATCTAAAGTGGTGGGAAATATTTCCGATTTCAAAATATGTCCTGGAGTTTATTTACCAAGCTGCAACAACAAAAACAATTTTTGACAATCAAACTTAAATGAACAAAAATAATAATAGCTTATTTTTGCAGATAGCCATCGGGAAACCAGGTACTCACTTTTCCAACAAATGTTGAGGGGGTGACCCCATTGGTACAGAGTTCGGGGGGATCCGCAGGGAGCAACCATCGATGTCCCGACCACCGCCACCGGGATAACCGATGTAGATTGCCCGGCTGAAATACATCAGATCCCGAATAGGGCACTCCTACAAAACGTGAGTACCTCTTTTGATTATTATTAGTAGTGTGTAAATATTACAGGCGTAAGTAGGCGATAAATGATCCAGTGTCCGGCTCCTCTGGATGAGTATATCTGCGGTGGTGATGGTGCGAAAACGAGCACTCGCGACATCGAGGCACTTGGGATATTTCGATTTTTTCCTTCGTCAGTCGCGACTAACCGATTCAACACTGAGGAGTTGCTTTTGGTTTGTTTGATTTGTTGATCAACCGCTGTTAATTAATGTGTGCTTATTACACCCGAAAAACAACGACAGAGGCCACAATAATTCACAGTAAACCGGCAATCACCTTTTTAATACTTCGAATGACTTTTTTTTTTCGTTATCGCCTTCGCTCCTTTGTTCTCGATCTCTTATCGGCACATGAGATCAGTTCCTTGTTCTCCCCACAACGTTATCATCGCCCCTGTTCATTCCAGGGCCTTTTGGGGTTTTTCGATCAAGAGCAGTATTGTTATGCTGTTCTCTCGAATTCGCCCTATTATTCCTTGTGTCACAGCTCGCCGTACTCAAAACTGAGGTATTTGGTTGTGACACAAGTTAACACCTAGAGTGTAGAGGATGGAGAGTTATTTCAAAAAAGATGTTCTCACCGAGCGTCCTCATCGTAGTTAGTTGCATCGTGCAACAGGTAGATACGTCTGTTACGCAACGGATTATAATAAAAATTTTAACAAATGAAGGCGTTAAACCCTCGGTCATTTATTCCCGATTGAAGACGATTGAAGATTGGTGATGATACACTGTCTCAGAATTGTGTGTATATGTGAGCCAGTGGGCGACAACATATCGAAAACGAAAGTCATGATCGACGCCCATGGCCAAGTCGTACAGACAACAACATCCGTGTCGTTCGAGAGCTTATTGAAAGTGATCGCCACTTAACTGTCGGAGAAATCTCATCAGAACTGGGTATTGAATGACAACATCCGTGCCGTTCGCGAGTTTCCTGAAAGTGATGGATTGAACACTTCCATAGCTGATACCCACTTCTGATGAGATTTCCCCAACAGTTAAGCGGCGATTACTTATATGTACGACTTGTCCTTGGTACTTGTCCATCGATACGTCCTCGTTCCCCTACTCTTCATAAACCCAACAGCAGAGACACAAAATTATCTACCTCACACCTTGTTGCTAAGCAAAAAGCAAAACTACTGTTTATACTTAATTCACTCTCGTAAATTGTGACAATATATCAAAATTTCTAATGTGATCAGTCATTTATTAAGTGCTTCCTTGGCAAAACCATTGCACGCGGTGCGGCTATAAAATAACGAGATTTCGCATATACCACAAGTTATATGGGGGCGGCCAGGACGTACAGCAAACATTTGTGTAGCATGAAGTTTTCTCTTTGGATTATTGACATTTTGAATTACATTGAAAAATATTTAAACTTCTTGGAAATACCGACCATATGATGAATCTTGGCTTTCCACTTACAATACAGGAACTAGGTATCAATCCATGTATTCCAAGTGTCCATCTTTATCATCATCATCATCGGCACTACAACCGGGAGCCGGTCTTGGCCTTATTTAGCAAGTCCTGAGGCTTGTTAAATTTTCCATAATCATTTTTTTTTCGGACAAGGTTATTAGTCTTGTGCCATAGGCTCCCCGATGAGGGATCGAACCCCGGTCCCCCGCGTGACAGGCGGGTATACCTTTATATCTTTATAAAGCTAAAAAATATCGAATGAATAAATCAAAAAAGTCAAGGCTATGATAATTTTTTTATTTGCATTTGTCTCTGCACTAAGTTCCTGGATGTCAAACTATTAATCAACGTTTCTACCTTCAAGGTCTTAGGCAACTCCACAGAAATATCATCATCATCATCATCGGCACTACAACCTGGAACCGGTCTTGGCCTTATTTAGCAAGTCCTGAGGCTTGTTAAATTTTCCATAATGATTTGTTTTTTCCGGGCATGGTCATTAGTCTTGCGCCAGAGGCTCCCCGACGGGGAATCGAACCCCGGTCTCCCGCATGACAGGCGGGTATACTAACCAGTATACTATTGAGGAGCCCACAGAAATATAAAAATAGGAAAAAAACGACGTGGATGAACTAGTTATTTTAGCATGACAACACACCGGCTCGTGTAGCAGTGTCTGTTAAAGCATTTCTAGGATAACATGCTAATAATGAATGAGTCACATTTTTCACACCAAAGGACTTTGATATGTGACCCTTTTTAAAATGTGAGTTAAAAGGAATAAAATGTTACGTAGTTGAAGCTGTGGGGGTAAAAGCAGAATGCATCATGAAGAAGTTTTCCAGCACTGTTTCGAGAAATGAAAAATGTGCATGGCGCATTTTAGGAATAAGGAAGTTGGATAGATTGAAAGCCACAATGAGTGAAAAAAAAAAAAATAAGTCATAAGTTTAAAATAAGGTGTTTTACAGATACAAATTTGCTTTTTTATGGCGTGGCATGTGCCACTCATTTATGTATCGCCTCTAATCGAAAATTACGGTATGATAAAAAAGTATAGTGTTATGTTTGGATAGAAAGGAGTATATAAAGGGTACTCCAATAGGAACTTGACAACTTTTTTTCGGCAGTAAATTTTTATAATTTACAGACGTTGTTCGTTCGTGTACTTAACCACGATGAAAATGTTGAGTTTACTGAATAAATTGACAGTGACAGTTCGATGATTAGTGAAAGGGTGCGTTCACAAATTAAATTCAAAGTTGTCAAGTCCCTATTGGAAAACCCGATATTTAGCGCAGTGTTGCCCGCCAAAGAGGTGACATTGTAAAAAATATATAACATCTTCCTCTTGTTTTGGTTTTCTGGTTAAAAGTAGTTCAGAACATAAAGCATCAGCTGAACAGGTCTAGATTGTCAATTGAAGAGAAACGACATATCGATAATGAAACCGGGGGAGACCTGATTTTTATACTTGAATCATTTCTATAAATACATAAGCTGCGACAGAATTACAAACAGCTGGTAGAAATGACATCAGCAATCACATCACGGAACGGATATTAAAATGTTTATTATCTTTGCCCTTGAACATATATTTCAATAACCTTCCGCCGAGTTATTTATCTTCCAGTTGCATATTCAGTCACGAAACCTCACATAGTAAATATAGCACAATCACGGCACTTAAATAAGTCTGACACCAAAATGCAAAATCAAGTACGCGTTTGTTTAACCAGCGATAAAGTTGAGATTTGCCGTCAATGGCGGGTGTAAATTACGTTTTCATTCATGAAAATATTCAAAGATCCGTTCAAAAAACATAAAAGGAAAAAACGAGAAACCGAGAGAATGTGTTGTCTGCGTTTGAGGTTTTTGATTGTGCCGCGTGTTATCAATAAACTTCTTTTACCAGGAACCAGAAACCCTCTATTGATTAGAGAAAACTTGCATACTTCATACATCTAAGTTAGACAATCAATTGTAATTAAGGATTAACACAGAATAATGTAATTTGCTTTATTATTTTACTTTGGTCTTGGAATGCAATAAAAACAAAACCAATTTTCTTTGGTGTTGGAACGCAATAAAAATAAAACGAATCTACTCAACAAAAATGACTTGAATTGTCGGAAAAGTGACAGGGATGCCTTTAATAGATTGAAGAAAAAGAACTAGAGGGAAGGGTTCTAACAACAAATTACAAAAAGCCCAATTGATGGTGGATTGATATGTTTGTGGGATATACTTTCCTTTAATCGAGTTTATTGCCGGCCAATAGATTTCGTTGAATCCCTCATTGACATGTGCCTGATTTGATGCTCTTGGGGCCATGCATTATAATTTAACATTTCTAACAAACCGATAGTAACCTGTACAGTAAGATTTTGTAACTTACATTAGATTCAAAATAGCACACTTCTGCCAATAGATAAGTGCGAATATAAAGAATCTGAGTCGTTAGTCAATGCGTACATTTTTGGTTGACAATACCAGAAAAGCCTTTAAGAAGAAGCTACTCAGAGGGTATATAGGAAGTACACACATGGTCTCCATTGCACGATAATGCTGAGTCACACCTCGGGCACAGTTCGGCAATTTTTGGCACGAAATCAATCCGGCGTGTCGAATCATCGGCCATATTCACCTGACTTGACCCCGCAAGATTTCTGTTTATTTCAAAAATTTAAAATGAAGTTAGTTGAAAGAAGGGTTTCTAATGATACTTCGACCACAAAAGCACCTACAACCCGAGCACTAGATGCAAGCGCTCTTCATCGTTTGATTTTTCTTGTGGGACATTTTGGCAGCAGACATCGGTGGTGTTTTTATGGAACCCGCATCCTTGCTGATGACAACTTAAAAACAACCCTTAGGCGCACCGAAAGCCGCGAATTCCGCCTCGATCTCTGAGTTCTCTCTGATGAAATACAGCAATCCCGTAAAGGAATGACACTCGCTCCCTGGCAGTAAGAGTAAAACCTGTTACCGCTTTGTCGCCCCCTCAGATATGATTGGATTTTCCACTCGAAAGCACGGGCACTTTAGGATCGGCAGGATGAATTTATCCTTAAGAAACTCCAACAAACCCTTGCCCTCTTTACCTAAGCACACACTAGGAAATAATAACAGTATTTTCCATCCTAAATCGGCCCTTACATTTCTTCCTAAATCTTCCGGAGTGCTCCACGTTCCAGTTTTAACTCGTCCTATAAAGTCATTTCCCAAGCCAAGATAGACTCATACTAATTCTCCCAAACCTAGCTGCACTCGCAGTCGTCAGTCGTCCGACCCAACTTTAACTCGTCCCACTAAACCATGTCCCAAGCCTGGGTACAACCGACCCCCCTCTATATTTGTCTCTATATTTCACCGCGCTCGCACTCCTTATCCCCCCCGCACACTCCCATAAAAAAGCCTTGCCCAATATCGAACCAACTGCCCCTCCTCCCCACTTACCACTTTTTAACTTGAAAACTTCCACAGAATACGCACTCAAACCAAAGATTGAATCTCATATCCCCCACCCCACATCCTCATCACACCACCACCACGTTTATTACGTTGTTGTTAGAATTGTTTATACGCGCGCCTCTCCCGCTAACGGTTTTTTAAAAATCAAGTGTTGCCATTTGCAAAAATGTATGGCCCATCCACATAATAAAATTGGCGCAAGGCCAATAACCTTGCCCGGAAAAACAAATTATTATGGAAAATACACGTTTCTCTTCCCTTTTATACATACGGTCTGAACGAAAGTAACCTTATCCCCAGTGCCAATAGCCAAGAACTGCTTTTAAAATTTTTCGTGACGACGATGTTCATCGATCATGTCCTGACCCCTCCCACCGAGGCGTGCTTGTCAACCAAAATGGGCTAACCTCTTTCCTTATTACCATCTCTTCTTCTCCCAACCTCGACTATGTCACAATTAAATTTGACTATTGCTTATACGTTTTGACACAAGGCTAATAACCTTGCCCTGAAAAAACAAATTATTATGGAAAATTTAACAAGCTTCAGACTTATTAAATAAGGCCAAGACCGGGTCTCGGTTGTAGTGCCGATGATAATGATAATGATGATGATTGCTTATACGTCATTTGCTTTTATATATCGCCTTCGCAAACTATCCAGTCATACGAACTGGCAATTGCCGCAATCGACTGCCTAACTGAGGTAGCTCTTCCCAAGATGACATCGTAGTCCTTGGCGATTGTAACCTCCCCCATCACCAATGGACGTTGTCAGACGACAAATCCCACTACATCTCAGTCCCTACAACTGGCAAGGAATGTCTCTTTTTAGACAACCTCACCGACTCGAGCCTTTGTCAAGTAAGCAAATTGTCATAAATCATCTGAGCAGACAACTTGACCTTCTGTTTACGACAGACCCCTATAATTCCTCCGTTGCACCTACGCCCCACACCCTCTCAACGATTGACCCCCCCCCCCCCCGCCGGCCTATCTTATCCCTATACCACGACTACTCAACCCGCCCCGCACCTCCCCCAATATTTTCTTATAACTTCCGAAAAGCCAGCTTTCGCCTCATGAATGAGTACCTTAGCAATATCACACTTTGCTTTAACGATATAAGTGCAAATGCCGCTACTCCCTCTCACAACATAGAAATCTACGATGGCACATCCCTATATGTTCCATTTTCCCGACACAGGATATCGTTCTCATCGGTATAGCCGCAAAGTCCGTATCCTTCGTCACAAGAGAAACAAGTTGTGGAACACTTTCCTAAAAACGCGTTCTCCCCTAGACTATTCCAACTTTTTGGATTCCTTTTATCAATTCACAGAGCTCTACAACTCCATCTACCACAATTTCCTAATTAAAACACAAAACAAGTTGATCAACGACCCCATCTTTCTTGCACTTTATCAACTACAAACGCGAAACTGATGTCTGTCCCAACTCTCTCCGCTACGGCTCACTACTTTAACTGATTCCCATACCATCGCTAATCCTTTTGCGTCCTTCTGCAAACATTCCTTCACGGACAACTCTTTCCAGCCTAACCATTCTTAGTTCACTCATCATCATCATCGGCACTACAACCGGGATCCGGTCTTGACCTTATTTAGCAAGTCTCTCCACCGGTCCCGATTTCGAGCCGAAGTCATCCAGTTTGGCTTCTACCTCACTGGCCTGGCTGAATTCTCCCTCGGCCTCCTCATCCCAATACATATTCAACAACACCAAGTTATAGAAAGACTAAAACAACAACAAAGATGAGTTCATCCCCGCCTCAGACGGACTCTCTGTTATCCTCTTAAAAATATGTTCCTCCTCTCTTTCTCTCCCGCTCGCTTTAATCTACAATCTATCCCTTGCAGAAGGTGTATTCCCGGACATTTGGAAATCCTTTTATAGTCACCCCCATACACAGAAAGGGAAAAAAAAATATATCCAATTATCGTCCCGTTGCTAAGCATTCGCCCATTTCGAAACTGTTTAAAGGCCTTCTACATGATGCGTTATGTTTCCGCTGCAAACCCATCATCTCTCCCAACCAACACAGTTTCCTTTCCGGCAGGTCCACTACTACCAACCTTGTGGAATTCTCATCCCACACACTCCTTGCCTTAGAAAGCGGCAATGATGTCGACGTAATCACTACAGATTGTAGCAAGGCCTTCCACAAAATCCCCGGCAATCTCATTCTCTTTAAGTTATCTTCCCTCGGCTTTAAACACTTATTGGTTAAGTGGATTTCATCCTATCTTAATAATCGAACCTGCCGAGTGCAATTTACATCCACCGTCTCCACATTTATTTTCCAACTTCAGGGGTTCCCCAGAGCAGTCATCTCGGTGCCCTCCTATTTATTCTAACCTTTAACGACATAGGCTCCAGTATCGGCCACTTCCCTAACACACTTTACGTGGATGATATCAAACTTTTCAAAACAATCCCCTTCCCCTAGACCCCCCACTTCACCAATTTGATCGTGACAACTTGTTACGGGCCTCGCGTCCGTGTCCTCGCCTTCACCTGAAAGGAACGACACACAACATGGCCCCATCTCATCTAATAGACAAACCATTTTAAGGAACAATCCATTCTACTATTGGGAGGATGAACAAGATCCCCCAGAGGAAACAAGTAGGATTTCAGATCGGACCTACGGGGATACATTTCAAAACCCTAAGGAATCGAGACACAGGCAAAATAGGCCTGTAAATGATGCGTTTCAGGTAGTAGGGACAAATAATAGGAACACTAACACTAGGTTCCCAGAACAACTTCACCCTGTTACACGCCCCCAACCTGGGAAAATTCCGTTTAGGTCCGAAACACCACCACATTTTTCCAGAAGACCAATAACCAAAGAAACCTGAGGTACCACGGCACCATCAGAGAGGCGGAGGTGACTATCAAAGTGACTCATCCAGTCAAGGCCGGCATAAACGTGCACCACACCCATGGATTGCACGTATGACATGCAGCTTCTGTAGAAGGAAAGGACATGTGTATGAAGAGTGCCTGCGACACCGGAACACGCCATTGTGTACGAAGTGCAACCAATATGGGCACGATGCCCAAGCACACAAATGAAGGCAGATAATCCCGAGTCTCCACGACTATGGTCGCAAAACCAACAGAAGTCACCCGTGAATACCTCAAACCAAGGGCAAGACCGACCACCTACTTCGAAACAAGAAACAGCATCGAATCGTAGAGTATATAGCATTCGATGTTGTTGTGAGTTTTGTGGCCGAAAGGGTCACACGTGGGAAGAGTGTCATTGCAAGGCAATGTGAGTACAATCCCAAAAACCAACAACAGAAGCACCCAAAGTGGTTAAGCCCGTACTTCGCGACCACACCCCCACCGACCTGCACGGTCAACACTGAATGGCACAGTCCAAAAAAAAAAAAAATCGAAGGACCATAAGCAGCCACGCGACAAAGGCGGTCAACAGGCACGAGCCAAGAGCAGTACTAGTTCTGAGGCTCGAAAACTGAAACAACGTCAGCACCAAGCACAACGTCGTCGATCTGAGTCGAACCACAACCAGTCGAAATCAGCCGCTACGGATGCGTCAGAGACTTCAAAGCAGGGACATCGGCGACAGTGTGTCGGCAAAGAGCAAAATGGGAGAAGTCGGTAAACTCCCAGAGATCGATTCGGAATCCCCAACCCGACTGAACTAAAGTCACCAATTAATGAAACCTGTCCTCAACTCCCACCAACGAAAGTTCCAATTGTCGAGCTCCCATTAGACATCGGTTGTAGAAGCACTACATGTCTAATACTGGACACAGGTGCGGAGATCAGCCTTATTAAGCTGAAGGCACTCCAATATCGAACCATATTGGACAGAGAAGAATCAATTACCCTCCAAACGCTTTTTGGCAAGGGCAAGTCTAGGGGCTATTGTAAGGGGATATTAAAATTACTCCAATAAATCTCCTGTAGTTTTCAGGTGATAGACTCCCTACTGGGATTCTCAGCAGATGGGTAGTTAGGGAACGATTTCCTGTCTAGGAATTGTAAAGTTAATGGACCCGGAAACTGTTTGGAATTTTCCCAAACAAGATTAAATCCGGTAAGCTTTTCCATTGAAAATTTACAAAAGACGGGAAGCGGATGTCAAGACATAAGCAACCAGTCGGGAACCCGCACCAAGGGGACCCAAAGGGGTCCAGATCGCGATCGGTAATATACCGGATCATCATCATCATCGGCACTACAACCGGGAACCGGTCTTGGCCTTATTTAGCAAGTCCTGAGGCTTGTTAAATTTTCCATAATGATTTATTTTGTCTGGGCAAGGTCATTAGTCTTGCGCCAGGGGATATACCGGATACCCTACCCAAATATTGTTACGGGCCCCGCGTCCGTGTCCTAGCCCAACACCCACTAATTTCCCCTCTCTGCCTGTAAAGGAAAGAAAAATCGTCAAGTAGCTAATTTGCATAAACTACTTTATGCAAATTCTACTTGGCAGTAAAAATAATAAAAAAAGGAGTTGGCGCTGAATAAAACAGAAACGTCAACGGCAAAAAATAAAAACAGATTGAATTCTCATACTCATTAGAAGAACTACTGCGACTAACTTTGTGCTTATAAAAATTACATTAAATAATAGTAGGTCTCTGAAAAAATATTTATGAAAAGTAAAACCATTGAGCCACCATTAAGTAAAATAATAACCATCATCAACGAACAGCCAGCTGAATAGGGGGAGTCAAGAACTCAACGTCCCCTCCAACCTGCACACCAGGGACCAGCAACATCGACCGCTCCACGGTCCGCTATACAAGTAAGTCACTTTACTTACCCTTAACACTACCCTCAATATATTGTTAATATATTTAAATTATATTATATAACAAGATTTTATTTTCAATTTGGTGCCAAAACAACTGCCTCGAACCAAATGTTACTCAATTATCTTCTCTTGGCAACCCCCCCCCCCCCCGCGTTTCCCGCTCCTATCGCTTCCTTAACTAACCAATAACATCGGTTAAATTGAGTCATGGCCTGTGTATCCCATGGGACAAGAAGCTAAATTTTATCGCACATATTGATGACATAATCCTCAAGCCCAACGCCGCCCTTGGCTTTGTTAAACGCTAGTCGAAAGAATTCCTAAATCCCCACGTCACCCGTTCACTCTACATAACCTGTGGGAAAGGAGTCGTGGCACCGGCATGCGTGCGAGTTCTACTTCGTCCCACTAAGTATTCGCAGTTCGGGCAAGGTTCCGCCAAGTCGAATCGTCACTAAATGTCCCAAAAACTGTTCCGTCAAACACTGAAAGGAAACTGTTCATCAAACGCGGAAGGGTAACGATAACATCCCGGAAACTGCAGCACAGGAGAGTAAAACACAAGCGAAGCTCCACAATCCAACGTCCAGGAAGAGGAAAATAAAACATTTGTTATAATTTATTTATTTTTGGTCGAGTTTGTCTCACATTCGCGATTTACAGGACGTTGTGTTGACTTAGAGTTACGTTATTAATTGTCCACGATAGGGTTTCTTTAACTAACATCGTATTTTTTAAAACGCGACACAATTAAAAAAAAAAATCAAACGGTCGGACACTCGCAACCTCGAATTTAACGGATCTCCGCAACGCTAAGGAGAGCGGAAGTGACGCGTGACCGGGCGGTCAGCGGATGGAAAACGACTCAGCGATAATTATCCCGTGCAGAGATGATTCGCTTATTGTGATCATGGTGGTATGTGTGCGTGGTTCTTTCATGGATGAGAACGAACCTAGAACAAAGAAAGGGCATAAAGTGCATTCATGGGATACGATTTCGGTAAAGCAAATAAAACCGAACTCGTCGGATGCTAATGGGATCTTTGTTGGAAATGTGCGTCGCGGCTAAACAAAAAGACGACGATGCGATGTGGAAATGTGCTAATTGGTTTTAGCTAGGTTACTGGGAAATGGTGTTTATGGCACCGCTAGTAAGGTTAGGTATTGAATTCCTATTTGGATTTTTTTATGCTGTAGGATTCGATTGATGCCAAGAGACGCGGAATGCGTATTTGCTCTGGTCCCTTGGGTGTAAGTCGCCAGCCAATGCGTATGTAGGGAACATTGTTGTACACATGGTGCGGCTGGGAAAATAGACGGCCCAATATTGTTGGTCCCTGTCATGACGATTACATTGTATGCAAACCGAATCATTTTGTTTACAGGAATTTGTCTGGTACTGAAGGTGCCGAATTGGTTTGGAATTCCAGATAAGTAAAGCAAGAAATCTTACGGAAAATTGTATCCATGAAAAGGTAAGTTTTCTTTACAGGGATTTAAGATTTTAGATTTGATATATATAATCCGTGAAGGATTTTCAGGTACTAATGCGATTGCATTAGTGAAGTTAGGAAATTGGCTGAATGTTATGGGGGTTTTACGGTAAGTAGACAGTGGGGTTTGGTGGAACCGCCACAAACCTTTGTCCATCCTCTTCTCGAATATGCTAGTCAGGTCTGGTCACCGCATCAATTATCTCAAATTCGCAGGATTGCGGGCCTTCAACACCATTTCTTGCGCTTTGCCCTCCGAGGATTAAATTGGGAAAATCCTCTGATTCTACCTCCATACACAAGCCGGCTCCTTTTAATCAATCTTAACACACTTGAACAGCGCAAAATCCATACCGAGCTTCTCTTCATTCACCGTCTTCTCTCATGCTCAATCAATTGCCCAAGGCTGCTATCCACCATAACATATCACATAAACCTCTTTAACTTACGTAATCCTCATCTCTTCTATTTGCCCGGCCATCGTACCTCTAACGACTCTAACGAACTCATCTTGCATGTGCTTCGAAGGGCCAACTCTTCCCCCACCTCCTTTGACTTCTACCTCTCCGCTCCCGTTTTCAAACGCCGTCTCCTAATACTCGGATTTATTGCGCCTTAACTGCACCAACAGAGCGTTAGAAATGTTCATTCGAACACGTTTTTGGTCTAACGTGAGCAAACGCGGCACCCAATACGCGGACAGCTTTCTCATGCCTAAATCTTGATTTAATATGTGACAAACACGTTCTTTGACCATGTTCATAGTCTCTGCTATCTCTCTCCCTTTAATTCGGTGGTCGTCTAGCACCATTTGGTGAACTTAAGCGATCTTATCGTCAGTTATTCGGGCGCAAGGCTAATAACCTTGCTCGGAAAAACAAATTATTATAGAAAATTTAACAAGCCTCAGACTTGTCAAATAAGACCAAGACCGGATCCTGGTTGCAGTGCCGATGATGATGATGATCGTCAGCTGTTGCCGTTTTTGGACGTCCCGAACGTTCATGGTCTCCCAAGCTCTCACGGCCACGTTTAAATTCAGCTGCCCAAAATTTCACTGTGGTAAGTGATGGTACAGACATGATTTGCGTTGGCGTATTGCCTTTCAAAAACAAAAATTTAAAGACAGTTCGATCTCAATTTTGTCCTTTTTTACAAAAACACACAACGACTCACTCAAACGTCTGTCAAATAAAAACTAGGCGTCCAAAATGGCTGAAATTTTGGTGAGTAACTGTCACAATCTGCACAACTACATGTATGCTACTATTTTCACGTTGAACTTTTCAGACCACCCACGTATAACAACCTCGATATGAGTGTTTAAAAATAACTAAATGATTAATCATCAACGTTGTTTTTTTCCTTGGCTGGGATCATGCTAAATTCTCTTTATCCTACCAGTTCCAGTACATGTTCTGCCGAAGCGAGAACGTTTCAATAAGTATAAAGTAAAGTAAGGTAAACGGGAGAGCAGTCAAGTTTTTAAGTAAAGTAGTTCGCCTTCTAAGGTAAATAAAAGAAGGGCAGACAACACGATACTGACATCAAAACAACTAAGTTTCTCAGAACCTTCCAATAAAACCCTCCTAAATGCGTATATGAGTATTTTAATCCACTCTAATCATAACATTTTCAAAAAATACCACTCAATAGACGTACAGACCGTTAAACAAACTTCTTCACCAGTCGTTAAATTCATCCTCAATTCGATTGTTCCGCTCTAGAAAACCAAAAGTCAATAAAATCAACCAACAATAAATCGAATTATCTGCAATATGTTCAAACTTTCGTTACTTTTTTCTACGCAATTCAATTAGGAAAAACTCGCTTGTCTTTTCACGAAATCAGTTGAAAAACATTTGAAGTGGAAGAAGGGAGAAGACAATTTCACGGTTTCATCTTTTGTCTTCAAAAAATCAAGAAATTGATTCGCCTGTTGATTTCTATGGCGTTCGAGATTCATCGTAATCGTTAGTTTTTGTAAAAAAACTATCGAATTCAATCGACGTGAGTAATGGCTGGGTGATCTGGTGTCACTCATGTCGTCCCTGATGCAAGGAATGTTTTAATCTCTGAAATGTAGCATAGACAATATATCGTAATGTATTGTGAGACACTTTGATACGTTTTCGACAATAATTATGACCGTGTGAAAATTTTGTGAGGAAATTTCATAACAGTTCTAAAGAGAAGTACGAGGAGACGTTTAGAACGAAGGTAGAACAACATCACTTTTTTTAACAACAAAGCCGCACACGAACACCCTTTTGGAGGTCTAAAAAAAAAAACATGATCATTGTTTTGTGCAATGATCGTTTTCTAAATTGAACTTTCTCTCTCTTTATAGGAATTCGTTCGTGAACCGTCAATTGCCGATTTTCAAATAATTCTTTTTGCATTTTCGCAAAACGCTATTCATCCTAGACGTCTGTACATCAGTCTTCGAATTCAGTGACTTTGACATGTTTTTGACTTTCGTACATTGTGGGCCACAGACTTTGCATAATTGTCAATGGGGGCAGTGCCTTTGGTACTCAAAAAACGTATCACTCCACGTAACTGATATCTGGCTAGAAAAGCAAGCGCGAGGGTTGGAATGGCTGCCCAACCAAGACTGAGCTTCGCAGCGGACTCGGATTGGTGGAGAGTTGAAGAAGAGGAACAAAGCTACAAGTATTGATGGAGCTCGCGTAAAATCGTTTTTCGTGTCTCCTGTGCATTGGAGACCTTATTTTATGAACACACCTCGTACCTACTTGTTCATGGAAACATTGTTGAGTCAATGGTATTGCAGCTTACGACGAGTTAAAAACAAAAACAAAGGAGCAAGTGGCATTCCAAACATTAATTTTATATGTTATACGTGGCACACCTTCACAAGAATAAATACTAAGTTTAAGGCCTAACCCAACACGCAACTGTGGCGGTTCTTTAAAGCCTTCCTAAAGAACCATCCATTTCTTTAAAACAACCTACTTTTCCCTCACTTCATAAACCACTATACTTACCTGCATTCGACCAGTGTATACTTTCTTTCAAATAACTTTCACCTCAAAGTAAAACCCCAGCAGGCATGCACACAAACAAGTTATTTCATTCATATTACATGAACTGTGGCAGACAATCGGCTAATTGTCGGCAATTATGAAAGATAAATACTCGCTGGCCAGCGTAATTGTTGACACAGCTGGAGCCGGTATTCTTGCTATGGTTCATGAGTGAATATTGCCCCAATCCCAAGGTTCGCTACAGTTGCAACCAATTTCCTTTATCGGTTATCTACCGATCATGGGATTTGGGCACTAATATGATTGACGTTAGACAATCATACCCTAGATCATGCCTAACGATGCTCCGGCCTGTTAAACAAACAAACACACAGTAGCATCACTGTGTTTACCCTATTAACCGACCGCTGGTCCATGGCCACCCTGGGCGAGATGTACGCTTGCACATCTGCAAGGCTAATTCCTCGCCATTATACTCATGTACCGGCACCGTCTTGTAAACAAGACGCAAATTTTCGGCTGACCTATCGTCACCAGAATGTATAGCCTACAACGGCATTATCATGGACGCCTGAGTAAACACGATGTGCATATCATCGTGACCCTTGAAAAAGCGTTTTTGTGTATCTTAAAGCAACAACCTATTTCGTTCTCGGGCGCAGGTCATCAAAGATTTATGGCCCTCGAAATAGCGTTTCTGTTTATTTAGGACACAGAAACTTATTTCTTCCTTCGGCAATCTTCGCTATAGCGTATCTCTATCATGCCTGCAATTCATTACACCAGCCCATGTTTATTCAGGTGCATTTTCGTCGTTGCCGATATCCAGGCTGAAGGGCAACGTACTTGTCTTATACGGACACATAGACAATCCTCCCACACCAATGTAATCCACCACCGTCGAATCTGACAGATATGGATTGCATCGGCGAGTCAGATTTTAGGCACCCAACCGTGCAGAATTATCCAAATTAATGTTCGAAGTGTGCGCACACCAGGAGTGTAGAGTTATCAGATAAAGTGGTGTCGGTCTGATTGTCCGATTTTAAATATATTTATTCCTATTCAAAATCGATTTCAAACGTAGTAAATGTACGAATTAAATGTGGCGGTGTCTGGTATATCTTTGTGCGACTATTTGTGTTCGTTTCCTTTTTCGCGGTACAGCGATTTGATATTTAAAAAATTAATAATTTTCAAAGCGGTGGACCGTGTCAAGTTAAGAAAAGAGTTCTTATGATTTGTAATACAATTATACCTCAGCGTGTTACACTATAAACTAAACAATAAATAAACATTCTACAGTCACGCACCTACCTCAACCCCACACAACCATAGAGAAGAACGCAGAAAAAAAAAAAGTGAAAAAATTCACCAGAGCCGTGAGCGATTACTGTCCCAATTCACACACCTTAGATAGCGAGTTATAATAATATCCGAGTGTACATGCGCCCATGGTCTGGTATGGCAAAGTTTCTGTTCTAACTTTATAGCAGGGACTCGAATCACGTTCGTCACACAATGCTATAAACAAGTTTACGTACAGTAGCTAGTGCGTTGTAACTTTTGTATTAATTAAGCCCCTAAGCTAGGGCAGCATTTTCTCTTTCATTGAAAAATAGTAATTTTTGATTAACAAGAAAAATAAAAACTGTTGGTAGTTATAAACAACCCAGTTGGCCTATAACAACAATGATCAACTAAATGTACATTCCTCTCAAGCTGAGACTTTCCCTCTCCGATATTTACTATCATATTGACGAGCGGTAACCACGACCAACGTAATTAGTCAAGTAAAAATAGCGGGATTGCTGTCCAAACCAATAACCATCTTTAATGGACTTGTGGGGGTTCTCTATACCACACGGAGAACCAACCCACAATGCCAACCGATTTTGACCGCTAACAGCGCGTCACCTCACCCCAACTCCCCATTCAAAACCTGAAATACACACATTCGTAACCATGCAAAACCTGCAAGCGCACCCATCCCAATATGCAACAGCATCCGTCCCCAATCCGCAATTGCACACATCCCCCAATTTACCAGGAACCCATTTCCCAAGCTGAAATAAATGCATATTCCAATTTACAACGGAATATTAATCATCTCCCTCAATTACATCACCCCACATACATTTTCCCAAAATCGCTTCGGTCAATTCTTTACTTAAGTTATACTCCTTCCTAACTTCTGACTTACGCGAGCGTGGTATGTGGTATTATCCAAAAAAGAGGAAAATACAGGATACGTTCCGCCAGTATTTGAATAACGGAGTTTAACGCATGATACCTCGATCTCCTTTAGTTGCAATGCTCTATCTTGATCGGATACATGCTAAATTGTTGCTAATTCAATTTGAGTAAATTATTTCTTACACCTGTTAATAAATTCTAAGGCTTTTCGCTGCGTTTTCCATAACCTACAATATGTACTCATTCAAGTTAAGGGTTGGACTGATTAGAGTGTCAATAAAGGAGAATTATTTGGTTACATTGATACAAAATCATTTGTACCCCAAAAGTCTATAAAATAAAACAATTATTTTTATTAAATTGTTTTAAATTCCTTATTTTAAATTGTTTTTATTTACACCTATCGAAATGTTTTCTAATTTTAGAAAATTTTAGAATTTCAACTATAATATCTTCTAATGAGTGTTAATATATTTTTTCCACCACACACACTTTGGATACCCCTTGAAATCAAACACTTTTTGTTCTTTTGTACTTAAGGAATATATTTAATGTTGTATTTTTTAATGAAGTCACATACTTATTATTCACCTTAGTATTACAATATTAGTTATGGACACTCTATCATAGTCAATCTTTTATTATTCACTTTATTGTTTCAATATTTATTAATAGCTATATACACTTTATTTTTGCTAACCGTCTCAGGCAATCCTCCCAAAAACAAGACCTCCGCAACACACCGTCCCGGTCGAAATTCAAAAACCAACTCTCTATATGACCGTCTCGGCCAAATCTCGAAAACCCACACCTCCATTTTTTCCCCTGGGATCAAAACTTTTTCTTTCTTCCTGCAGATAAAAGGATATCTCCTTTTTTCTACCTTTTCTAAATTGGGATCGAAAGAGGAAACACAAAAGAAAAATCAATAGAGATTCGTGCTAATGCACATTCATGATCCTCTATGTTGTTAGGCGCTAAAACGAACGCGCAATTCATTTTATGACGTCTCTTGTTTGTTTTAACTTCATTTGGTTAAAACGACGCTGATTGTGTTAATGGTTTTGGGTAACCATATTTCCAGAGGATCATAAAATTGCTGACGCGCATTTTATGATTCTCAACGATTTTGTTTGACGAAAGACATCTGGTCCCCACATTTAGATCTTAGGGGATTTTAGTGGCGAACCTGTGGTTCGATTATCCTGTCTAAGTTTTCAATGTGAGCAAATTGAACGTTTAGTTCTATTTGTTTGAAATTGAATTGATTAGAGCAAATTGAACGATTAGTTCAATTTGTTTGGTATTGTATTGATGTGGGACCATTTGATGTATGGGGTAAGTGTGGGGGTTCTCTACACCACATGGAGAACCAACCCATCATTCCAGCACAACCTTGACCGCTAACAGCACGTCACCCCAACCCAACTCCCCATGCAAAATTCGCAATAGCATACATTCCAAACTTTGCAATATAAGCACACTCCAAAACCCACAACAGAATACATTCTAAATCACCCCACATACATGTTCCCAAAATTGCTTCGGTCAATTCTTTACTTAAGTTATATTCCTTCTTTGCGACCAAGCAATCTTAATTTCCCCGAAATTCATATGCTGTAATAAAACGCATATTCAAACCTACAACGGAACATTAACCATCACCACCAACTATACCGAGCCGCATACATTTCCCCGAAATTGCTTCGGTTAATATCTTATCTAAATGATATTCCTAGCTTGCACCCAAGCAATTCCAATTTCCCCCGAAACACATTTCGGTTGAACGTTTAGTTCTATTTGTTTGAAATTGAATTGATTAGAGCAAATTGAACGATTAGTTCAATTTGTTTGGTATTGTATTGATGTGGGACCATTTGATGTATGGGGTAAGTGTGGGGGTTCTCTACACCACATGGAGAACCAACCCATCATTCCAGCACAACCTTGACCGCTAACAGCACGTCACCCCAACCCAACTCCCCATGCAAAATTCGCAATAGCATACATTCCAAACTTTGCAATATAAGCACACTCCAAAACCCACAACAGAATACATTCTAAATCACCCCACATACATGTTCCCAAAATTGCTTCGGTCAATTCTTTACTTAAGTTATATTCCTTCTTTGCGACCAAGCAATCTTAATTTCCCCGAAATTCATATGCTGTAATAAAACGCATATTCAAACCTACAACGGAACATTAACCATCACCACCAACTATACCGAGCCGCATACATTTCCCCGAAATTGCTTCGGTTAATATCTTATCTAAATGATATTCCTAGCTTGCACCCAAGCAATTCCAATTTCCCCCGAAACCCATTTCGGTTCATTTCCACCTTAAACTACACTTCTCGCTTGCCACCAAGGGGCAGCTAAATTTCCACGAAACAATCACAACGAGAAAGACCCTTGATCACACTTGCCTATGCTGCCGAAACCAATTTCCCGGTATACACAACCAACGAATCCAACTCAGCTTATACGGCGAGGATTCGCTGGAACTGAATTCCCTATGCAAACATAGCAATCCCTTCCAAGTTCCGAGTAAGTGGCAGTGAGATTATTTTAGCTATGGCCCCACTGCCACGACGCAATGAACCAATCAGTCGTCATTCAACTACCAACGCGCGCACATCAAATCGATATCCAACCCCCACCGGGGCCGGACACATATCGAGGAGTCGCCTTTTATCTAACCCGGGGTGTCGTGCTGAGCCGCTGAATTTGATTTTGCTCCCCTGTTTTGTTTTGCGTAAAGTTAAGACTCGATTTTCGGGCCAAACAAAGTTAAACAAAAGCAACATTATACTTAGTAAGTCCTCAAGCGTGGGCGACCTAACTTTAAATGAACGAGATTCTATTGTGTAATATAATATTAAGTTTTGAGCGTAGTTAGTCTATGTTTTAGTGCACTTTTCCCAATTTAATTAAGCTAACCTGTTCCTCTATACTAAGGTGGGTCGCTTTGTAAATATAGTAACAATAATAAAAATAAAAAGACGCTAAACAATAAAACCTTCCAGTGAGTTTTCATTTATGCTTGGCCCCCTTTTGGTGAACAACGTTCGACGGAACTTTTGATTGTTGGGGAATGGGAGTAACCAGTGCCCGTGCCGGCCCGCAACACCCTTTATAACCCCACACTGGTGACCCCTGTGAAAACACGCCTCCTTTCGAACACCCGTGACAGTGTCAATTGAAAACGCGCAGTCCGAACATTTGTTCAACCTGGCGTTAGAGAAAGCAATCCGTGACTCTGGAATTACAACTAGAGGGACTATTGTCAGCAATTCCAGCCAGATACTTGCCTACGCAGATGACATCGACATCATCGGTAGATCCGATTCGGATGTACAGAACTTCTTCATCCAAATCGAGTAGGCGGTACAAAAACTGGGACTGCACATTAATGAGGGGAAAACTAAGTATATGGTGGCATCTTCTGCGAAGAAAAGACCTAACGTTGTTCAAACTATCAGGGTCGTGGAGCACGAATTTGAAGTAGTGCAATCCTTTAACAATATGGAAGAAGAAATACGCGAATGGCTGATCCAACAAAGGCTACTATGATCTATCAAGGCTATTTAAATCCCGAAATTTATCCAGAACATCTAAGCTACTACTGTTCAAGAACATGGTCTTACCAGTAGTCATGTATGGATCCGAGACCCGGGTGCTCAATAAAAGGCACTCCGAACTCGTAGCCACGTTCGAGAGGAAGGTCTTAAGGAGAATTGTTCGCCCCGTATGTGGGGGAGGACGATTCCGGAGAAACTACAACCATGAGTTGTACGCGATCTACATTGAAGCTAATGTAAATCAAGCTCGGTAGACTCCGGTGGGCGGGACACCTAGCTCGAATGAGCGAAGAGGAGCCTGCCCGGAAAGCCCTTTGTGGTAGGATGTATGGAAGGAGACAGCACGGCGGACCTTGTCTGCGATGGAGGGATGGCGTAGACCAGGACACCCAGAGCCTGGGAGTGCCAAACTGGATGACATCGGCTCGAAATCGGGATCGGTGGAGAGATTTGTTAAATAAGGCCAAGGCCGGATCCCCGTTGTAGTGCTGGTGATGATGATGATGAAAAAGAAGATCAACCACGAACGGAGCAAGGTTATCAATAACTGCAAGGACAGACTAGCGATTCAGGAGATTGTGTTGAGTGCAATCCACCCTACAGATGTACTTTCGGCAGACTATGCGAGGCCGCCGTTAAGTTGCAACTTGTATAATTATTTAACTGACCTCATTAGATGTCACTGATTTGCTTATTCCGGTAAGTTATTTATTGTCGTTTATTGACAAATTCCAGAGTACATAACTTAATAATCAGTCGCAATATCAACAAGCGGCGCAAACAACAACAGTCCCAATATCAAGAAGCGAAGTAAACCACCATAATTTAAGTATAAATAGAGCAAAGAAATTTAACAAAGTTTCAGTTCTGACTTAATAAAGGATAACCGAGCGGACGTGGTTCTTGTAACCGAAACTAGGTTGCATCCATGTCACCGTCCCACTTTCCCAAAGTTTTCTATGATTCGAATAGATCGAACCCTCACTGGCGGTCCCACCATCAACGAAGGTGGCACTTGTACACTGGTTAATATCGGACTTCGCCATAAAGCTACTGGCCTCCCGAATTTTGAGTCCATAGAGGCCTCCAGGCTTGAACTGCACCTGGCTAATAATGGTAGAGTGAATATATACTCCGTATCATCATCATCATCGGCACTACAACCGGGAACCGGTCTTGGCCTTATTTAACAAGTCCTGAGGCTTGTTAAATTTTCCATAATGATTTGTTTTTTCCGGGCAAGGTCATTAGACTTGCGCCAGAGGCTCCCCGACGGGGAATCGAACCCCGGTCTTCCGCTTGACAGGCGGGTATACTAACCACTATACTATCGAGGAGCACAATAATATCCGTATACCACACCCATAAAACCAATAATGGCCCCAATAATCCCAAAGGTATCGGCAAATTAAAAAGGTCTTCGGGGCACACACCCTTCTTTATACGCAGTAATTTTAATCCCAGGCATCCCCACTGGAACAACTCTGTCTCTTGCGCAAATGGCACAAAACTGTACCAATGGTACACCGAAAACTCTCATGCCCTCAACTTCGAAATAGTCGCACTTACGGTTGGTACCCAAGGTAACTCAATTCTGGACATCTTTTTTGTGTCCAAAGACTTACTTCCCCAAATCACTCCTCCCAAGTATCGGCGGATGCATCTGACCATAATGCTGTGACCACGTTCATCCGCGGCTATCCAACTTCCCGGACTCATATCGGATACATACCCGACTATGGGCGCACAAATTGGGACAACTTCAATATTACATTGAACGAAACTAACTAACTAACTTTGAAGTAGCTTAAAAACTGGAATGGGGACGAAGACTAAACGAAGATGGATAGAATTATAGCCTAAATAGTAGGACCGGGAAGGGTAAGGATAAGCCGGGTGCTAGGGTGTGAGTATGAGTGCGGGAGAGTGCTGCCGGTGGGCGGAGTGGGGTCAGGAGGGGTAAGAGACGAGACGACGTTTGAGAGCGGAAGAGGTGAGATTGAAGTCAAAGAAGGTGGGGTGAGAATTGGCCCACTCCTGTATTCGCGAAATGGGTTCATTAAAGCCGTAAGACATGTGATGGGCGGGCACAAAGAACAGACGAGGGTGTCGCAGGTCTCGGGAATTCGTGGAAAATATGTTGCAGGAGAGCGGGTTTGGGCAGTTGATTGAACCTGAGAGTAGAGGGTGGATGAAGAGGATGTCGGCATGAATTCTGCGCTCTTTAAGTGTGTCAAGGTTAATTAGGTGAAGACGGCTCGTGTATGGAGGTAGAATCAGAGGATTTTCCCAATTCAATCCTCGGAGGGCAAAACGCAACAAAACAACGACCTTGCACGTTTTCGACCATGCGAATTTGGGACGAGTAGTGAGGAGACCTAACCTGACTAGCATATTCAAGAAGGTGGCGGACAAAGGCTATATAGAGCGATCCGGAAACCTAGGGACTATAGAATTCTTTCGACCAACGTTTCACAAACTCAAGGACTGAGTTGGCCTTGATAATAATCTCATCAATATGTGGGATGAAGTTAAGCTCCCTATCACATAAGATGGCTAGGCCACGAATCGTTTGTGCAGGTGTTATCTGTTGGTTAAGTAAGACATAGAAACGTAGCGGAGACGGGGGTCGTTTACGGGAGAAGGTGATTGAGTGACATTTGGCAATATTTAATTCGAGGCAGTTGTTATGGCACCAAGTTGAAAAGCGGTCGAGATCCATTTGGAGAAGTGAGGAGTCGACAGAGGAGCCGATCGCCTTGAAGAGTTTAGTGTCGTCCACGTATAGAGAGATGGTGGAGTGCTTGATACTGGAGTCTATATCATTAATAGTAATAATGAATAGGAGAGGTCCAAGATGACTGCCCTGGGGAGCCCCTGATGTGGGACGGAAGGGATTGGAGAGGGTGGATCTAAATCTGACACGGTAGGTTCGATCGTTTAGATAGGAAGAAATTCACTTAATCAGTAGGGGCTCGAAGCCAAGGGAGGATAGCTTATAGAGGATGAGATTGTGGGAAATTTGTCGAAGGCCTTGCTGAAATCGGTTGTAATTACATCGACGTCGTTGCCGTTCTCTAGGACACGGAGGGCGTGGGATGCGAATTCAACTAGATTGGTGGTGGTCGACCGAGCCGTAAAGAAACCGTGCTAGTTTGGTTGGAAACCAACGTATCACCCCTCAAGCTTTCGTTCCATCTCGCTCCTCACCTCCATCAGCAAAATATATGAAAAATTCATATACGAGAAGCTAAATAACTTTATCATCATCATCATCGGCACTACAACCGAGATCCGGTCTTGGCCATATTCAGCAAGTTGTTAAATTTTCCATAATAATTTGTTTTTCCGGGCAAGGTTATTAGCCATGGGCCAAAATAACTTTATCAGTGCCAGGAATCTAATACTTGATTTCCAATTTCAATTCCTAGAAAAGCGCATAGCACGGCTATGGCTCTAAACATATTTCGAAACGACGTCTGGGTGCGCGTTTGTAATAAGGAACCCACCGTTGCGGTGAGCTTGAACATTGAAAAGGCTTTTGACACAACGTGGATCGAAGGTCTCCTCTTTAAATTATTTAAGACTGGTCTTAGTAGAACGCTGTGTAGTATCATCTACCAGTTCGTTCTAAACAGAACCTTCCAAGTTCAAGTGAATGGTAAGCACTTTCAACGCTGCAGGCGTACCACAGGGCTCCATTCCAGGCCCCATCTTATTTAATATCTACACCTCAGATATTCCTGGCCGCGTGGACGGGAGAATAAACCAGATATGCTATGCGGATGACGTACTAGTGTACACGTCATCCAAAGGCCAAAACTCGCAACAAATCGACTCAACCGTCACCTGGGCGAAATGTATCAGTATTACGGTCGATGGAAAATTCGACTTAATCCACCCAAAGCAGTAGCTATAATTCTGAGTAGTAAACACTCCCAACATACTTCTCGATATTCACAGAATATTCGAATACAAATAGGAGGTACTACTTGGGGTCATCTATAGCCCAAAAATGAATTTCATCAAACATGTGATCCACATTCTTTAAATGGCCCTCGGTCGGTCTAAGCAACTACACAACAGTTTGAAGTGGAGCAACAAAGTTGACATCAAAGTTAAACTTCTCTGCTATAAGCAGCTAATCCGATCTGTAATATCGTACACCTTTCCTATATGGTCCTCCATATCTTCGACCCAAATAAAAAGACTTCGAGTTTTCGAAAGGAAACTCCGCAGAAGATGCACCAACCACTCTAGTAGCCCTGACGGTTGCCATTACCCCAACTCTCACCTATACGAAGAAGGTGCCTCCATTACCCCTATCGACAAGTACTTGCTACAATTATCATACAGGCACCTCGAAAGCATTCAGAACGGGAACCTACTTGTACAGGAATCTTGCATTCTTGACCCTTCCCTCTTTCGATCTCTTCGGCTCCGACCACCACAATTTCTTCTTCAGTACAAAACTGAAGAAAGCACCCTTCCTAACAACATTCCCCTCTATAATAGAGAATTCCTGGACTCATCCCATATGCTACACTGCTGACACACTAAAAACACGCACCCACTGTACAAGACAGCACAAATACACACACACATCGACCAAAGCGCAGATTATCAGACGCCGAAGACGTGATCTGCGTTTACCACCGGACTTTGAAGAACGTACGAAAATATGCAATGACTTTTTACTCAACCTAATATTTCTGTCATCCGATCAAAGGGTTTGTTTCCCACAAACGACCACGGTGTGATATCACTCGTGGAATCACTTTTGTCTCAAACCACCACCCTACCTGGGTGGCCTCTGCGTTTACTACCGCACTCAAAACCTACCGGTCTTGTAGGATTTCTCTCCCACCATCCATCCATACATCCAAGTAGTTAGAGAACACTTGAACTAACCCTGTCCACACTATCCTTAGATACTTCCCCCCTTTTTCTCTTTTAGATATCTCGAGACCGAGCCCAGCATCCTCACGCCTGAGACAAGATGAAGGACACATCTGTCCTTGTCTCGCTAAAGTCGGCCTCCCCCCACCTCATTTTTTTTCGACTACTGATTGGAAGATTAAACTCAATGACACGAAATCCAAGCATGTCACATTTGTATTACGAAAAACACGTAGTGTTAACTTAACTTATTTCGGTGGAATTCTAATTCCGCCAGCAAATTCTGCAAAATATAATGAACAGCAGACTATACTGAAAACATCATATGAAACAAAGAACTGTACAGATTAACCTAAAACGCAGACAAACGTACTGGTTAACTGGATACCATTCTCAACTAAACTTGTTTTAGAAGAGCTTGGTCGAAAAAACCGATCATTAAATCTATCTGGATGTATAGAACCCAACTCTGGGGTTAAGCAATTCAATACTGGTATCATTCAATGAAGTCAAAATAAAGTCCTGAGTACGGTATGGGACAAACCTAACTCCCTTTCTTATTGCGCGACTACTTCAACCGACCCCCTAACTACTGCCAATCTATTCCTTTCGTTTTTCAATAAATCCTTCACAGACATCTCATTCGAACCCAATCCGTCTCACTTCAAAGGCTTGCCCGAATTCTCCCTCGGCCCCTTTACCCCTCAAATTATTCAGCGTCACGTAGTTGAGGAGAAATTAAACTTACTCAAAGACGAGTTCAGCCCTGGACCTGATGGACTCCCGGCTGTATTTTTAAAGAAATGTTTCACTTCTCTTTCCCTCCCGATATCGAAGATATTCAATCTATCCCTTTCACAAGTCCCTAGAATTTGGAAATCTCCTATGTCACCCCCATACATAAAAAGGGACCCAAAAACCATATAAGCAACTACCGTCCCATCGCCAAACTGTCTCATATCTCCAAACTGTTCGAAGGAATTCTTTACAACGCGTTATCTTTCCGTTGTAAATCTATCATCTCATCCAACCAGCATGGTTTCCTTTCGGGCAGGTCGACCACAACGAATCTGATCGAGTTCTCATCCCATACTCTCCGTGCCTTAGAGAATGGCAACGAAATCGATGTAATCACCACCGATTTCAGCAAGGCCTTTGACAAAATCTCCCATAAGTTCATCCTTTTTAAGCTGTCCTCCCTAGGTTTAAAACCCCTATTGATCAAGTGCTTATTTTCTTATCTGAAAGATCGATCCTACCGTGTCAAATTCAGATCCTCCCTGCCCAATCCTTTTCTTCCCACGTCAGCGGTTCCGCAAGGCACCCATCTATGTCCCCTCCTATTTATCCTTACCATCAATGATATTGACTCCATTATTAAATACTCACCCATCTCACTTAAATCGGGTTTGGTTCAGTCTTTACTAATTAGAACCTAGATGTCTACGTCTGTAGAACTATGAAACGAAAAGAAAAATGACAAAAGATCATTGTGTTACACCTCGCTTTACACCCCCTCTCAAACAATTAATATTCCATCATCTTTGCATCCAATACTCTCAAACAATATATAAATATTTTGCATACAATGCAATACACGCCTTTCCCACTGGCAATTAAAATTCGCATTCATTCAGAAGCAAAGCCTTCTCCACGGGCAATTAATTCATATCGCATACGTTGCGATAATTACCCATTCATGCCCACCTTCCAAAGCCAAAACAATTATCATGTATCAAACACTTGACCCACTCCCCAAGGCCACTGCATTCTGCTTCGTATTTCAAAAATCAAGCGAGCACCTGACCGCGGACCTACACGGTTTCATATTGCAAAAACATTTTTTTTTGCCGGGAAACAAGTGTGATACACGATATATGATAACAAGCGGTGTTGTCAAAGGCCACCGACTACGAAATAATTGAGCCTCGGAAAAGTGCTGAGTTCGACGAAATAGCGAACACAGCAGTGAGGCGAAATTAATCGTACGATTGGCACACACGGACAATGCCCTATAATTGGTTCTTCGTATGAAACCATTTAAGTAATTGCTCAATTCTTTGTCGCTGCTTTTTTAGCAGAGCAAATTAAACGATTATTGAATATTACGAATGGCTTATGACAGGCGAATAACCTCAGAATAAGTTACACGCGCTAGGTAAGGAAAATGCATCATCTGCATTAACTCACCAATAATTTGGTATAAAACGGGTAGTGCAAATGAATTTCTTCGCAGTGCAGTGTGGTGTAGAGTAAAATCTAACCAAAAAGACTGCGGCCCTAGCGTAAGAACAGCGCGTCTTTTTGCAAATTAGACATAGAAACAGTGTAAATTGTAAGTGTAAAAGTACAGGGATGGAAATTCCCAATTTGTCTTGTAATAAAGTGAAAACAAAAAGAATTAAAGTAACAACGACTCTCCATCAGCGGCCAAGGATCGATTCAACACACACAGGGTGTCAACTACCGGCCACAGAATCGGCTCAACACACTCAGGGTGTCAGCTACGTAAGTAGTGTATAGCATATAACAGTAAATAAGAGATAAACGTTGTAAACAAATAATACAACATTTTGGCGCCCTACGTGGGGCTAGAATAACAGAAATATATTAACAATCAAATCCAAACCTTCCCGATAAATAAATAATAAATGTTAATATCTGGGGTTACGCTCAGGTGTTACATTTTGGCGCCCAACATACGACATTTTGGCCATTTAGCTGCCCGAGAACAAAATAAATGATAATATCCGAGGTCACACACTCTGGTGTTACAATTGAGAAAAATATAAAATATATGACATTATGCTCTACAATAAAAAAACACTTCGTTTCCTAATATAAAACCGAAATTACATTCTTGCCAATCCAGTATATCACATACATTGTAATTTTTTTGTCCTTTTTTTATAAAAAATCATGACAAAAATCTTTCAAAATTGACACCTCCAATTATTTGACTCAGTTTTTAACGTTCTGCCATTTCCCATTCTACCTTCGATATGTTGAACAAATGTTTCGCAAAAGTTATCATTAGTACGAGTTGGATACCTGTGAAGTCACCTCTTTCGGTTTTTCCACGTGTTTGACCATCGTTAACCTTACAGCGGAAAACTGGCGTTTGCCATTGTCAATTATTTTTAACATCTATTCGAACCTCAGAGACACCTTCGAGGCAAAACGCCACGAAATACGAAATCTTTTCAGGTCAGGTGTAAATCGCAGCATGTCGCCCAGACGATGACATTGTTAGCATTTTACGATACCTGGCGCCTAACCCGTGGTGTTGCAATATGAGTCACAGGTAAAAGTGAACCAAAGAGAAATTACTTCACCGCTATTGCACCTGTATGACCCCGGCAAGCGACAAAGAAGAGTACTGTCCCTAGGGAGAATGTTGCTTCTAGGATGGGTAAAATCGAAACAATGCCGATATAAGAAAGGACTTCATGTCCATATACGCACACCAAGCTGTTCATGAAAAGTTTAACATTTCAGGGATCTCTGCAACCAATTTAAGGACCTGGCAAATAATTCGATCTTATTATCAGTAACATCAAAAGAAAAAAAAAAAAATGAATAGGAAAACAATGATTTTCAAAATGACTTACGATGCATCCATGTCAA
This sequence comes from Microdon myrmicae, assembly GCA_963931805.1. Lineage (NCBI taxonomy): Eukaryota > Metazoa > Arthropoda > Insecta > Diptera > Syrphidae > Microdon > Microdon myrmicae. Next base: position 17,861,671 of record OZ007499.1, read on the forward strand.
CCTGACCCTCAGTCGATGATTGTAGTATCTCCTCCGGTCCTTCTGCTGCACCTACAAAAGGAGAGAAAAATTGCGATATATTAATAATCCTTAAATAAGAAGCAACCGTATTAGATTTCAAAGATATAGCCACTGAATACCACAAAGGATATTCACATCATAGCACTGAATTCTTGTCCGACAATTCGATGCAGTAATGCAATTCTACTCCAGGATCATTAATCTGAGAAACAGGTCATAGGCAATTCTCAAATCGGTTGTAATTGCGGCAAATTTCAAGGATACAAGTCAAAGATAATTTAAGAATGATTAACAGCAGCCAAATTCACCAGTTCATTCGACTAAGACGTGGGCAGGAGTCATTTGTTGTTTGGGTAAAGACTAGACTCTGACACGAAGGTGTGGCAGGTTTTTAAAAACGATTCAGTGGGTCGAAATAATGAGAAAAATATACTAAGCGATCTTTGAGATACTTTGTTTAATGCAAGTCACCACTGAGCGTGAAATAACGAATTTACTCGCTAGACTCCAGAGATTCCTCACTTTATGGTCGCTCAACAGGGGACCAATTCCTAGCCTGACCTAGGGTCCAAAGATTAGAATATACATTTTTTTCCACCTTTTGGTGGTGCGTAGCTTCATAACAGCCAACGGAAACGACGATGTATTCAAGAACAAAGACGCAGTTCAGATAATATGTAAAACGGCCGCGTTTCCAGGCTAGAGATATGGAACATTCCTCTCTCAAAGGAGCACCCCCACTCCCATCGTAAGGGACAAAAGATTCATTTCAGCGATTGAAACGAACGCTCAGACCAACTTCCTCTTCATTTTGGATGCGAGCACATGTATGGGGGCACATTGAAATTGTCTTTTGTTACCCCAGATCTGGGTCGGCTTTCATCTCCCTCCCTTGTCTGTTAATGTCTTTAATGGAAGACAATATCTTGTCCCAGCTTAACAGTGGAGAATAAAAAACTTCAACAGAAGGGGTTAAGTGAAGACACAAAATCCGATACTTCTGTCGAATCCCGTCCTACGAGTTCCCATGTGTTGTTTGGTATCCTAAATAAACCAACCAAGCGGCTTGTTGGGTTATTCGCTGCGTAATTTGGTGTCTTCTTGCTTTCTGGATTTTGGAACAGTGGTTGTCGATAGACAGTGGATATGAAGTGGATTACATGACGAGCATGGGAATTGGATCAAATTCGGCATTGAAGCTTTCATGGATCATTGTGGGAACGAAGCCATAGAGGAGGTTTCCTTTGTGGTAACTACTTTGAAAAGGAATTACACTTATTTGAAGAATGAAAGTGGTTGACATTTCTGTGTCGAGAGACTATAGTCACTTTTTAGTGAAGATATTGAATTGACTTAATGGGCCTTGCACTGCTTCTTTAGTGAGTCACGGCAATGAAAAAAAAAACGGGTTTATCTTTGTTTTGGAATGCCATGTGTCGAGAAGCCCGGAACTTTTCACACATATGCATACAAATCAATAGTAATACAGCCAACTTATATCCTGAGATGTCGACTTCTGTAAGGTGCCCTAATAGTTATGATCAGACGAATCGCCACAAAACCTGCGTACACACAATTTCGCCCATGCCTTAACATCATGGTCAGCGAGGTCGATGACTTGTCACTTTGTGTAATATGTCATGTCAACTGAAGTGTGGGCCATAAATTTTTGCAAATGGCAATACTTGATTTCTTAAAAACCGTCAGAGGGAGGGGCTCGCGAGTGGCGGGGAATTGTGCGTCGCTTCATGCAATTTTAGTCACGATGGAGCGTTTCACGGGACCACCGCGTGCTTTTTGTGTAGAACAATTTTACAAAAACAACGATTACTACGTTACTGTACGGCGCCTATTTAGAATTAAATACGGATTACGACGTGTAAGTGGGTGTCCAGGCGTTAATTTAATCAAAGCTATGGTCAACAAACGAGATCGACAACGAATATTAAACAATCAGGGCGGCCACGTTCAAGAAAAAGCGATGAGAACATTGGGGAGGTTGAAATTTCCGTATCTCGCAGCATGTATCAGCGAGTTTTCCAAAGTTTGCGTAATCGATTGTAGGAGTGCCGACGACGAGACGGGCCACATATCGACGATGTCATTTAAAAAAAATTGATTTCAATAAACGTTTATTACGTTAGATAAATGATCAACAAAATAACATTTGTAGTTTTATTTCTATTCATGTTTCAAATGTGCAAAAATGTATGGCCCACCCTTTACGTGCAGGCTTTAGACCAGTATGACACTATCGATAAATGACCCATAAGAGTAATAATATATTTACATTTAACCCCGAAAGTGCGGTGTTTTGTTGACAAAGTCATAGGACAACAATATTAACCACTTTACCTTTGATTAAAAAATCATTTCAAATGGCGACACTGGGGCCAATCCCATGAAGGGTGTAGAGTGTGGGGCACGTAGTGTAGAGGGGCGCCAAATTGAGGGTAAAAAAAAATGTCTTAGCCTACATCTGAATGGTAGGTTGAGTCCTCGCCGCCTGATGAAATATGACCCCATTAAGGGAGTCGTCCACAAACCACATTTCTTTTACCATTTTTTCAGCACCATGCCCCCTTCCAATCACATCTCAAGAATCGTTACGTGGTTGATGGCCGACTATCATCATCATCGGCACTACAACCGGGAGCCGGTCTTGATATTATTTAGCAAGTCCTGAGTCTTGTTAAATTTTCCATAATGATTTTTTTTTCCGAGCAAGGTTATTAGTCTTGCGCCAGAGGCTCCCTGACGGGGAATCGAACCCCGGCCTCGCGCTTGACAGGCGGGTATACTAACCACTATACTATCGAGGAGCCAACTATGGCCGACTATAGGCATCGTAAAATGGTTGAAAGCATCCCTGATCATCATTTCATAGCTTGGCTGATGGACCTGGTAGAGGCAAAATACCACATTAGGGCACCAACTCAGTGCTATAACTTCGTGAAATTGAAAAAGTATTGGAAAAAAATATGCAACTGAAATCAACCTGAGTTGTACTGCATACAATAAAATAATAGACTGGAGAACTAACCAGCACCTTGAAGGAGAGCCTAGTCAGTTTCAAGGGTGCTAAGAGGTGTGTTTTGAAATATGCAAAGTTGTTATCCATTAATAGACGAATAGCACATGCTTACCGCTTGGACGATTCGTAACTTAATCTCAAATTCAGAAAGAACACTTATACCAACTTAAAGTTCCAAATTCAAGATTGCTCCAACTATAAAGACCAACAGTAGCCTGAACACCTGGCCAAGTGGTCTTTCTGTGGTATTATGGGACTATATCAAATATTCACAACACATCGGATTCAGGATGCTTATGTGCGATCCACAAGACAATCCGACGGATCGCACCAGTTTGCGGTTCATCTCCCGACGGGGCGAACATCCCTGCATCAGAACTCGTTCCGTTACAGAGCGGGGAAGCTGTGGAACTCCTTTCCCACGCGAGTGCTCCCGGAGCGTTACAACCTGCAACTAGTCAAAAAGAACTGCAACAGTTATTTGGTGGCATCTCGGGGCCCCACTCGGCGCTATAGGTTCGCCTCTCCCGAGAGAAGTCTAATAAAAAAATCCCCGCCAGGACAGCTAACCATCGATTTTAATACCAGAAATACACTTGTGGCGTTTCTAACAGATACACACACAATACACAAGCAAATAGTGAAGAACACCGAACGAAAATCGAATAAGAATATGCATCAGAGCCGTATACCGTAGCGATAACATAACAATTCCACATCAGTTGAGTGTACTTGAGTCTAGAAATCGAATTCGTACACGCGGCCAGTAGCCTGGTGTGTTAAGCATCGGTTCAATTTTTGGTGATTCTAACTGTCATAGCGTCTGTTCGAATCACACGTTCTTCACTATCACCGCAAACGCTATAACCCTGTTCGGAAAGTCCTTTGTGGTAGGATGTATGGAAGGAGACAGCGCGGCAGACCTTGTGTGCAATGGAGGGATGGCGTAGACGAGGATGCCCAGAGCCTGGGAGTGCCAAACTGGATGACATCGGCTCGAAATCGGGATGTGGCTGATGTGTTGAACATTGGTTACATTTTTATGTGGCTGATGTGGCTGATGTGTTGAACATTGGTTACATTTTTAGTGATTCTAACTGTCATAGCGTCAGTTCGAATCGCAACATTCTTTACTATCGTCACAAACGCCATACACTCACACACCCAAGTCAGGACTAGCGATAGATAAGAGTACCAAATTGACCACCATCCGGTGTAGACGTGTTGACAATCGCCAAACGATAGTTGATGAACCGTTCAACGGAGCGGCCTTAAAAGTGAAAATTATTATTATTAAATTAAACTGCGTTGCACATCTTAAATGAGTACGAGTTCGGTTGGGACTTCTCTCCACCCAAAATAATTAAAAAACAATTAGTGCCGATACGCGACATACGAAGTGTTCATGTTTGTTTATGTGCACAGTATGATACATAATCTCTTGAACGTGATTCTCTATCTGTCACTCACGCAATAAAAAAAAAAACAATAAAAATCAGATCGAGGTCCTCAACAGACTCATCCATGAGATTAGCCTTAAAAAACAAGAACCGGATAAACAAATGGAGGAAGTTGTTAAACTAAAAACCAATTTGAGCCAGTATGAGCGGAAAACGAAAATGGTACAACAACAGCAAGAACAAAGACAACAGCAACCCACGAAGGCAAAGAAAACACGACAAGATATGGAAACTCAACAGCAGGGAACATCTCAGCAAGTGCCAGTCAAAAACAAGGAGAAAGTACCACCTATCTACATCAGTTATTTGAAGACAAAGGATCTCATAAAATTGGGTGAGTTGACATCTAAAACTTTTAAAACAAAACGTATAAATCATTTTTAGATAAGTTTAACATGCAATGATTTAGAAGGCTATCGCAAAATTAAATTGGCATTGGGGAAATCGAAAAGCGAGTACTATACGTACACCCCTAAATCGGCGAAAACTGTCTCCATGCTCCTCAAAGGAGTTGGTCCTTCCTTTACTCCCGAAGAGGTGCTCGAAGAACTAAAAAGCTTCGAAAACGATACCTTGAAATTTACAGATAAGAAGCCATTTTCGTTGGAGCAAGGCTAATGACTTTGCCCGAAATAACAAATTATTATGGACAATTTAATGTCTCAGATATGGACCAGATACCGGCGGGGAGACTTGATAATAGGGCCAAGACCGGATCCCGGTTGTAGTGCCGATGATGATGATGAAACCATTTTCTACACAAATTCTAGAAATCGCAACCGTAAGTTGCCTTTCTTCATTGTGTCGCTAAGCCCCAATAGTAAAATTGATGGACTTAGATATATTAAATGCATGAATCACCAAACAATAAGTTGGGAGAGAATAAAGAAGTCTGACCGTGTATTGCAGTGTATGCGCTGTCAACGCTTCGGCCTTGTGGCAGCGAATTGCAATATGCATTTCAGATGCGTCAAATGCCCAAATAAGCATATCATTGGGGAATGCCCATTGGGCAAAGAACAGCTCCCAGATAGGAATAAACTATCCTGTGTCCTCTGTAACAACTCAGGTTATCCTGCTAACTTTAGAGGTTGCCCTAAGTACCAACAACTAAAATCAAAGTTGGAAGCCAAAAAGAAGCAAGTTGAAAAAGAGAAACGGATGAAAACCCGCTCTTACAACAACTTCGTGGCACCAAGTGTGTCATACGCTCAAATGGGAGGTGGAGTAAAAAATGCATCAATCTTAGAACAATCACGCAATATTATAGCGTATTGCGACGATAGTGAGGAACGTGTGATTCGAAGTGACGCTATGACAGTTAGAATCACTAAAAATGTAACCAATGCTCAATACACCAGGCCACTGCCGCGTGTACGAATTCGATTTTCAAACTCAAGTACACTCAACTGATGTAGAATTGTTATGTTATCGTTATGGTATACGGCTCTGATACATTTTCTTATTCGATTTTCGTTCGGTGTTCTTCACTATTTGCTTGTGTATTGTGTGTGTATCTGTTAGAAACGCCACAATATCATTAAAATGCCTGCTCCAGAGACACAAACTGATATAACAGCAATACAATGTTTGATAAAAAAAATATCGGAAAAAAAACGGACGCAACTAGTGGCTCGAACGGACATTATCTATTTGGCCCTGTTTCCAGACGAACACACACTCTAATCACAATGTTCACTGCGGCTAAATTAACTCTAAAAATTATTGCTGTGAATATTAATTCACTAATCCGGATGGAAAGAAGTGATAATCTGAGCAATCTGCTGGAAGCTGAACGCCCAGATGTGGTTATGGCTAGCGGAACTAAGTTGAACTAAAGGCACAAATTGGGCTACCCAAATTATAAAGTAATTAGACGAGATCGCCCAAATTCCACTCAGGGGGCGGGGTCGCTGTCTTAGTTAAAAATGGTCTACAACACAAAGTCGTTTACAGTAGAGATGTATACAAGTTCGAGGTGCTAGAGGCCTGCTTTACAGATATCTCTTTGAAAAGTCAAAAGCATCTATATGTAATCTCTGCTTATGCTACCGAAGCTCCACAGTGTACACAGTTTATCAATGAACTTGATACCCTTTTTCGAAGTCTCAAGTTAGACTCGGAAAATAATTATTTCTTTATGGTGGGAGTTCTCAATTCCAAGCACAGTGCTTGGGGTAATCTTATCACAAACACGAGAGGCAAAGTGTTGTTCGACTGGTGGCAAACAAACGCTATCGAACATAAACTAGAATTGTACGCTATGTAGTGTACAATTTCCAATTACCTATAAACCCCAATCCAATTCCCATAGTGAATCATATGAGCGACAAGTTAAATCCAAAGTTAATTTGTCGCACATTGATTCAATTTCCAAGTACCTTACGTCCCAATCCAATTGAATCATATGCACGATAAATTTAAACAAAAGTCCATTTGTCGTGCATTGATTCAATTCCCTATAACCATTGAAATTATGATATGCCTAATACTAAATGCGATTCATAATTTCTCCTTCCGGGAATTTATTCCAGTAAATTCCTATACACTTCCCAGAATCCTATTCCAATTGAAGCACACACAATCTTGTTTGTGCTTCTTGGAATTTTCAAGTAAAATTTTATACAATCTCTGTCATCACAGCGTATAAAAGGGCGACACATTTTGGATTCATGATCAGTCGGAATCCAGAGGGCCGAACTTGCGCTCGAATATTTTAAAAGCAAATAAAATAAAATAAAGTAATACTTTAAACTCCGGGAACCCAATGTTTTTTATTGCCTCGTTCTCCGAAAAAATCAAAATCCGGAAACAAGCAATTTGGAGGGAACTTGCGATACGAAATCGACTCATCGGGGAGGCTCCCAGTAAAGGGGCCGGGCACATCCATTACGCCGCCCTCACATCTCCAGCTGGAACACACGTCCACCCTAGAAGGTAAGGATAAACCACAATTTTAAAGAATATAACATAACAGCTACAAGAACTTCGTCATATCCAAGAGGAAATTCCTTCTTGGATTTACTGTTGCTGGACGAGCGATACGGATCTAACTACTCGAAATTATATTCGTACAATCGAGTACGATAGCGATCATTTTGAACTTGGTGCTGTAATACGCGTTCCAAACCAACATTCGCAGTATAAACAGATACATTCTTTTAATTTCGGAAAAGCACACTGGTCGTGCTTTGATCGGATAATAAAAAAAGAATTACGCTCCAATGGCATAGATCCACCAACTGACAGAAATCTTCATAATGACGAAATTGATCATTATCTTTCGACGATGAACAACATTGTTACTAATACAATGAATCGTTCTATCCCAAAAGTGTCTCACATGGATAGCCACACAAACCTATACAGAAACGCAACGATCGACGATCTATATAGGCAAAAAGTATTCTGATCTCTAGGCTAAAACTGCTCTACAGACAGTTCAGCGATCCAAATAGCCAGGAAATAAAAACAATTAAGTTACTAATTAAAAATTTTTAAAAACTGATCCGTGACAACTATAGATCAGTAATTAATGAAGACTGGAACAACAGAATTCAAGCCATCAAAGCTAGTGGACCGAATATGTTCCCTCAAATAAATGAAGTCTTTCGAAGAAAAGATTATAATGACATCCCATGGCTGCGAGTTCCGCGGACTCCCGAGAATTGTCAAACTCTGCTGAACGCAGCGCTTACCCTGGAACACATCTACTCTAACGTAGAGATAATTGTCGACGATCCACAAAAAAAGGCGAACTCAATTGGTGGTTGTTTCGAAGCAGTGTATAGATTGAACGAATCGGCTCATTCTAACCTTGACTTGGAAAATAGGGCTCTCCAAAAACATATTTCGCTACGCAATGAACTTAACAATTGGCGTCTCTTAAGTCGAAGTTTCACCATCTTTAGTGAAAATAATAGAGCGTATTTCCCCGCTCAGAAATCTAAACACTAGCATATTTGTACACAAGGATGAACTGACGGACATTCTTAGACCCATTAAGAACAAAACATATTTCTCGAAGAGCCATATAGGTCGATTCGGAGCCTATTTGTTAACTGTTACAACACAGTGTATTCAATATATTGGTGGAATGGCGGCCAATTTATTAACCCCGTCTTGCATCATTATGAAGTTAATTCGGTAGAGATGTTAACCGAACTCTGGGTATTGTTTAGACAATCAAGACTTCTCAGATTTTTTTACATGGAAATGGCTACTGAAGCCCATTCTAGATTTCATGATAGTTTCCCCAATTTTCCGAAAATTTAAAAATTCAACCCACTCATTATATTCCTAATATACTGATTAATTGATTTCCAAACTCCATACACACTCAGCAAGGGTTACGTCCTTGGCGTCTCTAACAGACTTACTCACTGTGTTCTTGTTCTCACAGTCCACTAGAAAAGCAATCATCTAAGTGAACCTTAGATTTTAGAACTCCTGCGAAAGTAAAATTGTATTTATAACGATTGGCACGTGCGCGAAAAGTTGATTTCAATACACGAGTTTTCTCCTCCCCCAACTGTTGACACCCTGTAATCTTTTCAACTCGTCAACTCACACGTGCACACAAAAGTACCCTCTCCACAGGCACAATCAAAACTAAACCTAGGATTTCAATGATGCGAATTGTTCCCTAAAAATTTCCATTTCAAACAGCACCAAATTGTACATCTATTTTTATATAAATCCTTTGGCCTCAAGCCAATGTTACAATCCTCAATGACGATCCAATTTATGATGCAAATTTGCAGGCGTAAAGGATGCTATACAATACGATCCTTATAATCTCATGGAACGGAAGTATATAGAAGGTTTCTGTATTCGACACTCTCGTACCGAACAATTGGACTGCTCAATTGTTGAAAGACCCTTATCCTTCGTCTAAATTGGCGGCAAACGGAAGTTCATTAGACACGACATCATCATCATCGCGATAATTGGAGTTTTTTGTTGATGCGCAGGTTGAAATAGAGAAGCTCGTTGGTTCATACTATTCCATGTTCTATTGACCCTAACCTGTAGCGTTGTCCTCATTATTCTGCAAGTGAAGGTGTGCGCTTCTTTTGGAAACTTCGAAGAAAAGTTGTACTTCCTGGGGACGAAGGGTCGATATCAACGGACAACAACGACGCAGGAGAAACGTACAGTTTAGCATATAGTTTCACTTGAGTGACTATGGATGTCGTTGTTGGGGATCGTACACTTTGAACCCTGTATCATGACCACGGTGCATAAAAATTGTTATTCGGGGTGAGGGTGAATGAACGAACAAACACTTGTTGTGCTGGGTTGTGGTTCGGGACTAAAGGGACAGATACATATACGCGGTCACGTAACCTTCTTTTTTTCTGAACCTTGGTTAGATGATCGAATGAATGCCTTCTTTAGCGGACTATGGCAACGAGGACATAGTGCGTAAGTCTGTCAGACACAACAGGTTGCCAAGAAAGTTACCTTGGTTGAATGGATATTGATCATTATATTAATCATTACATTGTCATTATAATCAACTTCCTCAAATATACCACAATATCCGTAGATCTCCGTCGACTTATATAGTGACTATGTAACGTAACATGGTAAATTATATAAACCGATTTAAAAAAACTTTCTTTTTACCATCAACGTTTGCAAAGATTGATGTATGAGTTTCGGAAAGATTAATTTATCGCTAAGTTCCGCAACCATACACAACTGGCTTTACGTATTTTCCGATGTAAGGGAGTCTAATAGCTGGTTAGAAACAGAAAAGAAGGTTTCTTTTCATGACCATGTTTTCCAAAAGTTTTTGAGTTTATGTGGACTTCGAAAAGTATAATTAAATTTCACAAATATATCCGAACGATCCCAAGTGTTTGTTTTAGCAGTGAGTAAATTTGAAACGATTAAATAAAGAATTGTTTGTGTTTCAATGAAAACATTTTGCCAAGATGGTTGAGGGTAATTGATAAGTTGGTTGAATGTATTCAGGATTCGAAGAGGTTTAAAGGAAAGTTCTCACCAAGAAGTTTAAAAAAAAATAGCTTATAGTGTGTAAAATAAATCGACAAAATCGTTTTTGCAAAAATAATGTTAGAAAAAAGATACCGCATAAAAAGGTAATCCACCTTTTTACGTGAAAATTGAATTTGCCCATTAGCGTGTACATTACGTCAACAGATCTGAATTTCTCACCTGTATGAGCATACTAAGGTAAAAATAATTAATGAATTTGTCACCAGGGGTCAGAAATATACTATGGCTCAGTAATTTTTGGAGGAAACGCCTCTACAAATACGAATATTCATAGTTTTACAAAGTTGCGTCTATTTGTAGTTGACCACGTGTTCTGTTTTGTAGTAGTTGTGTTAAAATATTTTACTATTATTTTTATAAAGTATATATGCATAATTTAAAGGCAAAAGGTAGTAAGAATAGTGAAACTCATCCGGGAAGGGATCGTAAAAAACGATTTGCTGCGAATCAATTTAGTCTGGAGTGTGATACGGAGTTTGTCAGCACATCAGCAGACAAGTTAAAAGATACGGACTATGATGGAGTTAACGTTGATTATGTTTTTTTAAAACTTTTTTACAATTTTTAATTTTCTTAAGTGAAGTTGTGAAATGCAAAACTTGTGATGGTGATCTCAAATTTTCAAAAACGAGTGGAGCAGGCGCAGCATTCAAGTTAGTTATAACGTGCCCGTGCTGCACTCGCAAATATAATTCAAGTCCAGTTACAAAACGTTTTCTTGAAATAAATCGTCGGCTTATGTTAGCCATAAGACTGCTTGGAGGAGGTTTACAAAATCTCAAATGTTTTGTTCAATTCTGGATGTAACGTCGTCTTTTAGCAATACCACATACTATAACTTCCCTCGATAGTCTAAGCGTAGCATTGAAAGCCATTCATGAAATTTTTCAAAAAAAAAAAAAAAAAGCTGTGGCCGAGGAGATTGAAAAGAATACCGTGGCAAGTAAAGAACCGACACAAATAATTGTTTCAGGAGATGGTTCTTGACAAAAGAGAGGATTTACTTCACATTTCGGTCTAAGAACATTAATAGGAAATTACTCGAACAAAGTGTTAGACGTTGGCGTCAAATCTTCGTACTGCCACCTTATGGAAATTGGAAAACCTAAAAGGTACTGTGGGCTCCTCGATAGTATAGTGGTTAGTATACCCACCTGTCACGCGGGAGACCGGGGTTCGTCTTCCCATAGGGGAGCCTGCGGCGCAAGACTTAATGACCTTGCCCGGAAAAAACAAATCAGTATGGAAAATTTAACAAGCTTCAGGAATTGCTAAATAAGGCCAAGACCGGATCCCGGTTGTAGTGCCGATGATGATGATGATGATGAAAATTATGGTATAACACTTTGAATTTTAAAGCGGAAGTAATTTAGAACTTTTCATTTCTTCAACCAGGAGAAACGATAAACGCTATCAAATGTTGTGAGGAAATCGACATATTGCATGGCAAATTGGCTGAAAAATAGGCGTGGCCCGATCCTTTTGCATGACAATGCTAGACCCCATACCTTACAAGCAACGGTGCAAAAACAGTTGGGATTTGAAATTCCTCGGCATCCATCGTACTCTCCTAACAGTTCTCCAACGGACTACAATCTTTTCGGCCATCTGGATTCATTTTGCCGGCAGAAGCTCTTCTGGAACCGAGCAGGGTTCATAAAAGCCTTTGAAGATTTCATTGCCTCAAAAAGTCAGCACTTCTACGAAAAAGGAATATTTGACCTTGTGTCACGTTGGAAGAATGTCATACACGCCAACAGATCCTATTTTGATTGAATAAAAATGTATGGAATAATTTTTAAATTTTTAATATAAAATCGGACATTTCATGTGGTACAACCCAATATGTGTCAAACAGGAAATCTATTGAGTAATGTGTTATTTAATTCACCCCTACATATTTGTTTTTTCGGTTCATATTCGTCACCCCTTTACTTTTGTTGGGGAATCCCATATATACCTGGGGGAAGTGTTACGGTTACTTGTTCCTTGTTGTAAGCATGGTGACCTAATGGCCTCCTCTCGACTTTTGGGCAATTTTGGGATTGAAAAACAAGGAATATTTGACCATGTATTACTTTGGAAGAATGTCATAGATACCAACAGATCCCATTTGATTGAATGAAAATGTATGGAAAAATAATACTGGCTTTTAAATTTTTAATATAAAATCGGACATTTCACGTGGTACAACCTAATAACCTCAGACCACCTATATTTCATCTCGAAACTCTTGATTCATTGTAATGACTAGACCTATTTCACCAATACTACCTCGGAGTTAACGTATCAATGTCGTCCAGCTGAGATGCAATCAGGGTGGCTACCTAAATCTAGATCTGGAAAAAATCATGCAATATGAAAAAGTCAATCTCATCACGCAAAAGACGTTCTACTTTTTCCGGATAAATCGGATCAATAAAGTTGCCTTTTGGTAAGATATGCCTACAGAACTCCTGAAGATTTGTTGCTATGAAGTTCTTATTGGTTATCAACAAAGATCTCGTTTGTTTCCAATTGATTCGGAAATAGCTAAGAGACTCTGCGGCATTTCACACTATAGAAGTACGGGCCGATATAAAGAGGGAGATGAGTTTTCAACATCTCTGCAGTACACAAATCTGCACCATTCACTACATCTCGTAGATTTAGGCATAATAATATATTAATTAAAGAAGTGTAATTAATTAAGGAACTGTAATAACCCGCAAATGGGGGGGTGGGAACGAACATACAGGGCAAAGTCTGTGCTTTCAATCCGGCGAAGGCCAGGACGATCCTTGTCCCTTTTCAATCCAGGTTGACATGTACACCCCTGGATAGTTACTTTGGCACCCGCCAAGTAGTGAACCAATGCATGCAGCGACATCTGAGAAAGGTTGGCGCAAGGCTAATAACCTCACCAGGAACAAAAATTATTATGGAAAATTTAACAAGTCTCGGAAAAGGACCGGATACTTGCTAAATAAGGCCAAAACCGGATCCCGGTTGGAGTACCGATGATGATAATGATGAATAACCCCCAAATGTAAGCACATTATAACTCAACAAAGTTAGTGTTAAGAATCAAGCATTGGCGTCGCAGGACTCGATATCTCGATTCCTTATCCACAACTTTCCTCAACATGCATTCATTTCTAATTCTCTCCTCATTGGTTAGCAACGCTTGCATATAGACTTAAGACGAGCATTCTGATTCTTATAATATGTTAAGGTTGCCATAAAGTTAAATCAAGAAGTCAAAAGCTGCAATGCTAAATTTGTAATAATAATAATAATTAATTAGTTGTGTACCCGTTGATAAGTAATTGTAATTACTGCTTAAAACCAATAATGACAGCACCCTCATATGAATTTAAGCAATTCAATTTGAAAACGAGGGTACCAACAATAAGCAGAATAGAACTCTTGGAAACCAACAGTTGGAAATTAGTGACAATTATTGCCAACAGCCGGGAAATAAACCGCCAAAACAACAATTCAGTAAGAGCTACAAGTTCCTCTTCAAAGCAGCCATCGCCTTAACCAGCAGATACAACAAATTCCATTTCTCGTTGCGCCCCGTTGAATATTACAATGAAAATAGCTAACTGCAATAGTAGAAAAATAATTCCCCGGCATGTCTAGTCACCCACATTAGAAAACTCACTACCCAATGTAACAGCAACAATAGCAACAACAAGAAGAAATTCCTAGGGACACCGACACCTGACACGCTTGTCTCCTGTGTTTAGATACAACAGTGACTTTCTGAAGTGTGCTAGATATGAATAATTTGGTTCTGGTAGAGTAATTCCTACAAGGGCACGAGCAGGAGAGCGCCGAAGAAAAACTTCCGAGTTGGTTGTTGAAGAAAACGCCTATCTAATTTAAAGTGGAAAACTCTAAAGGACATTCAAAGTTGGAACACCAACAATTTGTTGACGGGAACAACCGCGAGAATACGGATATTACGACATATGTATGTAGAGCAGCCTAATGTGCCGTTGACTCGTGCCATCATATCAAAATTTCATATGGAAATGTGACCGTTAATTACTTGCACCCATGAAGCGATGGAATGTCCTTTGATATGGTGTACATTAGGTAGGTGAATGAACTCAAGGCAGATGGAGAGGATTAGAATTGTTCCATGTGCGAGGAGGATTCTCCGCTAGGCAGGGACCTATTCTCGAAGGTTAGTGCCCTCCAGAATTTGAATAGTGTCTTTGGCGCCATTATGCCGTACTTACACAGCTGGCCCGCATGGCGGGTGGAGAAAAACTTACATATCAATCCCGTGTAATTTGTACAGTCACACCACAAAGGATTTTCTTCATTTTCATTTGCTTACTCGCAGATCATTGCCCGGACATTGCATCTAATTTGATTACCAGTTCAAACCCAGACATACTCGTGATCGAGTGCACTTTTTGGGAAATTCAATATGCCGAAAGCACAAGTGACATAAGAACTGCGGCAATTGTCGAAAACTCATTCAAATGCGAAATACAATGCAAATTCGAGAAGTCCTTTTCATGGAATTCTCATAGTGGTCCAGGTGCAACAAATGCGCGCCATATCGTGCTTTACCCTTTTTGCATATGTCACCCCTGGCTCATGTAAGGGCGCACCAGGACCAAGTTTTTGGTCTCTAAGTGGAACATAAAACCGATAATCAAACTTCAGTGCAAACCGCCCTGCATTGCCAGTCAGGCATGTCCTGCCACCGCCGATTTTTTTTTTCTCCTTCAAATCAACTGCAAATTACATTCGACGTCGACGACCATATGGCTGGAAACGCCTCGATTCCCGCGCATATTATGGTCTATTTAAAACAATGCTGTGTTTGTCCAATTGACTTGACTATGGAAGCATACCGTGAAGTTGAGGACGAAGGACATGTGCGCTTGTGATCGTTGACCGTGAAAGCTTGAACGCAATGAAAGGGTCGAGTCAAATAGAATAGTGCTGTTTGTAGAATAGTTCACGGGATGCTATGTTCTATTGTTACGTTGGTTGGGTGCACTCGGCACGGTATCGATAAGGTAGGTTACTGCCCTTAAATTTTATTTGAAAGATGTAATTTTTATAATTGAACGATAAGAAGTGAACGCGTATTGAGGTGTAACCTGGAAGAAACTTAAATGAAAGTCATTCCTTACGTGCTGTGGGATATTGATGAATAGTTTTTATCTAGTTACTTTTATTCTGTACTTTACCACTTTTCTTCGAAATTAATCTTCTTACTAGCTAATAATAATATATTAACAAATAGATGGATATTTCTGTTATTAAAAACCAAAAAACTGTTACACAACTTTAGTTGATATTTGTCTATATTAATTTATCGCCCAATTGATTAGACTGCAATCATTGAGTTGCAAGTTAGACAACTTTTAAGATGGCATTACCTTGTATTTTTTGGATATTTGTAAATTTATGGTCAACGGTATCTTAATAGAATTATTGTCATATATTTGTTGATTCATGGGTGGTATTTGATTCCATGTAAGACATTTTTCCCGGCAAAAGGTTAAATGAACGCGGTACATTTCCTCTTAAATGTATGTCAAGGTTTTATGGTGTTATGGTTTTATTGGAAATGGCATCAATATAGCGTTTCTCCTTGGTTGATTGATCGGTTTAGCATTACACAACCGAATTCAGTGATTCGTAGTTGTGATGCACGACCCGAGTTAGAAATTTAGCCTGGGGGTGGGTAGTTCGACAGTTCTACACAGTGCTAATTCCAAATTCACTCGTTAGTTTGTGAGCTACTTCAAAATTGACACAGGGACGGCTCGTTTTATAATATTTTACTTGTGATGGGCACATAGAGAAAACTAGAGATTCCAAAATCCACTTGGAATGCGTGCGTTAATTTACCACGCTTACCGATCCCAATAATACGTAATTTTCTATAGCTCTGTGATTAAAACCAGATCTGGTGATGTCTTTCTTTGTTTCAGGTTAAGATAACGACGTAGCATCATGATAACTCTCTCTTTGTTTAGCTAACATTTTAGTATAAATAGCAAACATATCTAGCCTAAGCACTTCTCTGTACTAAAGATATATTGAATAAAATATCGAACACGGGTTGTAGGTCAGAAAAAATAATTTGTTGTATAATATCAAGAAGTCAAATTTAACTCGTGCGTTATAAAAAATGATATGATGAAGTCAACGCAGAAGGATACGCGACAATTCGGAGAGAGACAATGAGGCTCTTCAAACGCAAAAAACGCGAATGGGAGAAGATTCGGATCGAAAAAATCCTAGAAAATTCTAGGGCAAAGAACATCAGGGGTATGTATGTCGGCATAAATTCAATTAGAAATGGCTACCGAGGAAGAGCCAAAATAATTCGAGACGCAAACGGCTGTCTGGTCACAAAAACAAACGATGTCGTGACAAGATGGAAGCAGTACTTTGAAAACCTGCTCAATGTACGCACCCATCAACCACAGATAAATGCACCAAGCGTACATACAGCCGAGCCTCAGATCCCAGAGCCGTCTCTCAACGAAGTTGTAGACGCAATAAATCGATTGGAAAATAACAAGGCTCCCGGAGTCGACTGCATACCGGCAGAGCTTGTGAAGCATGGAGGAGAGGCAACCGCTCGAAAGATCCACCAGCTCATCCAAACAATATGGGATAAGGAAGTCACTCGGGAAGAATGGAAAACCTCAATAGTCATCCCCATTTTCAAAAAAGGCCACAGATCTGACTGCGAAAACTACAGAGGAATATTATTGCTCCCAACCGCATACAAAATATTAACAAATGTCATTCTGGCTAGAATCACACCGTACGCAGAAGAGATACTGGGAGACTACCAATGTGGATTCCGTAGGAACCGGTCAACAAGCGACCAAATCTTCACAATAAGACAACTGCTGGCAAAGAAATGGGAATACGGAGAGACGGTTCACCAACTGTTCGTTGACTTCAAAAAAGCCTACGACTCAGTCGCAAGGCAGAGACTCTACCATATTCTAGTTGAGCTGGGAGTCCCAAAAAAATATGCCGCGCTCATTCAAATTTGCATGAACGAAAACAAAGGGCGAGTCAGAATAGAAAACCACCTCTCAGAACCATTTGAAATCCGGGACGGACTAAAGCAGGGAGATGGTCTATCACCGTGTCTCTTTAACCTTGTGCTTGAGTATGTCATCAGAAAGGTACAAGACGACAACATGGCCGGATCATCCCTGAACGGGGTCACGCAAGTGCTCGCATATGCGGATGACATCGCCGCTTTGGGCGATAATCTAGAGACTGTTAGTAAAAACTGTGAAATGATCATGCAAGCGGCAGAAGAGGTGGGCCTAGAAATAAATAAAGACAAAACAAAATACATGATTACGGTGAGAGCAGGTGGATCTCAGATAACACATATAAACGTCAGAGGTAAGATATTTGAAAAAGTTAAAGAATTTAAATATCTGGGAACGATACTGACGGCCAGTAACGAAATGTCGAAGGAAATGAACAAGAGACTGCATTCCGGCAACGCGAGTTGGCACGCAGTCAGTAAACTGCTGAAATCCAGACTGCTATCACGTAACATAAAGCTCCGTGTCTATAGAACCATAATCATGCCGATTGTTCTATATGGATGCGAAACATGGGCTCTCACAAAACGGGAAGAAAACAAATTCCGCGTATTCGAGAATAAAGTTTTGAGGGGCATCTATGGAGGTAAATATGACGAGGAGGCAGGACAATGGAGGAGACTCCATAACCACGAATTGGAAGAGCTATATCGCAAACCTACAATAGTGAGAGTAATCAAGTCGCGAAGATTAAGATGGGCCGGACACGTGGCGCGAATGGGGAACGATAGGACCGTGCATAGAATTCTTGACGGTAGACCAACGGGAAAGAGACCGGTAGGACGGCCGCGACGGAGATGGGAGAACATTGTTAGGTTTGACCTTGAGGAGATCGGATCGAATGGTCAAGCGTGGAAGGAGAGTGCCCAGGACAGGGAACGATGGCGAAGCCGAGTCGGTGAGGTCATGAACTTCCGGGTTCCTACAGGCTAATAAATAATAATAATAATAATAGTTATAAAAAATCATACCTAACTTGAAATTCTTCATATCTGGGAAAACTCTTCTATATATTGATCGGTCTTATACTTTTATCTTCATTATTCGCTTCTCCCGCCGCACTCCAGCAATATTGTATTTCACGATATGTTTATGTATTATCATTCACCACAGAAAGAAAAAACGATTCTTATCGAGTACTTCAGAACGAACAGAGATTCGCTCATAGCATAAGTTAAACACGTGTTTGTGAAAGTGTGTCAAATGCACGTGCCAGTAAAAGTGTGTGAAGTTCACGTGTAAAATACTTTTAGTATTTTAATATTAACAGAAGAGTGCAATAAAACAGTGAAAGCCAATAGTAACGAATGCTGGGCGACAGCCCCAGAGATGTCCAAGATTTCATCCTAGAGGGCAAAAGAAGAGCCACCGACATTTCACCTAGCGTAACAAAGAAACCGACAACCATAGAGACACAAGTTATGGACTACCAACAAAAGTATCTAGAAGCCGTGAAATACATCAATACACTTCGACTCCAAATGAAACAAATCCAAGAGCAAATTTCCTCCCTACAAGCACCCACTAAAAACACAGATGACATCTGCATGGAAGAAACGCCTGCTCAACATCCCAGACTAGGCCCATCATCTTCAAAGCAACAATTATTGTCCTCTATAGCACCATCTCCCAAAAAAAAGCAGACAGCCGAGAATCAAATGACTAACACACACGCCACAAATATCAGACCATCACCCATCTACATTAAAATATAACAAACATCAAGGAGCTAATTAGGATGCTCGGAAGTATCTTGGTTTGGCGCAAGGCTAATAACCTTGCCCGGAAAAACAAATTATTATGGAAAATTTAATAAATTTTACTTGGTAAATAAGCCCAAGATCAGAACCCGGTTGTAGTACCGATGATGATGATGATGATGAAAGTACCTTAAGCCACCGCAATTTCACCACAAACACAAGTGGATCTTCGACCTCCATCACAACAACCACTGTAATGGATCACAACAAGGCGGTAGAAAAACTTTCGCAACATAAGTTTGAATTTTTCACTTTTCAACATGCATAGTTGAAACCAGCGACTTTCATCATAAGACATATTGACCCAACCTGAACCAATGAGGAACTTGCACCAGAAATATTCAGGATCGGTCTGGAACTGAAAATAAACAGGCTGGACTACTTCCAAATGCCATACATGCAGACTAACAATACTGCATCTACGTATTATACAAATTCCTCCAACTGATGTCACCAGGCTCAAACAAATAAAATACCTATTCACGCATTGAGGAACCACATAAACAAAACGTCCTTCATTGCAAAAGATGCCAAGGCTCAGGACACGGCGGCCGCATGTCATCTAAGCATCATCATCATCATCGACACTACAACGGGGATCCGGTCTTGGCCTTATTTAGCAAGTCTCTCCACCGGGATCCGGTCCATATCCGAGACTTGTTAAATTGTCCATAATAATTTGTTTTTTCGGACAAGGTTATTAGCCTTGCGCCAAGTTATCTAAGCATACGATGCGTAAAGTGTGCAGAGCAACATCAACCTGGAGAATGCAAGGTCAGCCCGCCTGGGATGGAGCCAGGGACAATCCAAACAACAAACCTCGATGGATCCATTACAACGAAGAAAATTACAGTGACATGCTGCAACTGCGGAGGACCCCACTCTGCTAATTTCTCGCAATGTCTTCATAAGCTGAGCATTCTCCAAACGCGAACGAGAACAACACCCATGGCAACGAGCAAACCTTCACCAACCAAAACAACATCACCTCAATCAGCATATCCTACAAGTCCAGGAATGTTATACGCTAAGGTTGTCAAGGATTACCACAACATGACAAAAATTACCAATTCAACTGTAACGATCTTAATCTGGACATCACAGCTCAGAAATAGACAAAAAAGGTCAGATTTTATCTCTTATAACTTCACATATCTTTTCCTTTAATGGCTAATTCAACTATAATTTCCCTCAATGCAGAGTCCATATATTCCAATATTCGCAGACAACATCTCCGGTTGTTCGTTGACAAGTTTTCTCCAGATATCCTCCTCCTCTCGGAAACGTGGCTTAAACCAAACTCGCGAGTATCTATCCCTAATTACACACTTGTTTCTAATCCACGAACCACTAGACCTCGTGGAGGTACTGGAATACTAATACACAAGAAATTCCAATTTTCTGAAATTAGGTTCACAAATATAAATAATATTGAGTACACGGCAATTAAAATCGTTTGCAAAAGCAACAAAGTGGTTGTACTGTCGTCCGTATACATTCACCCTTCTCGGGAACCGAACTGCCCTAGGTCCGACATCACAGAGATAATCCAACAGTCTCTACCTGCACCTTTCATAATAGGAGGAGATTGGAATGCTCGACATATTTTATTTACCGACACTAAGTGCAATAAATACGGTTGACAACTTCTAGCACTCCTTCCACTCCATCCATATATTTACGCGGACTGTCCATTACAGCGAACATGTATCTCCAATTCTACTAAATCAACAATAGATTTTTTCCTAAAATGGGTAGACATCTACTCACCTAAACCCCCTACAGTATCCTCCGAATACCCATCCTATCATGGGTCTGTCCACACGTTTTTCCAAATGCCTGCCCTTGAACCACACTACTCATTCAATCCCATCCCGAACTTCTCCAGGACAAACTGGAGAAGAGTCAATAGGGACATTGCTGCCAGTTTCACAGACTATACTTTGCCAGCGACTTCAAACCTACCCCCTGCTGAAATTGATCAAGCAACCGTAAGAATAGAGCATATTCTAAACAATACTCTCTTCAGCCACACACCTACGTCCATCCTTAATAATCACCTAGGAAAACCTTAACCCAACATCCTTACAAAACTCTTACACGTAAAAAAACAGCTTAGACGAAAACTACATAGCAGTTACTCCCCTTTTATTAAAAACCAAATCTAACTCTTGACTACCCTGATAAATGGACAACTAAACCAATTTGCCGACCAAGCTTACACGTCCAATATTATTATTATTTACTGGCCTGTAGGAACCCGGAAGTTCATGACCTCTCCGACTCGGCTCCGCCATTGTTCCCTGTCCTGTGCACTCTCCTTCCACAGTCGACCATCCGATTCGATCTCCTCGAGGTCCAATCTGACATTGTCCTCCCATCTCCGTCGCGGGCGTCCTGTCGGTCTCTTTCCCGTTAGTTTAGCGTCAAGAATTCTATGCACGGTCCTATCAACGCCCATTCACGCTACGTGTCCGGCCCATCTTAATCTTCGCGACTTGATTACTCTCACTTTTGTAGGTTTGCGGTATAGCTCTTCCAATTCGTGGTTGTGGAGTTTCCTCCATTGTCCTGACTCCTCGTCATATTTACTAACAAAGATATCCTTTAAAACTTTATTCTCGAATACGCGGAATTTGTTTTCTTCCCGTTTTGTGAGAGTCCATGTTTCGCATCCGTATAGAGCAATCGGCATGATTATGGTTCTATAGACACGGTGCTTTATATTACCTGATAGCAGTTTGGATTTTAATAGTTTATTGACTGCATGCCAACTAGCGTTGCCGGAATGTAGTCTTTTGTTAATTTCCTTTGACGTTTCGTTTCTGGTCGTCAGTATCGTTCCCAGATATTTAATTCTTTGACATTTTCAAATATCTTGCCCCTGACATTTATATGTGTTCTCTGAGGTCCACCTGCTCTCGCCATAATCATGTATTTTGTTTTGTCTTCGTTTATTTCTAGGCCCACCTCTTCTGCTTGCATGATGATTTCACAGTTTTTACTTATAGTTTCGAGATAATCGCCCAGAACGGCGATGTCATCCGCATACGCGAGCACTTGTGTGACCCCGTTCAGGGATGATCCGGCCGTGTTGTCGTCTTGTACCTTTCTAATAACATACTCGAGGACAAGGTTAAAAAGGCATGGTGAGAGGCCATCCCCTTGTTTTAGTCCGTCCCGGATTTCAAATGGTTCTGAGAGGTGATTTTCTATTCTAACTCGCCCTTTGTTTTCGTTCATGCAGATTTGAATGAGGGCGGCATATTTTTTCGGGATCCCCAGCTCAACCACAATATGGTAGAGTCTTTGCCTTGCGACTGAGTCGTAGGCTTTTTTGAAGTCAACGAACAGTTGGTGAACCGTCTTTCCGTATTCCCACTTCTTTTCCAGTAGTTGCCTTATTGTGAACATCTGGTCGCTTGTTGACTGGTTCCGACAGAATCCGCATTGGTAGTCTCCTAATATTTTTTCTGCGTACGGTGTGATTCTTGCCAGTATGACATTTGTTAATATTTTGTATGTGGTTGGGAGCAATGATATTCCTCTGTCATTTTCGCAGTCAGATCTGTCGCCTTTTTTGAAAATGGGGATGACTATTGAGGTTTTCCATTCTTCCGGAATGACTTCCTTGTCCCATATTATTTTAACCAGTTGGTAGATCT
The DNA here is from genome assembly GCA_963931805.1 of Microdon myrmicae. NCBI lineage: Eukaryota > Metazoa > Arthropoda > Insecta > Diptera > Syrphidae > Microdon > Microdon myrmicae. The sequence continues at coordinate 17,884,741 of OZ007499.1, forward strand.
TTCGAGTGGTTGCCCCTCCTCCATGCTTCACAAGCTCTGCCGGTATGCAATCGACTCCGGGAGCCTTGTTGTTTTTCAGTCGATTTATCGCGTCTTCAACTTCGTCGAAAGGGGGCTCTGGGATCTGGGGCTCGGCTGTATGTACATCTGGTGCGTTTATTTGTGGTTGATGGGTGCACACATTGAGCAGGTTTTCAAAGTACTGCTTCCATCTTGTCACGATATTTTTTGTTTCTGTCACCAGACAACCGTTTGTGTCTCGGTAGCCATTTCTAATTGAATTTATGCCGGCATACATACCTCTGCTGTTCTTTGCTCTGGCATTTTCTATGATTTTTTCGATCCGAGTCTTTTCCCATTCGCGTTTTTTGCGTTTGAAAAGTCTAGTTGTTTCTTTCCGAATTGTCGCGTATCTTACTGCGTTGACTTCATCATATGCTTCTAAGTGGATCATTCTGAGGCGTTTACGTTCTTCGATCTTTGCCCTGCACTCATCGTCAAACCAAGTTTTGGACTTAGTTGTTTTCTTAAATCCTAACACCTTTTGGGGTGTTTGTTTGATTGTGTCTCTGATCGATGCCCATTTAGTGTTCACACTATTGGCTTCCTCTTCCTCACTACTGTGATTCTCTAGGATGCTAAATCTATTCGTTAGTTCGTCTTGAAATTCCGCCCTTTAACGTAGGTCTTTTAGTTTATCAATCTTGAACCTTTTGCTCGTCTCTCGTGACTGTCCATGTGGGTTTGCTGCAAGCCGACTTCTAATTTTGCCCATCACTAGAAGGTGATCGGAGTCGTAATCTGCTTACACGTCCATACTTAACAATATTAAACTCAATCGGAATTTATTCAAAAACTTCAACCGACTAACGGGTGGAAAATACAAACTTCGAATCGATCATATTGTTAAGCCTACTAACAATCAGTCCAATCAGAAATTGATATAGTAAATTTTAAAATCACTTTTATAATATCAATCAACAGAATGACTCCCTCTCAGTCTCCAATTTTCAAGTTACCGTAAATGACTACATCTCACGCACAATGATCCCATCCTTCACCCCTTTCAACGCAGAATTCAACGAAACAAACAAAGCGTCACTTCCTTTGGTTAATGCGTCATTCCTAACAGCAGGCGAATTATCTGAATTTAAAACATCACGCAACAACAAAAAGGCGACACGCTTAGATGGAATTCCAAACCTTTTGTTCAAAAGACTTCTCCCGTCAAATCTAGTCCCTATTCTCGTTCTTCTCAACCACATAATTAACGCATCGCATTTCCCAGATAACTGCAAAATCACGGTTATAGTCCCCATCAATAAGTCTAGTCCTTCCAACAACCCCAGCAACTATCGTCCGGTATCGTTATTAAACTTATTAAGCAAGATACTGGCATGCAAGATATATGCGAAATCTCCTTTCATTTGCTAATGACAACGCTATTATCCCAAGTTCCCTGTTTGGCTTTCGCTCACAACACTCCACCTGTCATGCTCTATTAAAACTAACGCACGGTGTCACAACTAATCTTCAAAACCACAGCCCGACGGTCTTTATCTCTCTCGACATATCTAAAGCATTCGACTGTGTTTGGATCTCAGGACTGCTTTACAAGCTGCACTACATATTTGGATTAAACACCCACAGCACCAAACTTTTCGCTTCATACCTGTCTGGTAAAAAATCCATGGTCAAAATAAATTCTTCTCTTTCCCAATCATATAATATAACCGCAGGGGTTCCGCAAGGCTGAATTCTTGGACCAATATTATCATCATCATCATCATCGGCACTACAACCGGGATCCGGTCTTTGTCTTATTTAGCAAGTCTCTCCACCGGTCCCAATTTCGAGCCGATGTCAACCAGTTTGGCACTCCCAGGTTCTGGGCGTCCTGGTCTACGCCATTTCTCCATCGTGGACAAGGTCTGCCGCGCTGTCTCCTTCCATACATCCTACCACAAAGGACTTTTCGAACAGGGTTATAGCGTTTGAGATGATAGTGAAGAACGTGTGATTCGAACAGACGCTATGACAGTTAGAATCACCAAAAATTGAACCGATGCTTAACACACCAGGCTACTGGTCGCGTGTACGAATTCGATTTCTAAACTCAAGTACAATCAACTGATGTGGAATTGTTATGTTATCGCTATGGTATACGGCTCTGATGCATTTTCTTATTCGATTTTTCGTTCGGTGTTCTTCACTATTTGCTTGTGTATTGTGTGTGTATCTGTTAGCTTCTCTTCGCTCATTCGAGCTAGGTGTCCCGCCCATCGGAGTCTACCGAGCTTGATTTTTCTTACAACATTAGCTTCAAAGTATATTGCGTACAACTCATGGTTGCAGCGTCTCCGGAATCGTCCTCCCTCACATACGCGGCCAACGATTCTCCTTAAGACCTTCGTCTCGAACGCGGATAAGAGTTCAAAGTGCCTTTTATTGAGCACCCATGTCTCGGATCCATACATGAGAACTGGTAAGACCATGGCCTTGCACAGTAGTAGCTTGGATGTTCTGGATAAATTTCGGGATTTAAAGAGCCTTGACTGCCCATAGACTTTGTTGGATTTGATCAGCCGTTCGCCTATTTCTTTTTCCATATTGTTATCGCCTGATCCCATTGATCCAATGTAGTTAAAGGATTGCACTACTTCAAATTCGTGCTCCACTACACTGATAGTTTGACCAACGTTAGGTCTTCTCTTCGCAGAAGTTGCCACCATGTACTTAGTTTTGCCCTCATTAATGTGCAGTCCCAGTTTTTGTGCCGTCTGCTCGATCTGTGTACAGCCGATTCGGTTCTACCGATGATATCGATGTTATCTGCGTAGGCAAGTATCTGGCTGGACTTGGTGATAATAGTCCCTCTAGTTGTGACGCCAGAGTCACGGATTGCTTTCTCCAACGCCAGATTGAAGAGGAGGAAGGCCAGACTTTCCCCTGATCGGAGTCAATTAAAGATTTTTTCTTGGTTTGGACAACAATTCCGCTATTTTTACTTGGATAGTTACGTTGGTCATGGTCAACCTACAAAGTCGTATCAATTTGTTTGGAATGCCGAACTCTCTCATGGCATTATATAGTTCTACTCTGGCTACGCTGTCGTAGGCGGCCTTAAAGTCTATAAATAGATGATATAATGGGATCTTAAATTTCAGACATTTTTCCGTCGCCTGCGTAAGGGTGAATATCTGATCACTCGCAGATTTGCCTGGGATGAAGCCACACTGATATTGCCCAATGATGGCTTTAGCGTATGGGGCTATCCGATCTTGTAGGATAGTGGAGAGTATCTGATAGGCGGTACTCAGCAATGTTATACCCCTACAGTTGCCGCACAGTGTGATATCTCCCTTCTTGTGTATGGGGCAAATTAGACCGCGACGCCAATCTTCCGGCATCTCCTCTTGCTCCCATACGTGCACCACGATTTCATGAATTGCGTGATGTAACGCTGTCCCTCCTTGTTTGATCAGTTCAGCTGGTATGCCATCAGTTCCGGTGGCTTTATTTGATTTGAGCTGTCTTATGGCATTTAATGTTTCCTCAATGCTTGGTGGCGGCAGCATTTGGTCTTGATCTTGCATTGGTGGAGCATCCCATTCTTCTGTGAGCTGACCATCTAGCAATTCCTTGAAGTGCACTTCCCATCGCTCTAGAATGCTTTCACGGTCGGTGGTCAGATTTCCGTATTTATTCTTGCAGTAAGTGCAGCGTGGTGTGTCCCGCGTCACACTGTGGATTATTTGGTAGAACTTCCGCGCAGGGTGCGGACCTCGCGCTCTACTTTTTGTTATTTCACAGACAAGGTTTTTTTCCCAGGCAGTTTTCTTTTGTCTGTAAAGTCTTTTTTCAAATCTTCTGAGCTCTTTGTATTTCTCCTCGCGTACCCGCCTCCTATGAGACTGCTGCATTGCCCGGTATGCAGCATTCTTACGTTCAGTGTCTATTTTGCACTCGTCATCAAACCAGTCGCTCGGACCTCTACGACTACTGCCTAAGATGAACTTGGCAGTACTAATGACAGTATTCTTAAGGTGTGTCCATTTCTCGTCTACGCCCGGCATTCTGGCCCTAGGCGTTACTCTCCCTCCGTCGAGCTCTTCGGGGGCGAGTCTTAACGCATGACCAAAGGTGTTCTCATTGTGTAAGGCAGCCGTGTTGATTCGAACCTATTATACCTCCTCTATGATCATCATCATCATAATCATCATCATCAACATCGGCGCTACAACCGGTATCCGATCCTTATTGGAGACTTGTTAAATTGACCATAATAATTTGTTTTTCCGGGCAAGGTTATTAGCATTATACACAGTATGTTTATAAAAAAAAAAAACTTCTCAAAGATGCTTTCATTAATCAAGAAGGCGATCAGATACCGCCCTAGATCTATCCATAAACGATGCCAGCCAGCAATTGGGTGTAGCTACTATTACGGCTCTCCCAGTCGCTTCCAGGGAAACCAAAGCTTTTGTGCTCCGGGGGAAGTATGGTTGCAAAGCTGAAACTTAAAGGAATTGACGGAAGGGCGCCACCAGGATTGGAGCCTGCGGCTTAATCAACTCGGGAAAACTTACCCTAAGTTATCCTGTGGCAACTCTAACAGATACACACAATTCACAGTCAAAAATAGTGAAGAACACCGAACGGAAAATCGAATAAGAAAAATACATCAGAACCGTATACCAAGCGATAAATTAAAATAATTCACATCAGTGGAATATAGTCGAGTTTGGAAATCAAATGCTAAACACGGTCAGTAGCCTGGTGTGTAACGCTTAGGTAAAATTTTGGTCGTGATTCGAGCTGTCATAGCGTCAGTTCGAATCACACGATCTTCTTCACTATTATTTCAAACGCTATAATCCCATTAAGGCAGAGTAAGAACTTAAAATCGAAAACAGAGACATTTGGTAAAAACGCATAAACTTTTACATAATAGGATATTTATTCTGTTTTGTCCCTTAAAGTATTTTTTTTTCTCATTTTACAAAACGTCAAAACAAATGTCGGTTCAGTTAACTAAACTCTAGAAAATTCGGTTACGTCGCCATCAAGAAAATGAGTACCTGTTGATGTTGGTTTAATGAATGAATTTATTAAATAACCGTCGAGATCCTTTCGAGATTATGATTCATCTGCACAAAATGATCCCTTTCCAAACGGATTTTTCAATCCTACAACGAATCATTCCTGTTTCATGAAGGTACCATTACAATCTGAAAATCCTTATAATCACGCCGCACCCGTATTTGTCTCAATTAAAAGAAACACAACGAATCCTTTTTCCAAGTGTTTGTCCTTATTTCAAGTAAAAGTCCGTTACGATACATGAATCACTTCCTTGTTAATTGTTCAATGTCGATATAAATAGATTATCCAAGGGGAGTTTGCTTCCTTCAGTCTCAGGGACGCCCCCATCAATTGGTTTTACATTAATTAACCGTCCAGGACCCCATCTGTGCTTTCTATTTCCTTCTTTTGATTTCTAATTTTAGCCAAAGTTATTTTATGGAAAATTAACTCTTCCTCCAGGACTGCCGTCGATCTTTATCCTTTCGTATGCTAGTTCCATATAATTCAAGACAATTATACCAAAGAAATATCCGAAAATAAATGTCCTCCCCTTCTACTGGTATTGAAAAATTATTATTATCCTTGCTCGCGTTCATGTCTCCGGATTCAAATGGCACCCTAACCTAGGCCAAGTCGTTGCACTCGTGGTTCGTATTCATCGTCATGTAACGCAACAGCAGTCTGTGTGTACACAGCACAGCTGGCGACGCGAATTACCTTGCGTACAAGCATAACAATGTATAGGGAGTAGTCATACCTGTGCTTTGGAGTTTTCTTGATATTTCACTGAAATTTTTAAGGGAAAATGTTAATGTAATTTTGGAACTGCCGATTTCCATAGGATTCTGAAGGGACAAGAAAGGATCATTAACACGGGACATAATACGCTTGCGTGGTTGAAATATCGCGTGTCCTTGGAAGGTGAATTTGAATGCCAGATGATATGGTCCGGTTTGTCGTGGTTGACTTTTGGGTGGACTTACGTCAAAAACGAGTTGTTCGCACGATTGTTTGTGGTATATTAAGTGGTATCCCGCCTGATGAGAGCCTGAGGCGGTTTTTAGGGTAACTGGGCTTTTCCTAGACGCCTTTACATGTTAATATATTTGGAGATTTCTAACCCGGATCAAAGGTGCTAGTATAGTGTTCCTGACATGTTTGCGACTGTGAGTATTGCAGATTCGATGCCACCTAAGAGGTTGGATGACAAATTTACTGTAATTTTGTGCACGAAAAGTGAAGTTAGTTGACTTGAGAATATGTCCGTTTGAGATCGTTGGAATGTCACTGTCACTTAGTGATATTCAAATTAATTTGTATACAGAGAAGTCGTAGTTAAATGAAATGAACCCGCCGTATTCAGTGACCACCTGTGACACGTGAGTACAGCCTACACGAGTTCAGAATATCCTTATTTTTCTCCCTTTTTCTTCACTCTCACATGGAATAAACTACATTTTGCATATAGAAATTGTAATAATTTAAAATGGTCGCTCGTTTGGTGTTTCCAAAGACTAAAAGGTTGTACGCTCCTATTTCAATTGTCAGGACCTAGAACTCTCGCAATGTTGAACTAAATCTAGCTGACATTTGAAAGATCGCAATACTTTTTATAATTCCACCGCACCAGGCGAAAGTGAATCCAGTACGTTATTAGGTAAAAATAAACCTCTTATCCTTTTCAGTTTGATCTCAAAACAATTTCTTCTATTTGAAGAGGGCGATCGATAACCGATGAATTGCGAGGGTATTTAATTTTCTTGGGTTGCCGATACCAACAACATGGTGGTGCGCCTCATGCTACGTGCAACAAATAGTAATCTGGAACCCTCGATTCGAATCAAAATTCTAGAGAGAGGGTGAATTTCATGTTGCTCCTAGTCTATTATTGCCACAAGTTCAGTACACCAGTAGAGTTGTCCTGCATTTTCAATCCCTTGGTGTTTTCTGGTCGATCTGGCTTAGCTGGTCGTATCTCCGACACCAAATGAACTATACTCTTGGTGAACGTACCGCCATCGAAAGCGGCAGATGCAAGAATTATCGTTAAGGTACATTTGTATTAAAATCCATTATATCCCCGAGGAGCATACAAACAATTCGTTGGTATGGCACGTTTGGAACAAAATTTTCGATTAGATCAGGAGAGTCCTTTAGCATGCGACAAAAATATACACAAGGAGCTGCCAAGGAGTACCGACATGGGGGAATACTTTAAAGTGTGAGTACATGCAGAATGGTGCTTGGTACCCTTTGGTATGGTGATTGTGCCACTTTTTATATAATTGGGCGATTGTATCAGTGTGAGTGTAATATCTTTAAAAGGACACCCTTCGTAATAGAGTAACTAAAGTAGCTTCACAGGAGTGTACTTCTTTAATAAACGAATAATAACCATTGCAATGGAGATTGTCGCCGAATAAGAGGGTTCCGTGTATTGATGGGGGTCTATGAGTATGTTATGCCATTGAATTGAAAATCCTTTGGTGCTTTAGGTGCAAGTCTGGACGAAAAACGGTGAATAACAAAAACTTCAAAACAATAACAAAGCTATTCGTTTAGCGTTGATAGGAGTTAGGGTCTGGTTACTGAATTTGCAAGTATTCGACTATTTTCCAAAGTGCCTTTCCTGGTTTGTTTTGTGTTCTAGAATTTACCGGTAGCTTTACTGAGAATCTTTAGTTTGTTTAATTAAGGCGTTTCCACTAATTTTGTATAATTTTATGCTTATGGCTTTAGCTTTCCGAAGTAGTTAAGTATAATTTGTTCTGACCATATCCTTCATATTGATGTAGCTTGCGTACGGTTGTTTCGGGTTCGAGTCTGTGCTACGAAAAGTCTTTAACAATAAATTGCTTATTTGTTCTTATGAAATTGTGGCACTGAATGCTTTTTTTCTACCTCTATGATTATTGTCTGACAAGGCTATTAATAAACTAGCCTCCTGTCACAACTATTGAGGAAATTTCGGTCCAACCTAGAGAAAGATCTTATCTCAGTGATAAACCAACGCCCTCATCAGGACAAAAATATTGTGACGCATATGACAATCAGTACTAGAATATTCTAGAGAGTCCGAAACAGAGTACTAGAATATTCTATAAAGTAATGGAAAACTGGAGACTAGGAACAGTAGAACATTCAAGGCAATGGAACGGACGGAAACGAAACGCTGAAACAGTATAAATACGCCGCACACAGAGCATAGTGATGAGTATGAAGTAGGAAGTGAAACAAGCGATTGCTGAGGAGTAAGAAGTAGGACGTGAAACAAGCGATAAGTCTCGAGCGAGAAGTAAGCAGTAAAATACGCGATTATTACGGAAGCGATAATAAAGAAAACGTTAAGTGTACGGTAAAAAGTAATGATTGTTATTACGGACTAATAAAATGTCACATTAATTCAGAATCGATTTAACGGCTCTTATTTATTTTAAAATAATTAATCCAGCGAACCCTAAGCTCGCTACAATATCATAGACAACATTTTTAGTGTTTTTAAATCTTCTTTACCCACCAATGCGACAACAGTATATAATACAGTTCCGAAATACACACTGCTTGAGCGAATTCGGTTGTGACTTGTGCTATTAAGGATCCATACATTTACTATTTGTAGCGCATTCAAATACAAATTATAGAGTGTGGGCCCATAAACTTACTATTTAGACTCCTGTTTTAATTTGTGCGACTAAAAGTGACGACAAAGGTAACCAGGACAAATAAGGAAGGCAGCAGTAGGACGAGTGGTGGGGGCAGATTATAGTAAAATATAGAAGCGGCGCTTAAGATTGGTGATGAGAATGGTTTAGGGGGCGGTGCTTGAGAGTATAGGTAGAGAGGTCGAAGTCGAACGAGGTGGAGTTGAAGTTAACATTTTTCAGCGTTCGCGAGAGGGGTTCGTTGAAACCATAAGTGGTGTGATGAGGGGGAATGTAGAGAAGGCGGGGATTACACGTATTTCGAGGGCTTGTGTTCAGACAAATTAAGTTAAGGAGGAAAGCGAAGTCGACTGAGCCGGAAAGGACCCGATGAATGAACACCATGTCAGCCAGGACCCTGCGCTCCTCAATGGTTCTGAGGTTGATTAATCTAAGGCGGTTAATGTACGGAGGCAGAATTAAGGGCTTCTCCCGTCCTAGCCCTCGAATAGCGAACATGGGTTTTGTTATAAGGGGACCATACCTGGCTAGTATAATCTAGTAGTGGACGGACGAAGGTAAGATAAAGGGATCGGAGAATTCTTTAGACTTTCGTTTCACGAACCCGAGAGCAGGGTCGGCTTTCCGGATCCTCTCGTCAATGTGACAGAGGAAGTTAAGCTCCCTGTCGCAAAGGATCCCAAGATCTCGATTAGACATTGGTAGGGGATTGGTTATGAACGGAATACGGACGCGAGGATGAGTGTGAATACATTTACTGGAAAAGGTTACAAGGTTATAGATTGGCATTTGGCGATGTTAACTACAAAGCAATTTTTGTCACACCAAGTCGAGAAATTGTCAAGGTCTGATTGCAGCAGTGCAGAATCAAGTGGTGACGCGATGATCTTGTATATCTTGGTGCCACCAGCGTATAGTGACATGGTGGAATTCGTAATAGGCTTATCATTGTCATTAGTAGCAGGTATAAATAGGAGAGACACCAGCTGGCTTCTTTGGTGGATCCCAGAGGCGGCAAGGAAGGGATGGATGTCATGGACCTGAACCGAACCGAATAAAGTCTATTCTTTAGATAGGAAGAAATCCATTTCAGCAATCCAGATTCGAATCTGAGTGCAGATAATTTGAAGAGGATTAGATTGTGGAAGATTTTGTCGAATGTTTTAGTGAGGTCGGTCGAGACCATATCGACCTCGTAACCGTCCTCTAGTGCTGAGAGTGTAAAGGAAGTGAACTCAACAAGATTGGTTGTAGTTTATCGGCCATTGAGAAAACCATGTTCCCTTGGTGAAATAAAAGATTTGCAATGAAAATTAAGAGATTCGTATAGAATGCTAATAACCTTGCCCAGAAACCAGATAATTATGGACAATTTAACAAGTCTCGGATAAGAACCGGATACCGGTGGAGAGACTTGCTAAATACGGCCAAGACCGGATCCCGGTTGTAGTGCCGATGATGATGATGATGATAGAATGCTTTCGATAATCTTGCGTAAGTGGGAAAGTTTGACGATGGGGCGATAGGTCGCGACATCGTTTTTGGGTCTCTTGTTGTGGATGACAGTGATGAAGGAGGTTTTCCAAATGTGTGGGATTGCGCGTTGAGAGAGTGAGAGATTGAAGATCAGTGAGAGGGGAGCAGAGAGAATGGATGATCATTTCTTGAGAAGAATTGCAGCGGTACCATCAAGACCCGGTGTAAACTCATCTCTGTGTTCCAGTGGCTTAGATTCAATTAAGTGCGGAAGGAAAAAGTCATGGAGAAGCTCGGTGTTATAGTACCCTGCCTCTTTGGTAGTAATATTCCCGAGGTGAAGAGCGTTCTGGGGCGGAGACAGCTCAGGTAGTGAGCCCCATCATCTATGGGATTTGATAGGAGTGAAGTTATTATGGGGTTGGGATTATTTGGGAGGTGTTCAATAAATTTGATAGATAGCTTTAGGAAGGGTCTATCGAGACGGTCAATATCAGCGGCATTGTATAGCAAGCTGTTATTGTAATATTTATAAGAGTTGGGTTGTCGGTTTAAGACCAGTGACCAGCCTGAAGCATTTCCTTTCGAAGGCGCGTAGCTTCTCCATTTGGGCGGGTAGTATATGTTACCACAGTAGTCACGCATATGCGAGTGTGGGTCTGATTATTTGTTTATAGCTGAGCAGTTTGACTTTGTGGGAGAGACCGTTTTTCCGTATCACCCTTCTACAGAGATTCAGTTGTATTGTGGCTTTACGTAAAGTATTTTTAATGTGGGCGGAGAATGAAAGGTCAATGGAAAAGGTGGTTCCCGAGATATTTTGAAGTTGGGTGTTATTTAGTTGGAGTAGAATTTTGTTGTGGGTGCACCTGGTGTTATTTGTGCAGTGTTCATGTTTACCCTTAACCACTATAAGTTTGGTTTTATCAGGATCTAGGCGAATTTGCTATTTATTAAAATGTAGCGATCCTAAATCGCTACTCCTATCCAAATCTCCAATATTATCATTAACTTACATTCAAATCCCCAATATCACCATTAACCTACATCCAAATTCCATATTGAGTCACATGAGCAACGAATTAAACCAAAAGTTAATTCGTCGCACATTGACTCAATTCCCAAAATCCTGACATCATGAAATGCTTAATTCAAAACGCATTTCATGATTCCCCTTCCAAGAACCTATCCAACCAAACCTCTAACAAATTCCCAGAACACAATTCCAATTGACGCACACAAAGTCTTGTGTGTGCTTCTTGGAACTTTGACACTAAAATAGTTGACAATTCTCAACTGAAAAAACAATAAAAGGGCCACCAATTTCAATTTCGTAATCAGTCAAGCTTCAGAGGTCGAACCGCTGACCAATAGAATATAAATAATAATTAGTAGATCTCCAAGAGGACAGAGCGCCGGTCGGACGACCGAAGATTCCATACATAACAAATAAAGTCAAAGATATTGAAAAAATACTTCGGACTATTTGGTTTACTATCGATTTCAATCGAAAAATTTATAAGCAGTATACTATTCAGAGAGTTAGAGAACGAAGCAGAAAGTGGTATTTTCCCTACACAGATTGAATAAAATAAATTAAGCAAGGCGAGACATTTGAGGCTTCACAACTCGTGAAATTTCAAGAGATCTCAACGCACCCCGGAGGGGATTCACATTGTTTTATTTGACTTTTGAAAGAATATTTGAAACAGCAGTATACAAAAGAACAACGAGTTTCTTTCGACCTGCGAGGCGATACACCCCACACCTGACTGGACCAGTAAAAGACATAACGATGCCCAATTGTCCTCAACAAAAGTATGTTGATAGATTTGAGAAGAAGTTATTAATGCGGTTTCTTGCCTGCTTTATAATAAAAAGGCAGTACTGGTATGTAGTTTTTGCCTAAGCTGTTTTCTTTAATGCGTAACCGTTGTGTGAGGATATGGAGTACAGGTAAGGAATCTGAAGAGGGCACTGTTTAGTATTTACTCTATTCTAAAGGTAGCTTGATCAAATTTTCAGGTTTGAAGACCCTGGTAAACTATAGTCTGTGAAACTGGCAGCAGTGTCCCTATTGACTCTTCTCCACCTTGTCCTGGAGAAATTCGGTATCGGATTGAATGAGTAGTGCGGTTCGAGGGCAGGGATTTGGACAGTGGTGTAGACGGACCCATGATCGGATGGGAATTCGAAGAATACTATACACTAGCCGAGTAGTTGTCTACGGATTTTAGAAAATAATCGATTTTTGATTTAGTTGAATTGGAGATACGTGTTGACTGTAATGGACAGTCCGCGTAAATATATGGACAGGGTGGAAGGTTTGATAGAAGTTGGCAACCGTATTTATTGCACTTAGTGTTGTTAACTGAAGTATGCCGAGGACTCCAGTCTCCTCCTATTATGAAAGGTGCAGGTAGAGATTGTTGGATTATCTCAGTGATGTCGGAACTAGCGAAGTTTGTTGCTTCTGCAGAATACTTTAACTGCTGTGTACTCAATATTATTTATATTGGTGAACCTTGTGGCGTTTCTAACAGATACAGACAATACACAAGCAAATATTGAACAACACCGACAGTAATTCGAATAAGAAAAAGCTTCATCCATATACCAAGCAATAACATAGAAATTCCACATCAGTTGAATATACTTGAGCTTAGAAATCGAATTCGTACACGCGGCAGTGGGCTGATGTGTTGAGCATTGGTTCAATTTTTAGTGATTCTTATCGTGATAGCGTCGTCGTATAACCAAGTTTCAGAAAATTGAAATTGCTTGTGTATTAGAATTCCAATGCCTCAACAAGGTCCAGTGATTCGCGGATTAGAAACAAGTGTATAATTAGGGATAGATATTCGGTAGTCCGGTTTAAGCCACGTTTCCGAGAGGAAGAGGATATCTGGAGAAAACTTGTCAACGAACAACCGGATTTTGACCAATTTTGATGGTCGTATTGTCCGGCCCAGTTACTGCTGTAGTGAGAAACAGGGCCCTTCCAAATGGATATAAAAATCAATAGTAATAAATAATAAGAAATTGAGGCAATATTCCAAGGTAGATTAACTTCGACGCCCACCACAATGCGAAGGAATTTGTTCTGGCTTCGTTGAATTATTTCTCTATTGAATTGCTTTGTACAGTCCCATAATTGCATTCCGTATATCCAGATCGGCTTGTTGATAGCTTAATAGATCACTCTTTTACAATAGAGATCGAGTTGAGAATGATTCCCGATTAACCAATACATCTGTCTACGTTTCAGCTTTTTGTTTCACATGATGTCTCCAGTTTAGTCTGCTATCTAGATGTATACTGAGATATTTCGCTGAATCTGCTCTTGGAACTGGAATTCCGTTGAGATATGCAGAAATATTGTTATCTGATCGTCGCAATGTAAATGTTACGTGAATAGATCTAATCTCGTTGAGTTTAATTTTCCAATCAGTGGTCCATTAGCTAATTTCGTTGAGTACCTCTTGCAATTGTTCTGTAGCTTTTTTTGATTATCGTCAGCTGATATTATAACTGTATCATCTGCAAAGGTGCCTATGAATGCGTTGTTGGGATGTCTGCTTTGTACAGTAAGTAGAGGAAAGGTCCCAGGGCACTTCCCTGTGGTACGCCTGATTCCATTGGATAGAAGCTCGACTGAGGTCCTTCGCTTTTTTTTTTTTTTTTGTACACTTTTTTTTATCACTATTGACAGAGAAGCGCGTACGTTTTTATTTTCTTTCAGTTTTGTTTTTCTTTTTTTCGTTTTTTTGTGTGTGTGTATTCTATGTGTGGCGAGGAGCGCGATATAACACGTCTTTCCCGTTCAAACGACGGATCGCACCCGTTTGTGGTTCATCTCCCGACGGCGCGAACATCCCCGTATCAGAGCTCGTTCCGTTACAGAGCGGGGAGGCTGTGGAACTGCCTTCCCACACGAGTGTTCCCGGAGCGTTACAACCTGCAACTGTTCAAAAAGAACTGCAACAGTTATTTGATGGCATCTCGGGGCGCCCACTCGACGCTATAGGTTCGCCTCTCCCGAGAGAAGTCTAATACAAAAAAAAAAAAAAAAAAAAAGTGAACACTAATCTTTTGACTGATCTTCGATGTGTCTGCAATCTCTCGCGTCAAACGTGGGTTTGACTTGATCAATATCACTATTTTGTCATGAACCTCAGTGGCCATTCTAGCTTCCTACCGAGGGGAATTTTTTATACAAAGATTACCAGCGCATGATTTCTTGCACCAGTTTTGCACTTACATTCTTGTAAAGAGTCACCACCGTAAACGTTTCGCAATTTTGTGTAACTTGACGCACGTTCTTCCCTTTACAGGAGTGAAACTGATAATATGGCGAAAATCCATAGTATGATCTTCCATCTTCAACTCTTAAAATCTTCAAAATTCAATTAAGCCACTCAATCTTTTGTTAAGAATGAGGCTATAACTGTCAGTTGTTAAACGACATATGACAAACAAATGTATTAACTGTGTTAACATCTTCTATTGCAAAAATACACAATGACGCAATCTCAAGCGCTTTAACTTTTCGATTTCTCATCGTCATTTTCAGGACTTGTCTAATGTTTTGTGGAGAGGCTAGTTCATTTGCAAAACCAGAGCACTTAGCAGAATTGTTGTTTGTACGATCACATGTAAATCCAGCATCATCATCATCATCATCGGCACTACAACCGGGATCCGGTCTTGGCCTTATTTAGCAAGTCCCGTGGCTTGTTAAATTTTCCATAATAAAAATTCAGCATACCTGTCAATAATACTTGATTTTCCCAGTGCAGATTCTCCACAACGATCATAAGGTCACTGTTTGGTTTTAATTGCTTTTTTTCAACAGTGCCATCTCTTTGGTTGTGCAACATGAAATGTCGGATTTTTGCTCAGTGGGAAATAAGAAGTTCTCGGGTGAACGTCTGTGCCAGAACGTTAAATTTTCTTTTTTTTATAAAGTAAAGTGGTACGTGTGCTTAACTTGTGAGCATTTTACTGTTCGTTACAAGTACAGTTACTTTTTCTGTAGGAATTGTTTACCACGCTGTCGGCAGTTCAAATTCGCACCCTCTTCCTTTATGAATTTAAAATGGAACATAATGCGTCATTAGCAATGAAAAACATTAATGACGCAGTTGAGGATGTAGCGGTAAACGAACGCACTATACGACGTTGGTTTGGAAAGTCCCGTTCGGGAGATTTCAGCTTCGAAAATGAACTACGTGGGAAGCGGGAAACATTAGTTGACGACGATGTTTTAAGAACAACGGTGAATGCGGACCCAACGAAATCAGTGCGGGAGATTGCACAAAGCATGGGAGTGTCCCCAATGACAATAAGTTGACACCTTTCTCTCATAGGAAAGGTAATGAAACTCGATAAGTGGGTATCCCATAAACTGAACGAGTCCCAAAAACTACGACGCCTGGAAATCTGCCCATCGCTTAGATTTAAAAAACCAAACTGAACCGTTTTTGCACCGGATAGTCACGTGTGATGAAAAGTGGATTCTGTATGATAACCGTAAAAGACCTGGGCAGTGCTTGAATGCAGGTGAAAAACCAAAACACCCCCAAGCCCGATCTTCACCCAACAAAGGTTATGGTGACTATTTGGTGGACATCGAAGGACCAATTCATTTTTCATTTCTTCAACCCGGCGAAACGATATACGCTATCAAATATTGTGAGGAGATTGATATATTACAAGCAACCTGCGTTGATTAGTAGACACGGCCCAATCCTTTTGCATGACAATGCTAGACACTAACGCGCGCACAAAAGGGGATTTTGAAGAACCCTTAAATGTCAGAGCACTGTGCGAGCGGATGGAAAGGTAGTGGACAAGGAGAGGAGGTGTCGATGTCTATTGGTCTTGAAAGTCTGGACATAACAACGGCCAGGAAACACATGATGAGGCAAAACATTCTACATCCGTGTGGTTCGGCTAAAGAATGACTCTATGTTTATTTGTGCGCCTGAAGTCCACTTTCAATGTAAACTGATGCGCATTCACAGATTGACTGGTATCGCGGGAAAGTGTCTGAAGGGGCGGAACACATTCAGCAAGTTCAGTTGAGCAACGACCGTGTTAATACCTATAGAAAGGAGATAGGTATGATACGTGGCGCCTGTGTTCTAACGAGGGAATTTATCAACGTACGACTGAGTCCCCAATAAGTTTCACTGCTTGCTTTTGCATCCTGTCGAGCACATGTAGTGCAGTTGTGGATGCGCCTGACCAAATATGGGAGTTGAACTCTTTTGCATCTCTTAAGGAACCCCATACATTTGGCAGCACTTTTCGCAGCTTCAAATATGCGGTCATTCCAATTAAGAGTCGAATTAATTCGAGTGCCGAGGATTGATAGTTCCTTGGTTACGTCGATGCAAGTGCCGTTCATAGACAGTATATTTACTTTAGGGCTCGCCTTTGACGACAAGAGGCAGCACTGAGTTTTTAAGGTATTGAATTCTACTCGGTTAGATAATCCGAAAATAGGCATGATACGTTGCGCCTGTGTTCTAACGTCCGAATTGCTCGACTTACGGCTGAGTCCCCAATAAGTTCCACTACTCATTTTTGCATCCTGTCGAGCACGTGTAGTGCAGTTGTGGGTGCGCCTGACCAAATATGGGAGTTGAACTCCATTTTAGGATGAATATACGCCTTGTAAATAGTGGCCAGGTTGGATGGAGTGGAGTATCTTTTGCATCTCTTAAGGAACCCCGTGCATTTGGTTGCACTTTTCGCAGCTTCAAATATGTGGTCATTCCAATTAAAAGTCGAATTAATTCGAGTACCGAGGATTGATAGTTCCCTGGCTTCGTTGATGCAAGCGCCGTTCATAGACAGAATATTTACTTTAGGGCTGGCCTTTGACGACAAGAGGCAGCACTGAGTGTTTAAGGTATTGAATTTTACTCAGTAAGATAATCCGAAAATAGACATGATACGTTGCGCTTGTGTTTTAACGTCCGAATTGATCGAGTTACGCCTGAGTCCCCAATAAGTTTCACTGCTCGTTGTTGCATCCTGTCGAGCACGTGTAGTGCGATTTTGGATGCGAAATTATATAATTATATTATATGTGTCAAACAGGAAATCTATTGAGTAATGTGTTGTTTCGTTCATCCCTACATATTTGTTTTTGCGGGTCATATCCCTCACTCCCTTACTTTTGTTGGGGAATCCCGTATATACCTGGGGGAAGTGTTACGGTTACTTGTCCCTTGTTGTAAGCATGGTGACCTAATGGACTTATAGCGTTTGAATTAATAGTGAAGAAGATCGTGTGATTCGAACTGACGCTATGACAGTCTGAATCACGAAAAAATGTTTACCTAAGCGTTACACATCAGGCTACTGACTGTGTTTAGAATTTGATTTCCAAACTCGACTATACTCAACCGATGTGAATTATTTTTTTGTTATCGCTTGGTATACGGTTCTGATGTATTTTTCTTATTCGATTTTTTCGTTCGTGTTCTTCACTATTTTTTGCTTGTGAATTGTGTGTATCTGTTAGAGTTGCCACAGGCTCCTCTCAACTTTGGGCAATTTTGGGATTGAATTAATAAACTGATTAGGTAGTCTATGTAGGTTGCTATCGTCGTGGTATTGTGGGGAGGAGAAGTATGTTGCGCCGGCGTACGGCGCTGATTCCCCTCTTCCCCATCATACACCTATAGTTCCGCCGAATACAACACTGAGCAACGTCGCAAAAGGTTCACCAGGAACGGAGTATGAAACACACAGGTGGGATGTAACTGGGTCTTTAATTTTTAATTTAATTTACGTATCAGCTCCAACATATAGTTCGCCGGAAATATTCAAAAATAAAAGCACTGATTAGAAGTTGTTTGCTATTTTTATTTTAAATCGGAACAGAAGACACACTTAACAACGTAGTTTTACGGTCCGTATAATTCTTTCTTAATTTTAACAAATTCGTGGTAGCAAACTGAGGAGGCAATTTTACTTGTACAAATGAATACATTTTTGAAGTTTTCGGATGCGACTCTCGACTTTTGAGTATATGAACGCGACTCTCGACTCTCGTGCGCACCGGGGAGCGGGAGTGAGCCGACCGTCGCGAACGGTGGAATAGGACTCCACGATATTCAATCGTTTGGGGTGAAGGTCGCTGGTAGTACACATGTATGTGTGTACATGTGTTCTTTCATGGACACACCATGACAACGAATCTGAAACACCAAGAAGGGGCATAATGTGCATCCATGAGAAGTGAATTCGGCTACGCAAACAAGCCGAATCTCATTGGATGCTAATTGGGTTTGTGTTTGCTTATACTGCTGCTGATGAGAAGCAGATCCCGAAATATGAAAAGACAAAGGAAACGTTTGGGTCTTTGTCTGAGATGTGCATTGCTGCTAAATAAATAGACGGCAATGCAATGTGGAAATGTGCTAATGGGTTTCAGCTAGATTACCGTGAATTGGTGTTTATTGCATCGTTGCCAAGGGTAAGTATACCATACCTATTTGCATTTGGCTATGCCGTAGGATTCAATTGGCGCCAAGAGAGGCGATATGCGTATATTTGTCCCTTGTCCCTTGGCTGCAGGTCGCCAGCCAATGTGTATGTATGGTGATTTATGATACACTTGGTGAGGACGGGAAATAGGCGACGCAATGTGTATGGTTACATTGTGTGCAAACCAAATCATCTTGTTTTCGGGAATTCGTCTAGGGGGATTTGCTTGGCACTGAAGGTGCCGAATTGGTTTGAGATTCCTGATAAGGTAAGAAAGAAATCTTACAGGAATTGTATGCGAAGAGATGCATGAAAGGTAAGTTTTCTTTTCCAGGGACTTTTAGATTATACCTTAGATAATCCTAGATGTGTAAAGCATTTAAGGTGCTAATGCGATTGCATTCGCGAAATTATATGATTGGATAGAGTTATGCGTGTTTTTTAGGAAGGTGAACCGTGGGGGTTGGCGGAATCGCCACACTATCCCAACATTGTTGTGTTATTTAGCCACTTCATTACGTTTGCTTGTCCATATCGAGTCCTGCTTCGAGTTCTGGGACTAGGTTTTCCTGCGCATAATCGAGCAACTCCATATTGACTTATTTTTCCCTTCTCTCGTTTTTCCGGGTTTTCTTCAACAATCTGCCCGCTACGTATTCTCTGTGTTAATATCTCGTACATTTTGTCTTACGTCTAGTGGTAACTATAGTTGTAGGTGTTTAGAACTCACAACACGATAGGTTTCTTGTCAAAATTGTGCCGGCAAAGTAATGTCGGTTTTGAGACGACTTCTTTCAACTATAAGGCGGTGTTCTTCACATTGATTTGGTAATACTACAATTAACCCTTTGCTATTAGTTGTAAAGCTTCCCCGTTCTACTGCTCATGCATTGGAGTCAGTAAGTAGTTAGACCATTTAGGTGCGCCCACTCAAATCCCACTAATCAGTCTGATATGGTGATTGAACATTTACCTCATTAGTATTTACCCCTAGTTAAGTTTTGACAACCGACAGAATCTGTTTCAAAATATGTTATAGTGCATGAGGTTCCTTTTGAGTGGCGCAAGGCTAATATCCTTGCCCTTAAAAATAACTTCAGGTTACATTAAAACAGTTGAATACATATTCAAATTTCACAACTGACATCATCATCATCGGCACTACAACCGGGATCGGGTCTTGGCCTTATTTAACAAGTCTGCGGCTTGTTAAATTTTCAATAATAATTAGTTTGTCCGGGCAAGGTTATTAGCCTTGGGCCATCACAACTGACATAATGGTGAAATTAATTAATCAACATTCGTCTTCTGAAACACAACTCTGCATCCACAAAGCAGAATTGGCGGTAGGCACTTTTTCCAACTTAAACTTCCTTGTTATCATTGCTACTAAAACGTAACGTAATAATATCTTGACTAGGTAAATTGGATGTGCTGCTCCGCATACTTAATCGCGGTTGACCTCTTTGCAGACCTGCATCCCGATACTGTCCATTTGAATTCAAAAATGGTCATAAACTTCAATCAGCACAAATTGGAACGGAAAACAAATGCCAAATATATCAGTGGCCCAACTTCTCTTTTCCCGGCTCATTTACTTTCGCCACACATCTCTGATTGTTGACCTAATTTTGTCAATTAATCTCCAACAATGTTTGACACCCATAATTAGTTTGCTCATATCTCGCTAACGCCATTCCATGGTCCTCAACGGCTCAACAAACTGGAGGTTACAAAGAGCATCAACATCATTAGTTTGCCAATTAGTCGGCACATGTTCCATGGCTCTTTGGATGTGCAAATACTTGAGCATCGATATCCGGCTACCACGCAGTGTCGGGATGCTTTTGGATCACCCACGCACAAGTGCAAACAATATGCTCACCATGTGCGGACTTTATTGTTCTATGTCTTCCTGTTTTCCGACCACTTCTGGAGTTAATTACTCGGAATGGGTCCAAGGCAACCCTGTGTTGAAAAGCAAATGAGGTCGACGGAGAACGACCGTTGAGGGTCACCGGATGCCTAGGCACACAGACTTGTTGCAAATATGTCTGGCAGATTGACGGAGTGTTTCCAGGCTCCTGAATATGTAACCCTCAATGAATGGTTATAATAATAAATATCCTAATTACACCCTGTGTAAATCAAATTTGCAACGGTCGAGACTTCAAGGGAGAAAGTTCAAGGCGCCTTAAGGGCAGGTAAGAACCCGACACTGCACCAAAATGTTATCCTGTTACAGTGGCCCGCTAATGTGTGTGCATGACTTTGATTTGTAGGAATTTCTGATCCTGGATTTCTATTATCCTTGTGAATTTAATAATGGGTGTAGTTCATTGAGCCATGTTTATCAAACTAGTTCGTAGCACATACTTCGCGGGATTACGGAAAGGTCGATGAGTGTTAGGTTGACATAACGTACAGTCAGGCCAGTGACGTATAATTAATAGGCGGAATGAAATTACAATTTACGATGCAACGGTGTTGTGGAGAAATTTAATCTGCTTTCAAAAACGCAGATAGTTTTGCGTTTGTTTTGGGGAGTGGCATTTGCTACGAGTTCCCACGACTGGTATAACTAGTGGAAAGTGAAGCATATGTTGCTCGGAAACTGTGGAATTTTGGCCTATTTTTACTAATCGAGACTGAAGAACATGGCATGCAATAGATTGAAAAAGACTATGAAGCGTATACGCAATTCGCGTATTTGGTCAAATTTAGTGTTTCTTTTTATTCTTAACATCTTGGGAAACAACCCCGTTCACCATCGCGATGTACCTATCGTTCACTTTGATGGGTTGTTTTTATATTTAACTCTGTTGTAAAGGGAAACAATTTTTTACATATGAAGTGTAACAGTAAATTTTACAAAAATATCAGCATAATAATAATAATTCATCGAAGACTCATTAACGTTCGTTAAGCATCTGACTAGGGCCCTCTCGAATCCTGACGAAATTTGACTACTAGTTCTTGTAGAGATTTGCCTATTGGTTTTGAATTTGCATCACTATTTCGGATAACGAATGAGATCCAGTTAATTGTTTTTTTTTAACATACTCTGTTTATTTGACCAATAATCAATTTTACATCAAGTACTCATCAGCATCTTCATCGGCACTACGACCGGGATCCGGTCTAGGCCTTATTTCGCAAGTCTCACGGCTTGTTAAATTTTCCATAATAATTTATTTTTATAGGCAAGGTTATTAGTTACATTAAGTACTACAGCTAACTTATAATTCTAGTGCTACAATTGTTTACATATATACAT